>OY978219.1:1199405-1588766 GCA_963854785.1 Vaccinium vitis-idaea | reverse complement strand
TGTCCCTATTCAAAGGGTCTCCCTCCGTAACCCCATATGAACAGAAAAATATTCGGCGGTCACGTTTGGCTTTGAGTGATTCACGAACAAAAATGCCGGAAACAAAAGTTGGAATCTGAGCCGTATATTTTTTGGCTTGCATTCTTTATTCATTAATTTTAGTTACGCAATAATTTACTCGTCATTACCATAAATATTAGTGTAAGGTTTCCTTCATCACCACAATTTTCGCCTTAATCAATAGGATCTCTATATATTTCCTTCATTAAAAAATTATTCTGTAAATGGAGGATTTGGTTAACTTACTGGATTTTTTTAGCTATTCAAGAATAATAATAACTCCATAACCCTGTTAACCAATCAATTACCGCCACTTGTCACATCCACAGGTCTTCATTACTGCCACGTGTCACACTCGCATTCATTATCGCGAAAACCCATTCTGCAATACTAATATAGATCACTCAAAGCCAAACGTGACCGCCGAATATTTTTCCGTTCATATGGGGTTACGGAGGGAGATCCTTTGAATAGGGACAAGGTAGAATGGTCCAAGTCCAATTTGGACCATTAATATGGGCCTCATATTTAGCTCATTTTTTTAGAGAATATCCAACCCTTCAACTCACAACAAAAAAAATTGAGTTGATCCAATCACTGCGTTTCCTTTTCATTAATATGGGCCTTATATTTAGCTCATTTTTTCCACATCTGGCTTTATTAGAGAACTAGCATGAACCTGTGCTATGCACGGAGACATAAAATAAAATGATTTTTTTTTCTTTTTTTATCAACTAAAAAAATTTAATTAGCATGAACCCGTGCTATGCAAGGTATAATATAAGGTATAAGTATATGCGATTAATTTCAATTCAAAAGACAAAATAAATGATGCGTTTTCCTTTTTTTATCAGCTAAAAAAATTCAATTAGCATGAACCTGTTCTATGCAGAGTACAATATAAGATATAAATATATGCGATTAATTTCAATTCAGATACAATGATGTTAAATAGGAGTATATTTGAATTTGTCAATAAGTGTATGTTATTCACCATATTTATCAAACACCATACTAAATTAAATTTAGAACAACATATCTGGAAACTAATGTTACAAATTATTTCTATCACATATTTATAAAATATCAACATTACCTTTTTTTTATCGGGACAGCAGATCCGCAACCAAAGAGGAAGCAAATTCGTTGTCCCGAACTTCCTGTCCCGTCCATCCGAGCAATCAACAGCTCAGATTCCATCTCACCCCAAACAAATTTGAGCCATACACATTCATCTGTGAATCTGAGCTATCGAGTACTTAAATGGACGGCTCAGATGAACGGGACATGGAGTCGGGACAGGGTTTTCGGGACAGCAGATCCGCTGTCTCGAACTTCCTATCCCAACTCTCTGCGGATCTGCTGTCCCGAACTTCCTGTCCCAACTCCCTGTCCCGTCTATTCGAGCAATCAACGGCTCAGATTCCATCTCACCCCAAACAAATCTGAGCCATACACATTCATATGTGAATCTGAGCTGTCGAGTACTCAGATGGACGGCTCGGATGAACGGGACACGGAGTCGGGACAGGGTTTTCGGGACAGCAGATCCGCAACCTTCTTTAGCTGTGTTCTCATTAGGGGGAACAATTTTAGAAAGGAAATCTTATCGGATAAAGGAGATAATAAAAGTGGATTGGCTAACACCTAATGATTTCCCCCCCTGATTTTTTGGATTGTTTGGTAATTTGTCTTCAAAAGGAAATAAATTTGTAGAGTTTATGAACAAATATCTTCAAGAAAAGTTCTCTTTTGAATTTGAATCATACGCGTAAACTATGAATACATACCAAGAACAATTCATGCAAGAGAGGATAGCGAGCCCCAGAAGTGTGAACAATCTGTCTCTATTATGCATTAAGATGTCTAAACTTTCTATCATATTTTGTTCATTTAAAAAAAAAATCGTACCATTTTCTCCGCATTGTATTTTTAAATGAAGCTACTGAGTTTGTTTTCATTTGGTGATTGCAGATTCATAAGAGTGAGAGTATGTAAGTGGCGGCTTTATTTGGAGCATAAAAAAGAAATTTGAAAGCGAATTTTCAACAAGAAAATTCAAAATCTAGATCATGAAGAACTTCCATCGTAACCATTACCAATATTTTTTATCCTTATATATATATTTACTATGTTTAGTTGAGTTTAATCGTATTTAGAGCTTATTACGGAAACTTCATCTATTTTTGTCTTTGAAGTTTTGAACAGGTGTATTTGAAAAGGTAGACATGACTTTCGTCACCTAATATGATTGGCTTTCTCGAAAATACGTTTTTTTTACTCCTTTTTTTGTATTTTTGTTCTATAGCAATTTAGTACATGATTCAGTACTTTTCTTTTGTAGGTTCCCTTGAAGAAGATTTAACTTTAGAAGTCGCCAGAGCAACGAACTAATCAAGCAGCGCATTAGAGTGGGAAATAGTAGTCGACGTAGTGAAAATCAGGACAGCTCTTTGGATCAAAGGCTTCAATGGTATCACAGACTTTTCTGTTGAAAATTTCAAGGGCAATTTGGATGCTGTTAGGATAATCAAAATTTTATTATACCTGTAATTTTTGCAATGCTTATCTTTTCTTAGCTTTCCTTTCTTTGCTTTCGAGCTGGGCTTCCAACTTTTCTTTGGATTTTGCCTTCTTTGTTTTCTTATTATCTATCTCGATGTATCCTTATCAAGTTTTTATAAAATCTTTTTCTTTTGTTGATAAAAAAAATATACTTATCAATATCGATTTAACTTTAATATAGATATAAAAAATTGTTAGGCAACTACAACGATATACAAGCCATCCACTCATAATAACTACATAGACCTTACCAAATTTTGGAACACGATGCGAAGGTCGCAGAGTTTTTGAAGATTTGGTTAAAATCCTTTGATTTTGCACTATAACTACATAGATCTACAGAATACTTACTTTTACCCATACATTGCTAAGACAATTAATGATTGGTTGCTTATATATGAATATAGTTATTTTCTTTTTACTGTCTGAAATGAATATACTATTATATTACGAGGTCCAATGGTAGGTGCATTCAACAAGAGTAATTATTCCATGATCTTGGACACTGCCACGTGATGTCTCAACACCCTTATCCACCACATGGTAGTGCCCAAAAACCATAAACTAATTGTTCCATTCAACAGGGGTTGGGGAGGATTTTTACACTAGGTTAAGAGATGACTTCCATGAGTCATGACCCAACTATGCACGGGGTCAAAAAAGAAAAGAAAAGGTAATGTTGATATTTTATAAATATGTGATAGAAATAATTTGTAACATTAGTTTCCAGATATGTTGTTCTAAATTTAATTTTGTATGGTGTTTGATAGATATGGTGAATAACATACACTTATTGACAAATTCAAATATACTCCTATTTAACATCATTGTATCTGAATTGAAATTAATCGCATATACTTATATCTTATATTGTACTCTACATAGAACAGGTTCATGCTAATTGAATTTTTTTAGCTAATAAAAAAAGGAAAACGCATCATTTATTTTGTCTTTTGAATTGAAATTAATCGCATATACTTATATCTTATATTATACCTTGCATAGCACGAGTTCATGCTAATTGAATTTTTTAGTTGATAAAAAAAGAAAAAAAAATCATCATTTTATTTTATGTCTCCGTGCATAGCACGGGTTCATGCTAGTATAGATAGTACCGCTAAATCCGAAATGGTACCGGTAATGGCCCGGTACCGGTACCGTACCGTACCAATAGGAAAACCGGTACCCTGGCCGGTACGAGATTCAGAACCTTGCTTGTGCTCCAAAATCTGTTGCAGCGTCTAATCGTTGCTTCATTTTCTAGATGACCATTACGGGTGCAGCCCCAAGAGTCGCTCAAATTTGTCTTCTACATAACACGCACTAGAAGCTTACAAGGTGTTTTCCGTGCACGCGACATTCTCTATTTTGGGGTGTTAAGCACCTGGCCAGTTTCTATGGGAAAGCTCATCATCGGTAGATCACTACTGTGGCAACTATCCATCAACATCATGCATGTACGACTCCGATATCGTCTCGCCTCATCAAAGCTCGTTTTTTTTTTTTTTTTTTTGCACGGCAAAAGAAATTTTATTGCTCCATTAAAAACAGATACAATAAAGAACGGCATCACAACGAGAGGCAAACATCCCAACTAGGATGACACCCAACCCTCTCGACAATCATATGCCAGAAAGCCCCGAGCATGGTTGGCCAGAAGTCAACCAGCCAAGGCAAAACCGCCTCAGATCATAAAATCCTCAGAACATTACACCTTTACAAATGAGCCTAGAAACTCAAAAACCTTTAAGCAATAAAAGAAAACTATAAGTGGCATAAGAAAGCTGATGAATCATCTTCACTACAAAAGGAACTCCAGAATAACCAAATCAATGGAATGCATCACCCGTGCAACTCCATAAGAACACCCGAAGAACCTCCAGCAGAACCAAATCAATGAATCTCCATTAGAACCAAAAGACAAACAAATATAAGGAGCATCTCCAGCAGAATCAAAGCCAAGCATGCGTTGAGCAGCAATAAATGAATCTCCAGAATAACCACATCATAGGAGAGCATCTCCAGCATAACCAAATAAACATATGCATCAAATGGAAGCGCAACAATTGAAAGTATAGGGCAGCAACAAAGGCACGCATCTCCAACAGAACCAAATGACAATCAAACATAAGGAGCAGCAACAACATATGCATCTCCATAAAATTGACAGCAGAAGGAACATATGTATGACATCAAAAGTAAGCGCTCAGGGAGAAGATGACTGATGTGGGAGCAAAGACTGACGTAGAAGCAAAACATGGAGTCCAATCTGATGGGGTGGAAAATTCGCTTGTTAATAATGTGGTGGTTGAGGCTATTGATTCAAGAACTTCCTCCTCATCAAAGCTCGTTGATGTATATCCTTTACCATAATCTTTGTATATTCTTCGAAGATCTATAAAATGAGTTGGATGGATTCAAACATGGTACAAAAAATAGCAATTCTCTATTTGCCTCGGTAAAATGAGTTCTAATTCTTGAAGGGGCCCATTGATTTGGTTGAAAACCCACGATAACACAATAAATTAACATTAAGCTCAATTACCCAAAATTTTCAACGGTTCGGCTATTGGGTGCCATATGGCACTGATTAGGTGTGATTAAACTATATTACTCTGCGGTTTGAGTCCTCGGGCCACACAAAGTCACGCACTGGATATTGAAGTCTGACACGTAAACCATCATTACCATCTTCAACTTTTCAAAAATTTCAACTTCAACCCATAAATAACGAGAGAACATTCTTTACACCGCCGGTGTAAAACCCCCATTTTCCACCACCACTTGTGTGGGCCTCATCGTTAATTAAATGTTGATCTGAACCGTTCATCTTGTAGGGCCCGCAAAGTACTTCATCTCTATAAAAATCATCTTGATCGGACATTGACATGCATATCAAAATTTGAATTTTGTTTTGTAAAATGGGTGGTCATATATTTTAAAGTTAAGTTATCCTTGACCATCCATTTCACCAAACGAAATTAAAAATTTCATATATCTATTGATGTCCGATCAAAATGATTTTTTGCATGGATGCAATACTCTATGGGCCCTACAATATGAATGGTTCAGATTAAAACAATAAACTCACGGTGGGACCCACATATAGCGGTGGTGGAAAAGGGGGGCTTTACACCGGCGGTGTAAAGAATGTTTTCTCATAAATAACACCTTTACTCCAGGTGATAAATAACACCCCTACACTTATTTTTGACAAACCATTCCGTAGCCGTAGGTCCGGGCATAAATAAGACCCCCCATATTTATACCCCCAAACAAGACCCCATCCAAACGGGCCGATCTGTTACTAGGAGTTTTCTTTTCTTTTATATTTCTACGGAGTAATTCTTAGGGAGATGAATTTAGGTGCCGAAAGAGTACCACCACTTATCAAGTTACGCAAATCTCACCTGTATTGATCACATTTTAATTTTTGTGTAGTATATCAAAAAGTGATCGACCAAAACTCTCTGATTCGTGTCAGTTTGTGTCGTATTCGAGATTCCTACCCCTACTTAATTGAGCTTGAAACTTGACAAACAAGTCATGTTGTCCCGAGCTCCTAATGAGTTGAGTCTTAAGCTACTTGCAAATAGCTCGATTCTTATGTAGCCTTATACGGCTCGTTTGGATGACGTATTAGTTTTGGAGGGATTAAATAGTAAGGGTGTAGACACCCCAATTTTGAACCCGTGATACGCTCGAACGTCCCCGATGATGAAGCGGACCGATTACCTGGAACTTGTAAAAATGACTTGAATTTGATCAAAACCAACCAAACACCACCCAAACAATCAAAATGTGCCAAACCAACCCAAGCACTGCCAAACCAAGCCAAGCCAGCAAATTGCCATCCATAGCCTTGAGCGCTCAAGCCCATGGCTTTGAGCGCTCAAACCTCTGAGAAGCACCTTGAGCGCTCAAGCCCACGGCTTTGAGCGCTCAACTCTGGTCCAGTCAGCAACTTGCAGAGTATCTCATCATGAGATTTCCTGCATGGGAGCGTCTGGGAATGATCTTATACGATCTTTGTGTGTACAATACACTCCACCAACTCCAAAAATACACCAAGAATACTCCTAAATACACAAACCCACTTCCTCTCTCTCCTCTCTTCCCTCCCACTCACTCTATAAAAACCATCCAACACCCCTGGTTTTGAGGACGAACACTCACACTCCTCACCTTCGGATTCCACCAGAAAACCACTCTCCTCTCTCTCTCTTTACAAAACCACTCTTCCACCATCAAAACCACCTACAAAATCACTCATCAAACCCAGAAATTCGACCCTTGATCATCGATCAACCACCTACATTGTTCAATTCGTCCAGATTATAAGCCAAAAACGTCCACAATCGTCATCTCAAAGCCCAAAATCAAGTTCAAGTTACAATCATTTCCGAAAGGTAGTTAAACAAGTGATAAGCTCACTGTTTTGATCCTTCTGAGGAAGGCTAGTGAGTTCAAGCAAGTTCAATATACTTGCATTGAACCCACAAAGGCCTAAAAGTTGTTCAAAACACTGTCCAATTTTGCAGTTACAACAGGGTTTGAGCGCTCAAGCCTCTGGCCTTGAGCGCTCAAGCCTAATTCTGAACAAGCTTCTGTTTTGCTAATTTCTGGGTTTTCTTTTGGTTTTGATCATTATTTAAAGAGTTAATTGCGTTCATGTAGCTCTCAAAACAGTTTATTTCTACACCAAAACTACATGCATGAATGTAAATTAACCTTTTATGATGATCAAGGATCAAAATCTACAAATTTCTTATATTTAACTGCAAAACAGTGGCTGCCTGACCTTTTGAAACTTCATTTTATGACTTTGGTGATCCTGAGGAGGCATTGAAATCTGTTTAAAGGTCAAAAATTAGAAAGTCATGTTATGGCTTGAGCGCTCAAGGTCAGATCCTTGAGCGCTCAAACTGTTCTTGACTTATTTACAATTTTCCAGTAGTTCTGATGATGGATTATGGTTTGTGTCCTTGTTGGTGTGTATAAGTTGTCAGTACGGTGTTCGTGATCTGAATCCCTCTCTTTCTTTCAAAATTGGTTTGAGCGCTCAATCCATGAGCCTTGAGCGCTCAAACTGGTTCAAAAACAAGTATGTGTTTAACATCTTTTGATGATTTCTCAAGCAAGGTGATACTTGTGTGATGTTTCTGTAATGGTTCAAAGTCTTAAATCACCATCAAACATGAAAAACCAGCAAAGAAGATGTGTGGGAGAAATGAGGGTTGAGCGCTCAGGTCATCACCCTTGAGCGCTCAATCCCCATTCTGGGATTCAGATTGCAAGTAGTGTGATAAATCCAATGTTCATGCTTCCTTGGAATTGATTGTATAGTTTCTGTTGTAGTTTATTTTTGTGGATATTGGTAGTAATTGTTGTTATTATTACCATTATTCATGTAGACCAAATGCACAAGCATTCACCGTAAATTCATATCCCTTGTATACTTTGTTGTTATGTGATTCCCGTCCCCGATTCCCCATTTACGTGAATTAATTAAATTTCAAACATTTTTAAAATCCCATAAAATATCAAGTAGAGACCGGTTCACGGACCGGGCGAGAGGGGTGCCGTAAAACCCTTCCCCTCTCGTAACCAAGCCCCCGAATCTGAGAAATCTTTGGTTCCGCCAGGACTAGTAAAATCTTTTTCAATGGGCAACGAGTCATGTTTTTATCGGTTTCTCGGGTTCGGACCTTAAATCCGGGTGGCGACTCAAACAATCACAATCTTTTTCGCACAATCTCGGTGGGCCGTCCACAAAGGGGTGATAAAATAGTAGGGGTGATTAAATAAGAAGGGTGGACCCACATTGATGTGATAGTTAAGAAGGGGGGATTAAATAGTCCATGGTTTGGATGAAGGATTAAACAGTGTGGATTAAATAACCCATGGTTTGGATGGATGATTAAATGGTGGGATAAGGAGGGTGGATGATCTAAAATGATGGTAAAAGACAATCTTGCCCTTGTTCTTGCATATATTAGACTATCTATATATATAATTATATAGACTCCTATAATAATTCATTTCATATAATATTTAATATTTACGTTGTAATACATAATATTTTTATTATTTTATTTAAAAAACGAATTTTTTTTTCTAACTTATAAATTGTTTAGTTAGGTTATGTAATAAATATGAATACACAATATTTCATGTGTTTGAAAAACAAAAAATTGTGAACAGTAAATTTTTGTATTTATTAACATGTACTACAAATTGATATATGTCTTAATTGTTTTAATGAAAAAGTTGTTAAATTTATTTGTAACTTGTTATTTAATTATTAAGTTATAAAGCATGAAATATAATATCATTACTTAACTTGTAAGTTTGGATTTTTTTTAAATAGTTGAAGTACATTTTATATTTATTAACTACATGCAACCATGGACTTATACAACACACTAGTTTTATGCCTCGTGCGATGTATGAGACCATGTGCTCATTGGTTTTGGAGTGCACCTTTTTTTTTTTTTGTAGTTGATACGTTTGAATGTGAAGTATTGAAGCGCCAAAAATTCTCTGGTTTGGAACGATAAAAGATTATGAAGAAAAATGTTCGAAACACATGGTCATTCTAACGCGGCATATAGACTATTTTCTTGTTTGTGGCTGTCATGGTAGCAATATACAATTGGCAGTAAATTATTCTCTTGTCAACACAGAAAAATGAACTTCAAACACAATGAAAAGAAACCATTTCCCTTGCAAAAGTAAGAAGTTTGAAGTTTTAATGAATTTGAAGTTTGAACTATTGGACTTATTTCTGTAACCATATTACAATTTGAAGCACTTGACAAGCAAGAATGGTGCAGTAAAATAAAACCAAGTTCAAACACTAGCGTCTAACTTGTAAAACAAAAAAGTATTGCTGAAGCGAATAGTGGATTCTTCTGTCCTTTGGTTCAGTGGTTGCTGATTGTGCTCCGTTCCGGAAGTGGTTCTCCTGACCTTGATTCTCCTTACGTCTATTCCCTTCCATGATTCTGCTGACCTGTCATCCAAATGTTCAACAAAAAGAGGGCAGCACTATCCCAACCAAATTCTAGTTTCAGAGTTCCAGTACCAAATTGAACACTTCACAGTACCAACGGGCTCAGTCAACCATCATTGCCCAGATTTTTGAAGTAGCAGATTTCATTGACAACAACGACAGACAAAGGCTCAATTTCAAAGATTCAGAGTACACATCACACAAACATATGACAGTATTGCCAACAAAAGTAAGCTCACTAACATAGACATGGGCTCAATAACACAGACATGGGGTCAAGAACCAAAGTGCAACAACAACAACCAAAGTAAAACAACCTAAGTTACTGCATTCAGAAAATGCCCACAAACATATGCATACCACAGATTTAATACATGCATTATACCACAGATTCAGAGACCAAAGTTGCAGGGCTCAGAATACCATTTAAATTACATGATTAGGTTACTCATGGCTGCAATTAGATTGCCTCGCCAAGATAACAACGAAAGGCATACTTCCATCAAATTTTTTTTTAATGTATCATCATTGCCCAAAAAAGATTATGAAGAACCTCATGCAGATCACTAGTAAATCAGAAACAAAGGCAGAAACTGCCCACAAACAATAAGGAAAACTGTAGCATGTACCATATTTCCCAGCTACATTTGCATCAATACCTAGTTTAACCACCACTACCTCAATTCACAGTACCAATGGGCTCAGTCAACCATCATTGCCTAGATTTTTTTCTGAATGAGTACCAGATTTCATTCAACAAAAGTACCAAAAAAACAGCTGCATAGTATAACATATAACCAAAGTACTGCAGCAATTACCACCTGCATATGCAGCACCATTTGTTCAACATCACTGCCCAATCTTATAAAATGGCACAGTTCAACATCAATACCCAGTCTCATAATACATAATTTCAGGTTCAGAGTTCCCAAAACAAGGCTCAGTTTACCATCATTGCCCACTAATTTAAAAAAACCAGATTTCATTCAATCCAATAACATAACTAGTTAACTGCACAAACCCAGTTCAAAGCAAGCGAAACACATCACCAAAGTGCAGCAGCAACAACCAAAGTGCAGAGATTCAACAGAGATTCAGTTTCAGAGATTCAAAGCATCAACCAAAGTGAAGCAGCAACAAAGAAAGACAGAATCATTTGCCAGTTTCAGAAGTACTGCAGCAACTACCACCTGCATTGGTTGCAAGCAAAACACAGATTCACCAAGTCCACTAACAAGTACACATCATTGCCCACTAATTGGCCACACACACCTGCCCAGAAACACACAATATAACTCATAACAAATGGGCTGAAGTACTCATCGTAGCCCTAACTTTCAGCTACTATAATGTTCAACCACAAACTTTCATTATTCACACACACACACACACACACACACACACACACACACACAGATCACAAAATTCAGGTTCAGAGTTGCAAAAAACAAGGCTCAGAAAAACATCATTGCCAAATTTGACATGCCAAGGGTCTTTACCTCTACAAACATACAAATTTGTGTGTGGTTTAGTGGAGACAATACATGGAAGGGTCCATGTATTGTCCACAAGATACAGAAGCTCTCCTTCTGGGACTGCCCATCACAAGGGCATGGAGGCCCTGATACCACAAAAAACAAGTACCCTATTCATGCCTATTCATGAAATGCAAGAGCAGCAACAACACAAGAGCACCATTGATCATGAGAATGGAAAACAAGAACAATACTCATGAAATGCACCTATTGATCGTCAAATGTGCCTATTCATGCCTCTCCCATAGAATTAAACAAACAAAGAAACAGAAATAATCATACAAAAAATTAGGGGAAAATAATTAGGGTTTGGGGTAAAAATCAACTGACAACACAGAAAACCCATTGAGCAGTCAGATCCGACCCATACCTGCCAGAGTTAGGTCGCCGAGTCACCGGAGTTAGGTCGCGAAGTCGCCGGAGTGGTAGGTGTTAATCGGTTGAACCCACAACTGGTGACAATCGCCCAAATCGCCACAACCCTTTCGGCCTTTCTCTCTCTTTGTTTCTCAGATTATGGCTCCAGAAACAACGCAAAAGAGGGAATCGAAGGGTAGAGAAGTCATTCCACGAGCTCCCAACAGCCCAGATTAAACATAGGTACCCCCCCCCCCCCGGCTTGTATTTAGTCGGGGCCAAGCCTGGCTATCGGAGAAGGCGGATGAGCGAAGCAGGGGGAGAAAAACCTTGCCAAACGGTGGATATGGCGTGGAGGAGTGATAAGAGGAAGGGGGGTTATTTAGTCAGGGTGCTAAAACTGCATCCAAACGGCCCGATAGATGGATATACAGTAATTATTTTTTAATTGAGAAATAGTAACAGCAGGGATAAAAATCTGGGGGCACGTGACCCCTATGCCTTAGTTTGCTCTGCCCCTGTCAGTCAGTTGTCAATTTTTTAACGGTAAGCTTATTTGAATTGGATTCATCAAATATCCAAGGGCATTTCAGTTATTTAGTAGCAAAATCTAATGTCGGTTCTGTCAATAAAATTTTCCGAAAGAAAATATCCTTATCAAGAAGGAACATGCAATGCCAAAGTGTGGGCCTGTGGGGTCCCAGCACTTGTGATCACTCTCTTTGTACCACGTGTGGCCGCGTGGCGTTCAACGTGGAATTCTGTGGCCAATCAAAATACGCCGTTTGACATGTGGGCCTCCATTCGATCGGTACTGCGTGACGCGTGATTTATGGGTTGCATGAGCCCGTTCGGTGGCCAATGCGCCGTTGAGTGCCTCATCAGCTCGACAGTTTTCGCTCTCGAATGGGTAGAGGATTTGATCACACCAAAAACAGAATTAGGTTTTATTCTTTTTTAAATGTTTTATTTGTCAGTTTTATTCTTTCAAGCACCATGCATGGCCTCTAGAGAATTAATATTTATATGTTTCTTTTGATGTGTAGGGTCGTTTTTTTATAGGGCTGCCAACTCGACAGCATAATTTCATATATAAGAAGTAAAAAATACGACGAGTAAAACAAAATACAAAATACCACAAAAAAGTTACAACGGCGGTGCCGGAACCCAAGGAGGTGGTACTCCTTTTACATAGTCATATAGGAAACTCTGGTTTCATAAAACCGATCTATAGAAACGCCCACAAATCACCATTATTGGATAGATTTATATAGACTTTCAGGCAATTTTGGGAGACAACTTTGATATTTTCCTTGGAATGTAGCACTTCTTCCGTAAATATCTGATTTACCATTTACGTGGAAGAGCTTCCTTTATGAACCTATCAAAGTCACGGTAAGATGATCCCCCAACATCTGCAGCTTCTTCTGCTTTCTTCTTCCAGTCCTTAGCTTTGCTTCTCATTTCCTTCCCTCTTTCCCCTTCCATCATTTCCCTAACAAGAGCTTCAACTTCCTCGCGCTTCACATTATTGTCCACCTCCAATCCCATACCCCAGTGCGTGCACGCGTATCGACAATTCGTTGGTTGATCTGCAAAAAAAGGCCAACAAATCACCGGCAGGCCTCCACATACAGTTTCTAACATAGAATTCCACCCGCTGTGCGTTAGAAATGACCCCACAGATGGGTGATCTAGTACTTGGGCTTGAGAGCACCAACTTGCTACCAATCCCCTATCCTTAGTCTCCTCCAAGAAACCTTCAGGCAATATTGGTGAATTGCCCATAACAACGTCAGGCCTAACAATCCACAAAAAATGGGTGCTTGCTATTTGCAAGACCCCATGCAAATTCCCTCAAGTTTTCCCCACTCATCATCGTGATGCTCCCATAATTCAAATACACAACTGAGTTAGGCTCCCTTTGATTTAGCCATTCAATACAGCTTGAGTCCTGTTTCCATAGACTTGAATTGAGTGAATTAACTGGGCTATCGCTCAGTTGCTTGCATAGCAAGGAGAGTGGCCCGATGTTGTAAATACGAGAAAATTTGGAAGCGATTGCCTCTAGCACTTCATGTTCGAATTCATCAAAGGTGTTGAAGATGATTGCTGAAGATTTCAAGGCGTTTTGTGCTTCCTCTCCAAAGTAATCAAACAGGATATCGTCAGCGTTAGTCGTTCTGAGAAAACTTGGGAGGTCCCTGAGTCGTATATTTCTCATGCCATGTAACCATTCAACAGGAGTATCAAGACTACCATCACTCCAGAAGTTCTCATCTGTAAATGTCAAAGTTGAACGTACTTGAGTTCCAAGTAAAATCTTGATGCATCAGCTTGAGAAAAAAATTTACTTAGATAGCACGTAGGTGTGAAATAGTAGTACTAGTAGAAATTACAGCGGATACGATACGTACAGAAACAATAAGGAATAGTTGGCGTAACATTTATCATGTAGCTAGCAAATGTAAAATGATGCTCAGATTGCGTCCCCTAAAATGGAAAATGTATGCATCTAGAAGCTCCATATATACAACATGCATGGATGGACTTTCGATCCCAAGCATGCATTGCCAGCATTGTTGGAATGGACCTTAATGTTTTAAAACTGTTTTCTCGTGACTTTTTAAAGCATGTAAACAATTGTAAGGGACTTTCGGCCAATTTAATAAGGATACAATAAGCACCCTTATTTGAGTGTGTATCATATGCACCCCTATAAAAGTTACGAATCGATTACTTCATATTAATAAAAGTTACTAAGATTTTTTGTACAGAGGTTACGAGACGTATCAAATGTTATGCATTATAGAAAATGTTACGAAAAATCGCTGGCGACTCCACCTCATAGAGAGTGCTGAAGTGCTGACCCCACGGGAAAAAAAATTTACTATTATTATATTAATTTTTTAAAATTCATAAATGAACCCCCTAAATTTGATGGTGACACCACTGAATAACCCTTAAAAATTCATAAAAGTTGTTTTTTGTGTGGTTTGTTTGAATTCTTGTCACTCGTTTTGTTCTTTTGATAAGGAGAGGTTGATCTGTCTTGCTAGGTTGAACTTTAAATGTGATTTTTTTCGGAACAAGATTTTTAGTTGCAATTACTGTGATGTTTTTCTTTGATTTATGGTTGATTAAAGTATTTTATGTTTATGAATGACCCCACGCTTCCGAGCTCTTGGAGTCGCCACTACAAATCATATTGCTGCAAAGTCACGAAACACAAAATGTTACGATTATCAAGACTATACATACAATAGGTGCATATGGTTCACACATTTAGTAAATGTGTATTGTAGTGATTTCCTTAATATAATTGCCAATTAAGGAACCAAAATAGATACTAGCATTACCTTTAAATGGAAAAATGCCTCTTTTTACGAGCTCTCGATGATGGAGGTACCCCATAAACGAACATGCCGAAGCAGTCCAGAATGAATCTCTGGAACTCCTATCTCTTCTGCTGCTTCAATGGCAAAGCTCATAAGTCCATCGGAAATCACGAACGAAACCGGAGGCACCTCGGGCATCGAGTTCAGCTTACGTAATAAATCCACAAACGGAGCCAAACAGTGCTTTCGGATCGAGGCGCACAGAACACGCAAGTCTTGCGTCGCATTCTTATCGGACGGCGGGAGTCCGTCCGGAATGGTCTCGAACCGGAAGTCGGTCATATTCTTGACCGACTCCGGTCCTCCAGACCTAATCAGACGTTTGTGGTTGAACTCGGTGTTAACGAAGGTGATGTGGAAGCCTTTGGAGTGGAGGAGCTTGGATAGTTGCATCATGGGTATGACATGGCCTTGTGCTGGAAATGGAACAATAACTACATTTGGTTTTGTGGTATCTACTGGTGGTGAAGTTGAACCCATTTCTAGCAATTTAAGCAATGAACTTGGAAATTGGAGAAATGTTGGCCTCCGTGGTGTATCAGTGCTAGCATTGATGTTATATTTATAGGAGGAGGAATGAAATAGTGGCCACCTCCAATCCAGTTTAATGAAGGTCCAGTTCGGTTCAGTTTGCGCCCTAAACAATGGTGCAAACTGCAAAATCTGAATTATTCATTTTGTAAAGCTTGTTGAGTAAGAAATCCGAATTATTCATTTTGTAAAGCTCGTTGAGTAAGTCATCCGTATTAATGTTAGTTGGATTGATCATCGATAGCTACATGAATGAAACAGATCTGTTAAAAAAAAAGGGAAGACAAAAAATAATTTGAAACTTAAGATTAATTGCCTATTTTTTCTTCGTAGATGGAGTATCTTTTGGTTCATATACATATTAATGTTCAATCAAGCTAGCTTTTTATGCAGATGATGTACTCGGCGATCGAGCTCTATAAAATAAACAGTTTTAATCATTATTGTAAGCTAAGGATTGACTCAGAAAGTTGCAAATTATACTGGACTGGAACCTTATTAAAATGGACCGGAGATAGGTCCCCACTTTAGTGCATTATTCGGAACCGAGGGCCCTGCCGTGCGGCAAACGCATCTATCGATCGATGTTTGATCAAAATAATTGTTTTACTGAATGCTCTTCTCAACAAGTCCTATGAACATCTACAGCTCAAATCAATGATTTACCTTGCGCAAAATTATAATAAATTTTCTTGAAGATTCTTTTGAATTATAGGGTCCTTTTGAATGAAAATCGAACGTATTTGATCAATTACGTACAAATATCCGATGTGTATGATTTTCTCCAAGACCACTTGAATAATTAATTTAAAATTATTTAACGGTTTGTACTATTTGTGTCGAATCCAGTAGTGGACCCCACAGAAATACATTTAGTGAAGCACTTGGCTTGGAATCGGGGGAGCCTGTAATGAGTTGCTCACTACAGACGTGTAGTGAAAATTTCGGTCGTCTATGCTTAATTTGAATGGTTCAAATCTTAAATAAACTATATGCGCGATCAATTTATTTAAAATTTGTACCATTCAAAACACTTTAAACGGCCGAAATTTACTGACTACAAAGTGTAGTAACTATACGGCTCTACTCCCACTTGGCTTGCGCACCAACACAATCCCGTTTTTTTTTTTTTGAACTGGAACACAATCCCGTTTGGATGCGTTCCACCGTGCAGGGCGGCTGCTGCACGGCAGGCCCCCGCTTCAGCATTATTCGAGCATCAATCCAGCCAGCCAGCTACATCTTTCTAGTTTGTACACAGACACAATATTACTTTAGGTCCCACTTTATTGCATTATTCGAGCATCGATCCAGCCATCCACATCTTTCTCGTTTGTACGCTGACACAGTTGTACTTTGACTAGCTTAGGGTAAAGCATCAATATCTGCATCTCTTTAAAGTTAAAAGTATAAAACAAACTCCTACAAAACCTTAAAAATCAATCTCACCAAATGAACTCACCAATTTGAAGATTTCTTAACTTTGCTACAGTAATTTAACAAATTTGGTGACCTACTGTTCACAGACCAGAAGAGGAGGAGGGAGGGAAGAGTAAAAGTTTGAATAGAGAATCTGATTCTGTGAGTTTTTGATAAAGTGACTTGCCCAAGTTTGAATAGAGAGTCTGATTTTGTGAATTTTTTGAAAAGTGACTTGCTAAATTATGAAATGTGTCTTTGAGGTTAAATTTGGTGGTTTTTTTTTGTGTCAGATAAAGATGCCTTAACCTCCCCTGAGGTTTCTGACAATCGCAAAGATCTCCCATAAGATTTAATAAATACATTCACCTCCCTTGTTTTATAAGTTATTACCAAGATTTTCCATTCAATTAAGTTTACTCTAACGGCGTTAGTTTAGGCCTTCAAAATGAATGAAATACCCATAAGTATCTGGGTGATTTAAGCAATTGAGTCTTGTTCTTTTTTTCCAATTAGAAGTTTAAACAATAAAACCAAAATTAGACTTTTGGTTATATGTGATTGAATTTGTGTAAGTATTTGTACGTTTTATATAAACAAAAGTCTTGTTGGGTTTCAAATTCTAATTGGAAAAAAAGAAGAAGAACAAGAACAAGAACAAGACTTAATTATTTAAACCATCAAAATATTTAGGGGTATTTTAGTCATTTCAAGGCCTAAACTAAAGGCATTAGAGTAAACTTAATGGAATGAGAGAATCTTGGTAATAGTTTGGATAGCAAGGGAGGTCAGTGTAATTATTAAAATTTCAAGGGAGATCTTTGCATTTGCCAGAAATCTTAGAGGTCAGTGAAATTTACCATTTTTTTATTCTATAAATTTTGCATGAGATTCTTTATTATACTTGTAGTCTACTCCCATGTTTATGTTTGTTGGTCCATTTTTGGGTTTCTAATTTTTTTAGGTAGCATCATGATCGCTTTGTACAATTCTTGTCTTTTTAATTTTACCTTTCAATCATGATTGATTTGTTAATTAACTATTTGAAGACAAGGGTAAAAGAGTAAAATTGACTCAATTTAACTCATTGATTTTCAAACATAGACAAACTTTAAAGGACGAAAAAAAGTATATTTATGGGCCAACAAACACAGACAGAAGGAGTGTTAAAATATTTTTTTATTCAAAGGCTTTTTTTTTCCCAATTAGCAGTTGAGAGGTTGAACGAGAGAAATAAATAAAACAAGAGTTAGGAACAACAAATATCTTCTTATTTTTAGGTAGCAAAGGAAATTTGTTAAATATTAGGGAGGCTAATAAATAGCTTTTTTTTTTAACCGACTGATAAATAGCTTGGGTTAAGGTTTTCTCCTCATTTTAGTTTACGACGAGATTTAGAGGGTGAGATACGGATATAAATGCTCTTAGTCGTGAAAACCCACATTGGTATGGTATGAGTTCCACTTCAAAGTATTAGAACCATACGTAGATGAGAAAGTGATAATGTGAAAGAGATTTTCCCGAAATCATCTCAAACTAACAAAAATATTTTAGAACTAAGAATTGAGAACAAAAGCCTAGAATGAGGACAAAGAGTCTCACTGAAAGATTACGTGACCTTTGGTCTAACACTACAGGTTACCACATGCACTCAAAGGCGGATTTATGTAACTATGGGCGGATTTATGTAATGGCAAGTAGGGTCAGTTGACCTCATTGAGTTGGAAAACCACACAGGAATATGCATAGTTTTTTTTGGTATTTTTGGAATTTTGCCCCATTGATCTTATACCGACAAGGGTTATCTCCACTGCCGAGGAGGTTTGCTCTCGGTGAGTTCGATTCTTAATTTTAGGCTAACCAATTGAAAAGTGAAAGTTTATGTGGTAGACATTATGTGCGAGTCCAGTATCCCCCTTCTAGCTGCTTAAGTTGCTTTCCGTGATCTTTCAAATTTTCTTAATGTGATCTTTATCAATTATTCTAGTAGTGTGGGTGTTGGTTCCCTGTGGGCGGCCCTAACTGGACTAGTCTCATACCATTTGGGTGTGAAGATATCTCCCATATATGTTGTCCAAAAAAAAACCCACATATATGGTAAAATTACAAGCCCACCACTCCCCAAAATTTGGAGACATCCGATCAAATCGGAAAATCTTATACAGTACATCTGATAAAATTGCAAGGCAACTATTCCCCAAAATTCGGGGACATCCGATCAAATTGGAAAATCTTAAACAGTATCTTGTCCAAAAGGAAATGCTGAAGCATGGTGGGATGGGTCATGAATGAAGCTTTTGTTTGGTAGCTCTTTGTTGCAAAGTCATGACCCATGAGCAATGATTCCATTGATTATTCGGTAAAATCTAGATCGTAGGTTTCAATTTGAGAGCAAAAACCTTGATTGAAATTGATGAGTATTTGTTTGATTGTCACTTTTTTTTTTACTGTGCTTTTAGAATTGTAGATTGGGAAACTTGGTTGGGTTGTGCAATTTGAGGCAGTTCGTGAGTTCTATTGCCAAATATTTTATTTGATTTATAAGCACATTAGAGTTGGATTTCCTGAATTCTAAAGGGACTTCGCCTATTGGTCCGAATTAAAAGCAGTTCATTTAGGAGGATGCTACGGTACCGAAGGCAACTGTACTGAAATTGTACTAATCGGCTTGCGGGGCCTACTTTTGGGCACGCACGAATGATTCAAACCGTTCAATAATTTTAAAATAATTTTTTGGATATGCTTGCAAAACATCAACTCAATTGGATATGCATAAGTACTTCATCCAAACTTCAAGTTTTTCATTCAGAATTTAGGATCCTAAGTTATGAATGAAAAACTTGAAATTTGGATGAAGCACGTACGCATATCCAATTGAGTTAATTTTTTGCAGGAACATTCGAAAAATTATTTTAAAATTATTGAATGATTTGGATCATTCGTGTGGGGTCCAAAAGTGGGTCCCACACGCCGATTTGTACGATTTATGTACCTTGGCCTTCGTTACCTATATCTTTATCGGTTTATTTATCATTCTCCTTTTTTTTGGTAAATATATATTCAATACAAAAGGGAAAGAAGGAATTTTTAAACGCCGGGATGACAGAAGGGGGATCTCGATATTAATTTGAAAAGTAAAGAGGTTATTGGCATTGCAGAAACCTCAAGCGAGGTGTCTGTTTTTGTCAGAAACCTCATGGGAGGTCAGTAAAATTTACCCTTTTTTCTAGTAAAGATTTTGCATGAGATTCTTTATTATACTTGTATTCTATTAAAATAATTTCTTATTCAAATAATTTTTCCCCCAAGTAGCGGTTGCGAGGTTGAACGAGAAAAATATAAATAAAACAAGAGTTAGGAACGACAAATGGCTTCTTATTTTTGGAAAAGGCTACAATATACACCCCTTATTTAGGTATGTATCATACACACCCCTATAAAAGTTACGATTTTTTTTGCATAAGTTACGAATTTTTTGTAAAAGTTACGATTTTTTTTTATAAAAGTTACAAGACACACCAAAATGTTATGAATCATAGAAAATGTTACGAATCATATTGCTGAAAAGTTACGAAAAACTAAAAAATGTTACGATTGCCGATGAGGTGGCACAATCTGGACCATACAATAGGTGCATATGGTACACCCAAATAAGGAGTGTGTATTGTAGCCATTTCCCTTATTTTTAGGTAGCAAAGGCAAATTGTTTAAGAGTATTTTAGGAAGGCTCATAAATAGCTTGTTTTAAGGTTTTTCTCCTCATTTTAATTTACGATGAGATTTAGAGGGTGAGATACGGATATAAATGCTCTTAGTCGTGAAAACACACATTGGTATGTTATGAGTTCCACATGAGAACCCTATGCAAATTAGGGGTGAAATTGGTTCGGTTTCGGTCGGTTCGGGGTGACTCATACTTGGACCGAATCGGTTCAGAGTAGGACTTATGTAAACCAATCCCGACCGATCTCGGTTCGGTCAGATTTTTCGGGGTAATCGATTTTTCGGTCTGGGCCTTCGCTTGCAGAACCCATTGAAGGGATTTGATAGAGAGGAATCAGAATATAAAGAACAGATATGAACACTAAACTTCACTTCACAATTATCAATAACTCTCTAGTTTAAACGAAATATAAAGAACAAATATAAACACTAAACCAATTGCTCAATCCAAAAACTGGGGTACAATGCATTAACAAAGCGAGTGATATTTAACGTGAAAGATTACGTGACCTTTGGTAATACTAAAGTGATGGATTACGACATGTACTAAGTGATGGATTTATGCAATGGCAAGTGGGGAGCTGACCCCTCTGAGTTGGAAATCCCCGTAGGATTACGACATGTAGTGATGGATTTATGCAATGGCAATGGGAGCTGTAAGGATCCGTAATTTTGCATAATTTTTCCGGAATAATGTTGGGTAAATGTGAGGAATTGAATTTTGATTAAGAGAGGTCAATGTGTTAGTGGGAGAGTGCATTTGGGTGTGTTTAATATGCATTGGAAAGTTTAGGGGTAAAAGTGTAAATGGGTGTGACTATATAAACATTTTAGTCTTGCATTTTGGGACAAAAATCAGCCCATTCTCTCCCTCTCACTGCAGACTTCTCTCTCTCCCTCCTCTCCTCCATTTTCTTGCTCAAATCCTCCACAAATTCACAAGACCTACTAGTTTCCTTCAAGAACCCCACCTAAAATCACATTCTCTACGCGTATTGAAGCTTGGATTGCGTTCGTTTCGCACCAAGAACTCACATTTCGGGTTGGAACTCATTGGAGGCTAGGGTATTCATTTTCCCACTCATTTCAAGCTCAAATCTTGAGGTAGGAAGACAAATTCTACTCCCTCTAGTTGTATCTATGTGATGTATAGCATAGCTCTTACTCTTGTTGTTCAATTCCATTAAAATCATGATTTTCTCCATAAGTGGGTTTGTTTGAGGTCAATTTTGTGATCTATGATTTGAGCACTTGTTTGATGCAATTGATGATTGATTTGCACTCCCATAATGCTCATTTGTTGCTCCACATTTCCAATTTTTAGCCTAGAACATCAAGAATTTGGCTTGGGTTGAAATTCCACACCTTAGGTGAAAATCTGCAGAATTTGGCTAGAGATACCGGTAGTGGATTTTTGGGCTACCGGTATCCCCGGTAAAATTTCGTTCTGTTCGTGAGATACCGGTAGTGGAAAACTGGGCTACCGGTATCTCTTGGGTAAATTTTCTCCTTTGTTCCATTTGATCCTTTCTTGACTTTTGGGTCTTCCGGGCCTTGTTTGGTACTTCTTTCTCGACTTTCGGAGTTTAGTGGCGGGGTTCTACGCATCCCTTGATCATATGGATCGGACACACACCGGTTGACACATTTTTGGCGAAAATGGTGAACTTTTGGAACAAATGGGGTTTTTTTGAAAACTTTTGAAAGACAAGTTATTTTGAAATGATACTATTGGACAAAGTGAACTCTAGGGATCACCCGTTTGGTGTCCCTGGCCATGGGTGCACGGAGCCCACGAAATCCGGCAGGGGTGCACGGAGCCCATGAAATCCGGCAGAGGGATACTTCCCTATTAAAAATTGAAGATTGTTTTCTTATGAAATATCGATTGTGATGTATTTGAGTTAATTTGGCGTAATCGGCAAGAATTGGCTTTCGACATGCGTAAATGAGGATTTTAGTAACTAGTTGGACTTTAGTGGGATACTTAAACTTGTTTTTGGACACTTGGACATATTTGGACACTTGGACACACCTTGGTTACTGCTTGGTCGAATTATAGTCGCTTGTTCACTCAAATCTCATACTTTGGTTGTATCCATCTTCATACTCATTCATTATGCATGTATCATGTTTATACACCTAGCGTTGGTAGAATAGTTTTCCTACTGGGCTAGTGAGCTCAACCTATCAATTTTCAGGTACACGGCATGGAGCATGAAGTTGGGTGCTTGTGGATTGACATTTACATGGAGCTCACACATGCATGAAGTTATTTTCCCATCTTTGTATTACATTTTTGGAAAGATGGTTTTGTAACTTCTATAGTTTATCTTTTTGACTATAGGCAATGTATTAACTTTTAAAAATGTTGTACTTATGCATTCGGGCTATGGTCGCTAGTGGTTGGAACTTGTTATCCGTAATGGTGAGACTTTATCTTGTTGACTTTGACTATTCTAATGGGAATTATGAGACTTTGACTTATTCCACGTGGATTTTCTTTACTTTTGAGTTATTAAATTTGAGGGCGTGACAGGAGCTGACCCCACTTAGTTGGAAATCCCCATAGGAATATGCTAGTTTTTTCTGGTACTTTTGAAATTTACCCAATTGATCTTATACCCAACAAGGGTTGTCCCATCTCATTCTGGAGGTGTGAGTTCGATTCTTAATGGTAGGCTAACCAGTTGAAAGGTGAAACTTCACGTGGGTAGCCTCATGGGCGAGTCCAGTATCCCCCTCCTAGCTGCTTCTAATTAATTGCTTTTTGTGGGTGTTGGTTCCTTGCGGTCAGCCTTAAGTGGATTAGTCTCATACCGTTTAGATGTGAAGATACCTCCTATATATGTCGTCAAAAAGAAAAAATATTATACCCAATCCGACTGACCACATTTATAAATTACAAGCCAACCATTAACAAGTATAACTCTCTCTATCTCGGAGAAAAAAAGAAGGCTTATCTACTATTTTAGTCCCTACAAAATACACCAAGTTTCAATTTCGTTCTTACAAAATATTATGTGTCAATTTCGTCGTTATAGTTTTAGACGAATTTCAATTTTGCCCTTCTGTCAAATTAACGGAAAATGCTCAAGTGGCAAACGGAAAATGCTTAAAATACCGGAAAAAATGATTAATCTCCCAAAAAAATGACGAAAAAATACGAAAATTTTAAAGTACCGGAAAAAATTCATAAGACAAAAAGTTTATGAAATTTGTCTGATGAATTTTTTTTTTTTGGAGATTAATCATTCGTATCGACGAGAGGAATCAAAAAGGTATCAAAATATGGGTCGAAGTTTAAAAAAATTCATATAAGACGACACTTTATATAAAAAAAAATAGTAATTCCTCTCGTCAATAAAGTATGGATTGAATTAGACAAAAAGATTTTTCAAAGATGAAAGAATACCATATAGCTTCTTTTTTTTGCTATAAAGTGTCGTCTTATAAAGTGTCAGCTTTGGCCCAAGGGGTGTTTTAATTTCTCCAACTTTGGTTGGAGTCCTCTCTTTTCTCCCTCCAACTTGATGTACCCATTTGCAAGTTTTCTTCAATAAATTTTATTGCCATTTCAAAAAAAAATGTCATCTTATATGAACTTTTTTTAAATTTCGGCCCATATTTTTATACTTTTCTGATTCCTCTCGTCGATACGAATGATTAATATCCACAAAAAAAGTCATTAAACAAATTTCATAAACTTGTTGTCTAATGACTTTTTTTCTGGTATTTTAAAATTTTTGTAATTTTCGTCTTTTTTTTTTTTTGGAGATTATTCCTGGTATTTTAAGCATTTTCCGCTTGCCACATAAGCATTTTCTATCATTACTTTGATTACAGGGAAAAATTGAAATTCACCTGAAATTATAATGACGAAATTGACACAAAATATTTTGTACGGACAAAATTGAAACTTACTGTATTTTGTAGGGACTAAAATACTACGGAGTAATAGATAACCTAAGAAAAAAATATGCTGACGCATGGTGGACAAGCTTTGTTTGGTATCTTTGATGCAAGACCTCCCATCACTCTCGCTGTCTCTTGTCGTCTTCACTAAAAATCTCAAAGTCATGGCACGAGCTATGATTTCATTATTCGGTAAATCTAGATTCAAGATTTCAATTTTAAAGCAAAAACCTTCATTGAAATTGAGTATTTGTTTGATTGTCACTTTTTTTGTCTGTGTTTTTAGAATGCAATTTAAGTCGAAAGTAATTGAATTGTAAGTAAGTTTTTTTCCTGTGTTCCGATAGCAAGCAAAGGTAGAAAGGTATGTATGGTTATCTTGTTATGGCATGCCATTAAACGCTTGGTCAAATTCAACATTTCAGAACATTGGTAATTTTTGGGGTGATTTTTTACAAGTTGATGAGTCAACTTTTAAAGCATCTTCGTTTGTTAGAGCAAGAATCCTCATTGCCACTGATCAATTTGACAAACTGGAAGGTAACATGAATTTAATGGTTGATAATGTTTATTATTCCATTAAAGTGATCGAAGAAGAGACTTTCAGAACCATCAAGCAGAGCTTCTTCAACATTCCAGCTGAACTAGCTTTGGAGAAGTTAGTAAATACAGAAGATGAGGATGGTCATAGAGCATTAAATAGAGAAAAATCAGCTGAGAAGGAAGCTAATAATGGATCTAGCTCTGAGGAGAATAAAGATGAAAGGGTTCTTTCAAAGGAGAACCTAGAAGAAGTAGCCGTGCCATCAATTAATAAAGTGGTTGCAGATTCAGACTCATTTAATTTTTGGGGGGACGAAAACTCAATTATGGGAAAGGAGAGAGTGCCTGATAGCCTTGGGGGCCTCTCAATGAATGAACAACCAATATTTAATCCACCCAATTGTCTGGCATCCCAAGACGCAGATGTTAGTAATGAGCAATTAGGAAGTAATAACATTTTGTTATCTGAAGAAATCAGTCCCCATACGGCTTTAAATGCAGAAACTTCTGTTCCTAATATTGGTCTAGAAGTAATTAACGAAGATCTGGAATATAACGACGATGACTTTATTGAGGATGAGCTGAACCAAGACCTTGTTGAAGAAGATCAATTGCACATTCAAGCTGCCGTCAATGGAAGTAAAGGAAAAAGTAAGAGGAAAAACATTAATGACATTTTGGGCTATTCAAAACTGAACAAAGGAAACATCAAAGGGAGAAGAAACAAAAGCAAATGTGTCATGCTGAGATCTGCTGTGGCATCGGCAGCTTGTTTGCATCACTATCATCAGGTGGTATTAATAATAGAAATAGAATTTTACTTGATGAAGCAAAGGCAATCTGGGAGGTGGACAAAATGTTTGGATTACGGTATGATGGTGATGAAAAGGAAGTAATTAGCAAAATTGCGGACATGGAAGCCCTTAACAAAGATAGGGCTGCTTGTATTCCTTAATTTGTCTTAAAATAGTCTTTCTCAGACCATTACTTTATCATCTATGAGGTTATTGTCTTGGAATGTCAGGGGCCTCTGGTGTTCATCTCTGGTGTTCCATTTGTTGCTGCTGTTTGTGTTTTCCCTGGATTCAGACTGGTTTCATTAGCTTGCTACCCCTTTGCTATGACAGATCTACAGCTTGTCTCTCTCTGGGGCCCTAGGCTATTTTCTTGTTCCTGCGGATCCGCTGGCTTTTCTGGTGATGTGCTGGATATTCTCTTCTTTGTTATCTTTAGCTTTCCGTTGTTTGATTGCTGATCGGGGAAGCAGTGTCTTCCATTTGTTGCCGCACTATATGCTCAGTTGTTGCGCTTTCATTTGATGTCATATATATGTTCCTTCAGCTGTAAATTTTGTTGCTGCTCCTTATTTGGTTTTGCTGGATTTGCACCCCTTTGGTTTGGGTTTTTTGGAGATTCACATGCTGCCGCTGCTGCTCGTCTTTTGGTTCTGCTAGTGATGTGTGCCCTCTATTTGTTGCTGCCCTATTCTTTCATTTGCTGCACTTCCACTACTGTCTTTTTTATTGCTACACCTCTGATTTGGTTCTGCTGGAGTTGCACGCGTATGGTTTGGTTATTCTAGAGTTTCATTTGCTGCTACTCCTGCTCATTTATGGAGATTCTATGGGTGATGAATTCCCATGTCTTGGTTCTTATGGAGTCTCTTATGCAGTGAAGATGTTTCATCAGCTTTCTTATGCCGCTATTTTTCTTCTATTGGTTAAGGTGATTACAGAATCTCTAAGGATGGAAATGTGATTGTAGGGTAGGGGTAATGAGAAAGGCCATGAAAGATGTGGAGATAAAAGGTGCTTTTTGGATTTGGATGCTTTATATTTGGTGTTGCTGCTACGCCTGCTAATATCTTTTGCTGCTATTGTTACATTGCTGTGCTGGTTCTTATGGATGATGGATTGGGCTCTTTCGTTGTTGCTGCCTCTTTTTCCTGATATTGTTATTTCTTTATGTTTCTTGCCGTTGTTGCTGTGTGACTCACCTAGTTAAGCTTACTGCTTCTACTACCTTGGACCTGGTGTTTCATCATCTTGATGGCTCTAGTCTTGTCTTCTTATCTTGATGATCTCTTTGATGGCTTTTTTTTTTTTTTTTTTTTGGTTTCAATGGTTATGATGCCTTGGTGCTGGAATTGCTCTGAGCCTCACCCTGTTGACTTTATTGGAATCTGAATTGGAGTATGCCTTGAAGTCTGGTTGATGGTTCTGGAATTGCTCTGAGCCTCACCTTGTTGGCTCTTTTGGAATCTGAATTGGAGTATGCCTTGAAGTCTGGTTGTAGCTGAAGTTTGATGTTGCTCTGCTGGATGCTGAAGTTGGTATTGCTCTGCTGGATATTGTTGTTTCTATCTTTTGTTCCCTTTGGTGTATTTGTTTCTTTTTTGGGCTAGTCTCCCCTTGTATAGGTTGACCTCTTGTTAGCCTTTGTCTTGTGCATAAGTACATTCACCCGTTGGCTACCGACACAGTGGCGATGCCATGTAAAAGAGAGTACTGGGTTAATTCACTTGAACAGTTGAACCTTGTGAATTTTGGGGAAACTCAGGGGGTGTTCCGCTAACAAAAAACTGTTTTTTCCAAACACCGAGACAGATCATTCTCTCACAACACATCACATAAAAAATCGTGAAAAATCAATTTTTTCAAAAAACTGGGTTAGTGGAACACCCCCTCAGTAGTACTACGGAGTACGGAGGTGTTCCACTAACCTAGTTTTTTGAAAAAATTGATTTTTTCTCGGTTTTTTTATGTGATGTGTTGTGTGAGAATGAACTGTCTCGGTGTTTGAAAAAAACAGTTTTTTATTAGTGGAACACCTATGTTCGGTTTGATCTCATGAACCCCCTTGATTACTGCCATCACATGCAATGGCTCTTCTTTCTCCACCAAGATAAAACAAAAGTGCCATGGCTTACCTTCTCTCTCTCATCCTTTATGGAGTACTTCAAAATGAGCATTGCTACGTATCTATAAAGAACACTCAAAATTTGAGATTCGGATTTCAAATTCCGGATAATTTTCTGAGTACTTGGCATTTCTCATTCAGAATCTATTTTGTCTCTCACTTCGTGTCTATCTCCTCTACTCTTTCTTTTCCATTTTATCTTCATCCTTTGTGCTTATTTTTAGACCAAAATAAGTTCTAGATTTTTGGGATCAAAGTAGGCAGTGGCGGAGCTAGGATTTCCAATCCGGGGGGGGCATTAGCCATAGGCATTTGATAGCTCCGACGAGGCTAGAATTGCACACTCATGGGTGGCATTATGGAGAGAGAACTAACCTTCGTCCTCGATCCTTAAAAAGATCAATTTTTTTGGGTACAATGTACTAGATTTTTTTTTTGTATACCCGTAAATTCAAAAGTCCGGGTGACACATATTCGCCCCTCTCTATGTTAGCATCGTCACAAAATAAAATTGACCATTAGCTCCATCAGCCTTGCCGCCACTTTCTACTTTTTCCTTTGACAAATACCACAATAAATAAATAAATTGACAAGTTTCTTGTATGCCGGAGCCAAAGAGAAATCTCTCTTTCACTCTTCCTATAAAAAGATGAGTAATCTGTAATTTATTCATACAAATATTTGAATCGACATGTTTGTGATTTCATTTTCATTGTACATTAATTCTCACCATAGTCTGTAAAGAAATGTGCAATAAAAATGCTAAACTTTGAGAAAAAATTTAATGTTCAAATGTATCACGTTTCTCTCCTTTTAGTAAAAAATATTTGCAAACCTTTATAGAGAGAGAGAGAGAGAGAGAGAAAATTCATTCTAGTTGGCAATGAAAAAACAAAAGTCAGAGAGAGAGACAGAGAGAGAGAGAAAATTCATTCTAGTTGGCAATGAAAAAACAAAAGTCAGAGAGAGAGAGAGAGAGAAAATTCATTCTAGTTGGCAATGAAAAAACAAAAGTCGCTCCCCGGGAGATTCGATCTCAGGATGGGATGCATAGAGTGGGACGTTCCATCCGCTTTGCCAAAGACCACTACTGCTTTAAACTTTCCCTACTTTAAAACTTATAATTGATCGTAGCAATTTTTTTTTTTTGTTTTTTACGAAGTGCGGGGGGCCAGGGCCCACCCAACCCCACTGTAGATCCGCCCCTGAAAGTAGGCAGAAGTAGATGTATTTTATGAAATGGAATTCTATAGCACCGAAATTTGATGAAGAGAGAAAGGGTTCCATGTGAGTTGAAGTGTAACAACCCAAGTCGACAAGCACCACAAAAACAATATAAAATTAATCAAGAACCAATCCTACTTCCTTCCATACTTACATAATTTTCTTCATACATTTCTCTTTAGCTTGTCGATCATTACCGTTAGACATGTAAGCCTCGCCACCGTGAAAGACATACCAAAATCTCGTTTGGATTGGACACCATCTCGCCTTTAATCAGTCGGCCCATCGCTACCTAGCTCCCGGCATAACTCGCACGTAGGGCCGGCCCAAGGTGTTGTGGTGCCCAAGGCAGGTTTTAAAAATTGTGCCCTTAGCACTTAACAATTTCTACAGGGGAAAAAAAAATTAGTCACAATACGAGAAATCTAAAATAAGATAAATATTGTAGATCGTCCTCAAGTCAAAACACAAAAAGGCCAAACCCTTTCCATGTCAGAATTTTACCTGTTTTTTTTTTTTTGGGGTAATTTAGCTTGAATTTTACCTGTCAAACAATGCCCACTCTCACCAACAACATGTATCTCACTCTCTTCTTCCTCAAATTGAAATCCAAATTTCCAGCAGAAACTTACAACACGTATAGTACCGGATAATAGAACAATTGACATCCCAAAATGATGAACAAAATACTTCCAGGAAAAGGATGTTCGGTATTGAACAGCTCCAAAAAAAACTCCACAAGCATTTCCATACCTGATGCTTGAGGACCGAATCCAAAAAAGGCCTCACCTACGCAGTGCCAGAACCGATAATGGTATTACCCCTTTCGCCGTGACACCATCGACACATAACGAATGAGAACTGAACCGCAGAGGATGAGCCAGATTTCAGAATGTGGACCTCATATCTGAAATGGATTTGCGTGAAGCTTCATGACCTTTCCTTTGCAGATTTTTGTGTTTTCTTGGAGCCTCCTGTTGATGCTTGACTAATTTCCATGAAATCTGATTGTTGCATCCAAGGGATGCGTGATTTGGTCCAGCTAAATGGACCTGGTATGTGCTTGATACCCATTCTTCATGAACTCCTCAATATATCTGAATTTGGGGAAGCTCTACAGATCCCATATTGTCCAGCCCATGTAAGGAACACCAACCAGATGGGGAGAGAAGCTTGCAGATTCTAACGAGAGAGATTGGGAGATGAGGGCTTTGATTTTTCTGTGTGTCCCACATCGGCAAAGGAGAAAGAGAGGAGGTAAGAGAGGGGTTTAAAATGGAATGAAGGGCCTGAGGTTTAAAATTGAGATGGGCCTTTAATGGGTGGAGATGTACTTCATACCCTATGGGCCTTCAATTTATTTTACATTTTGGGCTTCACAAAAGACTCCTACCTAGCCCAAAAACTAAATTTACAGGGGTGCCCCAATTTTTGGAGATTTTTGTGGTGCCCAAGGCCCAGGCCTTGTGGGCCTTGCCTTTGGGCCGGCCCCGACGCACGTCTCTCCTTCTCTTCTGTCCCTCCTCTCCCTCTTGTCTCTTTTTTTTCGTTGTTAATAATGCTCACCTAACATTTTCCGCCCCTTCCTTTTCATTATCCCCTTGCTGACTACTCACCAAGAGATCCCCAAATTGTGACACCTGTTACTCTTTTGATATTTATTTTGTTTTTATTCCCTTTTGTTATTTTTTGTCCCTCTTAATGTTTATCCATAGCTTCACTGCTAACTATGGAATCCCACGTGGCTTGCCCTTTTCTTTTTTTTTACTTTTTATTGTCTTGCTCAAATTTTGTCACATACTTAATATTTACAAATAGTTTCCTTTTCCATCGGCAAATACACTACAAATATAATGGGTGGGTGTACTACAATATTCACCACTTTTCTAAGTACTCTCTTAACATATTTCACCCATATTATTTACTCAAATCACATGCAAATCTCCTAAAACTGTAGGATCAGGATATTACATGAAGTGTTGAACCCACTGCTAGGGAAAGAGCTAGGATTTTTGCGTAGCAGGAGTGGATTATATATGTGGAGGAGTGACGATCAACAAATATCTAATTAGGGCTCCCTTGCTTTCTACGGTGCGGGATTTTTTGTTTGGGATCCAATTTCGACGATCCGAACCGTTAGATGTGTTGAAAACGTATTTTTAAAGTCTAACGCGAGGATTAGTCAAAAAAAAAAAAAAAACTCGGAATGGCTTGATCCGAGCCGTTTTCGATAAAATGTGTATATGTACATTTTTATCAAATACTGCTCAGATCAAACCCTTCCGGGTATTCCGGGTATTTTTTTTTATGAATCCTAGCGTTGAACCTTAAAAATGCATTTTACACACATCTAACGGTTCGGATCGTCGAAATTCGATTTCGAACGAAAAATCTAACACTGTAGCTTATATAAGGGAGTCCTTACTAAAAATGCCGCGCACACACACACACACACACATATATATATTCAGTGTAATAGTAAAGTTCTTTTAAATTATAGTAGGGGTGACTGGCTACTCCTGGCTCCATCCTTGTTGGCTACCATGGTCAATCGATGCTCCTACCATGTTCGGTCCTCCACCGCCTTTGCCACCGCTCCCTAACCTTTCCCTCCCAATTTTTTTGGGTCAAAATGATATATGAACTTCATTGATGATAGCAAAAGAAAAAATAAAGAAGGATGAGAAAAAAAAAAAAAAAGAAAGAAAACATTGGAGTAGTGTGAATGTATGTAGCTACTTTTCAACTCAGGAGGTGACTCCATCATGTGGTGTGCTTATAACTGCGACATACAAAAAAAAAACCAATTTTCTGGGTACGTAACATTGCTCAATGAAAATCTATTTTGTCTCTCACTTCATGTCTGTCTCCTCTCCTTCTTTTCCATTTTTTATCTTCATCCTTTGTGCCTATTTTTAGACCAAAATAAGTACTAGATGTTTGGGAGATCAAAGTAGGCTGATCGAGGAGGATGTATTTTATGAAATGGAATTCTATAGCATAGAAATTGGATGAAGAGAGAAATAGATCCATGGGTTGAATTGTTGAACCCACTGCCAGTTGAGCTTGGTATCGCCCCAGGCTACCGTGGTCAATCGGTAATTCTACCATGTTCGGTCCTTCACCGCCATCGGTGCCTCTCGCTGACCTTCCTCCCTCTTTTTTTTGGGTCAAAATGATAGTACATGAACTTCATTGATGATAACCAAACACACACAAAAAAAAAAAAAAAAGAGATAAGAAAAAAACAGAGGGAGTAATGTGCATATATGTAGCTACTCTTAAACTCAAGAGGTGACTCCATCTTGTGGTGTGCTTATGTGTATCTACATGACTACGAGTACAAAAAAAATACCAATTGTGGGGAAACATAAAGTTTTAAATAAGTTATCACCATACTGTGGCTAGCAATCCGTTGTAGTCTAGTTGGTTAGGATACTCGGCTCTCACCCGAGAGACCCGGGTTCAAGTCCCGGCAACGGAACTTTTTTAAGAAATTCCAGGTTTGATTGATTACCAGTTGAAGTTTTTTCTTAAACTTAAACTCAAATTTGAGTAAATGTAAAGAGCTGGAGATACTCTAATACTATACACTAAACGAAGCTACAACTTGGGGTGGAAATCGTGTTGTGTCATACATTCGTATCGTGTCATTGCATGTTTCATGTCTTTTCAGATTTGTGTCAAAACATTTGTTAACAAAAATGTGTCAAATATCTTGATAATGTAAGATCCTTAGTAATTTTTCTAAAATACACATAAAATTATACAACTTGGCAATGTTGAGCATGAACAAATTATTCATTCCAATAACATAAATGAGGAATATGCCAACAAAAAAAAATTTACTCCCACCCTTTTGGGAATTTTCACTTTTTATAGGGATATGCAATTGGTGACATCATTTCTATCAATTTGTTGTGAAGTTTTAATGTACTCGCAAGTGCAAGAATTGTACTAAAGTATAGTAAAGTACGAGCGAGGTTGAACACTTGAACCCACAAGTACTAGTATGACATGGTTGAACAACTCAATTAGTCTTAAATATAATTCCAAATCTATTTAGTTTAACAATTTTTAGGATTGTGATTGCAAAATATAAGATTGATTAAACAATTAAACAAAATACTAGGACAACGGAATCATTATGTGCCATATCTATGATATTTATGTATCTTAATTCTCTAATTTCTCTACACAACAAGTTGGTGGCTAAGCTCTTTTATTGTGGAAAATATTCTATGGCAATCCTTTTTATTAGCTTTAGAAAATAGTTTCTCTTTTGCCAAACGAATGTATAAAATCAAAACAGTCACTGAATCCATCGAAAAACAGTGTATACCCGTTTTTCACAAATCATAAACTGAATCCAACAAAACACAATGAAAATCCAGTTTTATTTGTTCAATAATGGGCAAATGAACAAGAAGAACTTTAAGCAATGAAAATATGCTTTGTGTGGGGGAGTCGATTCCGGGGTGAACCTTCCGTGAACCTCTTGAGCCGCCTGAAGGCTCCACCTGGGTCCTTTTGCCTAGCGCTCCATCCGAGCGCTCTTGCCTAGCCGAGGGCTAGGATGAACCTTGCCTGGGTCCTTCGCCTAGTGCTCCATCCGAGCGCTCTTGCCTAGCTGAGGGGCTAGGATGAACCTTGCCTGGGGCCTTCGCCTAGCGCTCCATCCGAGCGCTCTTGCCTAGCCGAGGGGCTAGGATGAACTTTGCCTCGGGCCTTCGCCTAGCGCTCCATCCGAGCGCTCTTGCCTAGTCGAGGGGCTAGGATGAACTTTGCCTCGGGCCTTCGCCTAGCGCTCCATCCGAGCGCTCTTGCCTAGCCGAGGGGCTAGGATGAACTTTGCCTCGGGCCTTCGCCTAGCACTCCATCCGAGCGCTCTTGCCTAGCCGAGGGGCTAGGATGCACCTTGCCGGCCTTCGCCTAGCCATCTCGTTTGGTCCTTCCTCTTAAGGCCTTCTCTTAGCCTCTGGTTCGCGTGAGGACTCCATCTAGCCTCGCCTGACACCCAGTAAGTTCGCCTGAGAAGAAGGCCTGCACTCTCTTCGCCGGAGTGAGCTCACTGAGCCTTCTAGGGTGGATTATGTAGTGGTGGAAAGGATGGTGCACGCCTGAGCCTTTGTTGCACGCCGGTGGTGACAACCTGCACATGTAGACAACCACGTTAGTGCCTAGCCCGGACGGTGGTGGTCCGGGAAGGCACTCCGATGGTTAAGTCAGTGACCGGAGAAGAAGAAGTTTGCCGGAAACTTAGAGAGAGAAAGTGAGAGAGAAGGGTTGAGCCTTGTGTAAAAACTCCTCCCTTTTCAGGTTGGGGGAGTATGCCTTTTATAGGCAAGGGGTTGGTTGGGCTCTGAGCCCTCCACGCGCCTCACGCGCCATCGGTGCCCTAGGCCAATCACGTGGCCCGGACAGGGCGCTGCCTGCACCATGTCGCTTCGGATGACGTCGCTCCTGTCACCTGTCACGACTTTTGCAGCACGCCACCTGACATGCCGCCTGACACACGTCACCTGACATGCCGCCTGACACACGCCACCTAATATCACATCTGATATGTCAGGCACGCGTGATAGGGACCCTTCGGAACCCATCGGTTCGGGAAAGGGTACTCGGTTCGGGAAAGAGCAATCGGATTGTCTGGGAGTGCTCGGATTGTCTGGGAGTGCTCGGATTGACAAGGGGTGCCTGGTTCGGCGAGGAGCGCTCGGATCGACAAGGGTCCGTTCGGCAAAGAGCACCCCGGTTCGGCAAGGAGCGTCCGGATCTACAAGGGCGCCCGGTTCGGCCTAGGTTCCCGTTCGGCAAGTAGTGCTCGGTTCGGCCAAAGGTGATCGTTCGGCCAAGGTGTCCGGTTCGGTCAAGGTGCCCGTTCGGCAAAGTGACCGGTTCGGTATGGCTGATGAGCCCAGCTAGCGCCTAGCGAATCAGTACGCCTAGCGGATAAGTCCTCCTAGCGGCTAAGGCTAGTATGGACGTTGGTTTGTTTAGGACCTTTGTAGGAATTGGGCCCCTACACTTTGGTATATTAAGATAAATAAAATAGAATAGATACTCCTGCAAGTAATTTCATCCTAGTCCTAGCAACTAAGTTAGCCTAACATATTTAAAGATAAAATGCAAGCAATTAAAAAGAACTTGCTTGAATTCATTGGAAGAACTCTTCAACAAAGAAAAACTAACGAATTCAACACAAGAGAGAAACGAAATATGGTGAACAAGTAGCTAGAGAGCTACTGCTTGATTTTCTTGCTTGTACGAAGCTGGCCTTTTATAGGCTTATAAATCCATTTGAAGACAAAAATATGGATAGATGCAAAAATGGATTTCTTCAACCCAATCCAGCCGCAATCTCCATAGCAATTCACATTTTTCTTCATGCAATTGGCAAATTATCCCACGCTTCATGTGCACTAAATCAGTTGGAAGCAATTTAGAGTGATATTTATAATTGACTTTCAAAGCCAATCCTAATCCAGCCACAACCTCCCACGTTTTTCTCCTTCTTCTGCAAGTTGATGAAGATTGGGAATATCAGGGGCGGAGTCAAAACTAAATGTCAGTGGGGTCAAATTCTAAAAGCATAAGATGCACTGAAATGTCAAACAAAGAGTAACTAATTAGATATACAATCTATAACCGCGTCCACAACCAACCACAAAAAACTACACTTGAATGTCACAAAAAAGTAGATAAGCAAACATCCATTTAAAACCTATAACAGTGTTCACAAATGACCCTGGCAATTTTTTATATTTTGAAATCATAGCATAATAGCCCCATTTGTGATACTATCCAAAATCTCTCTCAATATACACAATCAAGCCATCATGTACTTACATTGATCACCCATTCGGTCTCGACGTCGATTCTTCACAATTTTTGTGGCAGAAAATACTATTTCTACTATAGCTGTCGCAACAGTAAAACTAGAGCCAAAGTCAAAAACCTAAAAACCAATGGATACCCTATGTCTTTTCGGGTCTCAACCATCTTTCGAGAAACATAACCAACTCCATTTAAGTTTGAAAAATCAACACTAGACTGCACATCAGTGATGAAATTCTTAAGTTGATCCAAAAGTGCCAAAAGCTTAGTACCTGAAAAGTCTTTAAGACAAAATTCAACCAAGCGGTTCAACTTTTGCTTGTCAAAACTTGCAAATGAGTTGGATGGACTTAGACATGCAACACAAAAAAGCAACTCAATGTTTACCTCATTAAAGCGATTATATATTTAGCTCTTGGAGTTGCATATCTATGACAGTATACTACAACTCGACGCGATAGTGGTAAGAGATTGTCATTTCTTGAGCCCTACGCCTCGATCTTCCTCGAGAAACGTATGTGCCTTCCATGTTAGGAATATCAATGTTATTTTGGCCACACAATGCGGATGCTTCATTCATCAAAATGTTCCACCCATCATCCCTCATTGCTAAGAGTCGTTTCTTGCAAACCTCAACTTGTTTCATGGCATGAAATGTCTTGATCTTTTTCTTTGCAATGCTCACGACTCATTTGTAATCCCCAAGATTGATTTCATCAAATGTAGATTGAATAAAAACTCAAGAGATTACATCGCATTCAATAAACGAAAGGCTTCTAATTTTTGTTTTAAATTGGATGCATCATCCACTATTGCATCAAGCACATCAATTGTAGCTGGAAACATGTTTAGCAAGCTAAGCAAAGTGTCATATAACGTGTATCACTAGCACGAATAAGAGTTGTCTCTTAATTGAGGCCGTGGCCACTTGGAATATCACCATTACTAAGTGTTTCAACAAGTTTTGGGGGCAAAGAAATGACTTGGCGTGGTAAAGAGGGCAAGTAGATAGGGAAAAGAAATACCATATACAAGGGGCAAAATTTCAAAATTCTACAAAATATTATATCTATCCTATTAAAATTTGCCACCTCAGTGGGGTCAAGTGACCGCACTTGACCCCCCGCCCTCTGCCCTTGGGGAATATTATCCAGTGATTCTCAAGGCATTCAACTTTGGTTCCATCCTCCCAAAAAATGTAATGACAAATGCTTCTTTTAAGTGTTGAACCAAAAAGCTTGTGCTTATATGCTTGCCCTTTTACCACTTGAGCTCGGATCATTTCAATGTTTATGGCTCTAACTTTAAATCATAAAGCATTCAAGTCAAGCTTCCATTTTTTTCCATCTTCTTTTCATCTTTCTCCGCCAAGACTTTATTTACCTACCAAATGCAAAAACTACACGTAATAAGAGCAAATAGACCATAACATAGGGGTAAAATCATCCAAGGTAGAGATAAAAAAAAAAAAAAATACACTATAACGTGCACAACACAATTGGAGTAAGTTCTAAGCGGTATGAGGGATACTTTTGGAAAATCATCAAATTTTTATTTCCATTTTAGAAAAAGACTAACATTTTTTAACATTCCATAATAGAATAATGGACTAGTAATTAGGAACGGAGGAAGTAGTAACCAATAATCAATAATCAATCACATGAAAAAATGCGTTAAGTCATAACTAGACATTCGTCTCAATTTTTCTCGAGATATAATGATGCACCAACGACTACAAAATAAGAATTTTGCTCGAGAAGTAATGAGGACACTAGCCTAAATGAATTTAATTAATTTTGGACTTTTTAGCATAGAAATACAGTGATTAAGAAATTCAATATTCAGTTGGTTTTAATCTTGAAAAAAAAAAATCTTCAATGGGTTGTATAATAATATGCATTTGTTGCTATTTTTATAGCTACATTGATATTTTCATATATAAATTGATCAAACATGCTTTTGAAAAACCAATATTCTACTCCTGCTAATTACGAAATTCAAAACAATCCAAAGTTGAGTACTAATCTTTGAGGAAATAGAAGTACAGGCTATTGTTGCTGTTGGCATAGCCCGTCATCCGTGTCATGTCATGTTCCAATATGTAGTTTCGGATTAACGAGTCGAAACGAAAAATTAAAGAGCTATCCATATCCTAATCGAGTTACACGAGTTTAATCAATATCTGTCCCGTTTAATTTTTGTATTGGCGGGTCGTGTCGTATATGTGTCCTTGTTAAAAAATGGTCGACCCAAACCCTCTGACATTGTATGATTCGTATCTCATGTTAATGTTATGTTAACGGGTCGTGTTTGGAATTTCCAACCCAGCTACAACACAGGATAAGGATAACCATCCATAGTTTATGGCTTGGACTTTAGGTTTTTGGGAAAATGACCAATACATGGTCTTTTGTCAAACAAATGCCAAATAGGTGGTCATGGTTTGTGAAATACCCAAACCATGGGAAGGAAAAAAAAAATGACCAATACATGGTAAATGAAAGGTGAAGTACCCATATACCCCCTTATAATTTCCCCCCAAAAAACCCAACTTTACGTCAAAACCTAAGTCTGCTCCCCTCCTCCCCCATTACGCGATCTCTCTTGGCTCCATTCGTCTCTCTCTGTGGCTCTCTCCGTGCCCGAAGTTGCTCTCTCTCTCTCTCTCTCTCTCTCTCTCTCTCTCGTGCACGTCGCACCAGTCTCTCTCTCACTCTCTCTTCCCGTCGCTCTTGAAAGCAGCAGCAATCGATCGTCAACAATCGATTTCGCACGAAGTGTAGCCGTGATCTGGAACGAGTGAGTTTGTACAGCTATGTGAAAGGTAATCCCCCTCTTGTTTTATTCGGTGAATGTTGAGGTTTTTCGTATTGTATGCCACAAATAGTAAATAGGTTTACTTATTCTGGACACGCATATATACGATTGTATATTTTTGCAGCTTCTTGGAAGGATTATACATAGTTCGCGGGGTTAGATTTTTGTCGATAGAGCAACCTTTGATTTATGTGAAAGATCTGATTAGAAATTTGAATGTGGGAAATAGTTTTTTCCTTGGGGTCAGCTGGCTTAATATTCCTGGAATGCTTAGACTAGGATATTTTGACCCCAACTGGTTTCCAAATTTGTGGCACCATTAATTACACTGTTGTCGTTTTATAAATCCTACTGGACTATTTTGTGGCACCATTAATATTCCTGGTGTTTTAGGATTGATCGATATCAAAAAATAAGGGATTTGAGATAATAGTTACATTTTTTCATTTGTCTGAGGTTGTAGGATTATTCCTGGTGTTATAATTGTTGGGGCTCTCAAGCCGCCACGTAGTAAGTGTTGCTTAGTAGCTTTCATCAAGTCCATCCCCTCCATATGTTTGTTTGTTTTAGGGTAAATGCCACCGTGCTCTTGGATGAATGAGGACCTTATTTTAAGAAAGACGGAACTGCATTAGGATTAACGTTGATACATCTGCTTCTTCACTGATGCAGCATCTTTACTTGCCACAAGTTGTCTCCGTCGTCAACAAGAAGGTGCAAGAGAATTGGAAGTAACACTTGTTTATCTGTTCCTACACAGTTCAACACCTATCTACTAGTCGAAACGTTAGCTGGACCTGTTTAACTTTGTAGGAGAATGTGCAATTGGAGTTCACCGTCCGTTTCCCGCCCCAATAGCAAAAACAAGTCAACGTTTTTTGCTGCACATTGGCCATACCTACACCGACCAATAAGAGGTTAGGTAACCACATAAATGACTATAGAAGTCAAAACATTATTATTTGTAAAAAATTATACAACTTATAATTTCATGATGGAGTACAAGACAACGAATTACACTCGATTCACTGGAAGCATTCAGGTGCTATTTTTTTGACATACAGTGCATCTAAACTTCATAGAAAGAGCAACATAGTATAATACAAGGAGCAAGGATTATAGTCACAGTGACAACAATAGACAGTTCAACTATTTTACCATGTCCAAGCACTATTGCCTTCAATTTACCATCCAGCTGAATACAATAACCACCAAATATTGGGAGGGAGTATGAAATAGCATAATACATAAAATAGAGAGAGAGTAATTACAAACCGAGTACATGTCAAAATAGGAATTTAACATTGACAAGGCTATAATCCACAACATATATCCCACCCTCCACAAAATATATCCACCACCATTGTTTACAATTAACTTGGTTACCCAAAAGTTAGGTTAAGGGGCCAAGCATCTACTACTCCTACAAACTTGGAATTTCAACACCATTGCTCAACGAGGCAGCGCCGAATGCAAATCTCTCCTCCTCAAGCCATATTTGAACTTTCCAAAAACCATACAAGCCACAACAAGTACCACCAAAGCAAGCAACAGTTTGACACAATTATTCCTTCTTTCGGAGACTTGACTCCTTTTGCCAATGTCTTCAGCCTTCTTCTCAAACTCCGTTAGTTTTTCTTCTAGCAACTTGGCCTTCTGCTTCCAATACTCCATCTCATTCTGCAGATTCACTATCTTCTCCTTTTGCTCGAGAATGACCACCTTCCCACGCTGGCATATGGGTTTGTCTATCCATTCAAAAAAATTGCATCGCTCCGGATCCTACAATAATATGATGAAATCATGCTAAGCACTCTACTTATGTTATCAATTCACCTACACTAACAACTACCATATACACTTACCGGGTATCTAGCACACGCAAAAAACCTCCTACCGGGGTTTTCATCCGTTAAAGATACCTTCAAAGCGGCTTTTAGTTCACGACAATTGCGGTCACAACAATAGCAATTGGGCCACTCCATCGACAACCCCACCCTTCTACCCCTCGAATTTACTGAGCTTGAGGACATGTCCTTCATCAAAGTTCTATTGTTAGTAAACCTAAATACATCCACAATTTTCCAAGTATGTTGTTCGATTTTATTCGCTTCTTATTTATCTCAACATGAACAAGCCCACAATGAGAATATTTACAAAAACAATGAATTCTTTTTTAGAGAGGAGACAAGCAAATTAGACTTCAAAAACTTAGCCACTCTAGTGCTTGTATTCTGACGTATAGTGCAACAACAATTCACAGATGGAGCAATGTCATATTATGCAAAGAGCAGAACTCTCTTTCATTGACAGAAAACATAAATAACTATAATATTGGGCAAACATAGCATTCACATTACAGTCCCTAAACAATACTGTTGTGTTCTTCACAACATTGTACCCAACACTATCAAAAGTTCATAAAAAACTTCATAAATCACACAAGAACAAAGAGTGAAATGCTGGTTCTTCAACTCAGATCTACAGGTACTTCTCAGAGAGAGAGAGAGAGAGAGAGAGACAGAGACAGAGAATGGCGTGCTACACGTGATACAAAAACCAAAAACTTACTTGCTCAACGTTGGATTTCGATTGAGAGAAGAAGATGAAGCTTCAAGTGTAGATCTATATTCTCCTCTTCTCCCTCTCTCTACGTCGTCTGCTTTCTCCCTCCCTTTTCTTCGTCTGTTTTTGAAACCCAAACCCAGGAGAATGTGTTTGGCTGTGGGAGTGTTTTGAGATATTAGGGTTTAAACCCATGGAGGGTAGTAATGTCATTTTGGATTGGCCTTACCATGTATTTGGAAATATTTTCCTCCTTCTCATCTATTCAGTCATTTTGAAAAACCTTCCCATGTAATTGGTATTATTTGTTTTAAAACCCATTTTCTGGTCATTTTCCCTAGGTTTTTTATGGGGGGAAATTATCCAGTCCAGTGATGTTGGACGACATTGGTCCCAGCCCAATCCGTTTTGCAGTGGTTTCTTTTCCATTTCCAAAAAGCCGCCAAACTGTAGAGAATACTAAAAAGACTAAAAGTTTACCCGTGACTCCGTGAGTCCAAAAGCCACCACTACCATTTTTAGAGTCAGATAAACTGTAACTGTGGAGTACTTTTATTCTTCTGGAGAGAGAGAGAGAGAGAGAGAGAGAGAGGGAGGGGGAGGACTGTTTGCAATTATAGCTGGTCTTCTTTTTGGAGACCACCCAGATTTACAGGCATTAAAGCAAGCATAAAAAGAAGCTTCTTTTGCATTCGATTCTCAGTTCATTTCTTGGTTCTCGTCGACCAGTAGACCTCGAAAGCCCTAGCTTCTCGGAGGTAAATCTTCTACTTAATTTGTGCGTGTTATGCCTACGCAGGTGTGTGTGTGTGTGTGAACGGAGTGTGGATTTGTACTTTGGAGGCAGATTCGTATCAGTTTTGTAGCGGTTTTATGTTTTAGATTCATTTATGATCTGGGTTGGTTTTTAATTCCATTTGCTCGATGGAAAAGTTGAGGAAGTAATGTTTCAACTTTTGTTAGGTAGGAATTGAATTTGCGGGCGTTCACATCTGTATTCTCTATTCTTGTTGTACGGACTTTGGACTATAAATATGTAATTACGACCGTAATTGGCTGGAAAGATGAGATCAGTTTCCTTGTAATTACTGGGTCAACACAGGAAGACTTGGGTCAACACAGGAAGACTTGGGTCAACACAGGAAGACTCGTGTTTTACGAGTTGTACTAATAGAAATGCACCCTTTGGATGGATTGATTTGGTAATGAGGGAAAAGAAAATATTTGGATTTGACTGATTTGGTGAGAATTGTACAAAAATGATATTTTTTTTTATTGGTTTTGGTAAGGATATCACACCCGCTGAAAACAGCCCAGACTTATTATCTTTCAATAATTAATATAATATTTTCTTTTTTGCGTTAAGTAGTACAAGTCTGCTGAAATAGTTGAAACCCTAGGGCACTAAAGAAGCATGAAAGTGCCTTTGATCAGAAACCCAAGAATTTGTGCTCATTATGACACTAAGCATTTTTATTTGGCATGTTTGCCATTTTTATCCATAGCATTCTTATTGAATGTGGATACTATGATTCGCACCTTTGAGGTTTTTATCCTTCCCTATTAAGTGCAAACTGTGCCATACATCTTATGAATTTGAAGCAGGGGATTGGTGGTGCGGTAAATGAGTTTTTTTTTTTGGTAAGCCGAGGTAAATGAAGCAATGTACCCAAGTGGTTGCCTAGAACAAAGGGGCCTACTGGCCCTACTCCCAAGTAGTTTGGTGGTCAGGAGGTCATGGGTTTGAGTCTCACTGTTGGCTAGTGGAGGTGCGAGGCGCATCCCGTTAATCTTGATTCACTGTCCTTAGCCTCTCAGCTGTTGGATATAAGCACATGATTTGTAATGTCTCCTTGGCCTTGCTTGCGGATACAAGTTCATGATTTTACGTGATCTCCTGATTATATTGCGTGTGGTAGGACTGGGCGGCTGGGCCAAAGGCCCCAAACATGAATGCCTAGTTGGAGATTCTGAATCCTTAATTCTTTTCCTTCGTACAGCTACTGCAACTTTCTGTAGTACTCAATCAATTCTAGCACAAGTACAACTTAGGGGCCTATTTGATTTTGCTTTCTGAAATGAGTTCTTGTGGTTAAAAACTTAAAATTATGCTTTCTGTTTCAACCGTTTCTCAGGGCTCAATTTAGGTTGATGATATCCTACTTCAAGACAATAAGTGTACAGACCTTCATTTTTAAACTGGCAATTGTGTTTTGAAGACTTTTTGCCCTGGCAATGGAGTTCCAGCCTCTTAAACCTATTTGGCAATTCTTCTTAGTGTTTCATGTTTCGCCTTTAAATTTCTCCCTCTAGCTACTTCTCCCTGTATAACCAAAGTCTTAAGACAAAGATGTGGAGCGTGAATTCCAATCATCTTGACTACAACTTGCCCACATACTGGCACCGTGGCAGATCACATTTGATGAATTCACCTCTTCACGAATTAAATATGTCAATATTCTTGATGGTTTCTGGTTTAATGTTATTTGTGTGTACATCTCCTGTTATGTCTCATTTAAAACCAGGTGCTGGACTGTTCTGCAGAGAAGCTCACTCATGCATTCAGAGAGGAGAACATATTTTGCTGCATTGAGAACTGGGAATATAGTCTCACCAAAGAGAAGCCATGTTTTCCAGGGTGAAACTGGTTTTCAGAGTTATAATATTGGCATGTTTACATTCTTTTGTATCTTCTGATGCACAAGGTATTAATGACATTTTAAATTCATTTAGCCACAATGTTTTAGGCTAAGCATTGACACTCCTTATAACTGGTATGGATATCCACAATGGATATTATTATCCTCAAAATGCTCTGGCCCTGGCCCTGGTCACTCTTTGGCTTGTTGGAATGCATTATTGGATTTGCATAAGTGTCGTCACTTATGTAGTGTTTCCATTTATGTAGTGTTTCCATTTGCTCTGTTTGGGCTTCTTCCTTTATTTAATTTTTTTTCAAATTCTAAAATAGGAATTGATATGGAGGAACCAAGAATAAATTCTTTTGGGTCAGTAATGCAATGCTATGTCACCAACAAAGTGCTATTAGCCCAATATCCAGTGACATAAGTTATGGACCCTGGCTCCAAAACATGTTAGAACTTCGTGCCTAACAGTGGATCAAGAGATTCAAAGTTAAATTAGTTCCTGTATATCATTGACATTTTTATAAGGAAAAGATATCACATTTAATGTACTTCTATTAGAGAGTGGAGTTTGAAGACAAAAGTGTAATCAAGTCATAATGCTCTGAAAAATGCGTTTTTAAAGGATTTCTTTCAGAAAGGGACTACATTATATTGCATGAAAACAGTTGCTCTCGTGTTTAGAAGCACCACTTTTATATTGTTAGTAATAATGTTACTTATGGAAGCCTACTTCTATCTTACCACAATTTAGGACATGTGGCATACCATATCCATTCCTTGTATTGGACCAATCGAGCATGTATTAGATATTTTGGAAACAGGTGTTGCATTTGTTAAAATAATATTTCATATTTAGTTCTGTGAGAACCTGTTGCTTTTTGAAGACATGGCGTCACTTGGTTAATTTTATGAATTGGTGGGATTTATTTCATACATCTTACTTTACCTCTTGTATTTTCATAGACCCTGGCTTCCTAAATATAAGTTGTAATTCCCATTAGTGCTGGTTGATACTTGATAGCTTGATTTAATCAGAATTTCTGTCCAGGGGATGCCCTCATTGCATTGAAGAGTTCTCTGAATGCCTCAGCTAATCAGCTCCGAGATTGGAATCCAAATCAAGTAAATCCATGCACTTGGACCAAAGTAACCTGTGACCCCAACAATATCGTCACTGCTGTGTAAGTAATGATATGCATGCTACTATATTGTTTTCAGCAATTTTGTGAGCCACTGCTTTATGGATCAAATTTTCAATCTTTAGTTGCCATCATCAGACTTTAAATGTGGTGTCTGATTATGTGTTTGCAGATCATTATCGGCTTTGGGTTTTACTGGAGTCTTGTCCCCTAAAATTGGAGTTTTGAAGAACCTTCAAACACTGTATGTTTAGGAATTCAGAGTGAATCCATTTTTTTTTTAAGTTTACCTATGAAAATTTGTCACTCCGCGAGTTGAAGACTTTTTATCCAGATTTGTGGTGAATCTATAATCTGCTAGTAACCAACGCTTTTTGGGTGTGACTCTCAGATTGTATGATTTTTGGGGATACTCTCTCCCATAGTCAGAAATTGGCAGGAAACCTCAACAGTGAGGATAATTAACCAATGTAGGACAATTCTAATACTTCACCTGATGGAGAGGTAAAGTAAGGATCTAAATAGACACTACATATAAATATGTGCACTAATGGCACAAACGAAAGGGGAACTATCTTTTGAGTCTTGTCCAATTGCTTTCTAAAGCCTAGCTTTGTTACCATGTTAGAGCACCCAACTCAATACTAATTGCCTATGAGTGAAGAGGTCATCATGGTTCATATACTAGTTTTTGGAGGTGATAATTAATCACATACTTTTACGAAGGTATACCTAAACAAAGAAAAGTGTTTCATCATCTAACACCAAATTCTTAAGGCCTAAAGACAAGGTCAAGGGAGCTAGAATGGTTTACTAGGGTTGGGCATTTGAGAGTGTTAAAAGAATGTTGTTGGTGGCTGTAAAATATTGCACAAGAGTGCTGGGAATCAAAATAAAGAAAAGAAGATAAGAAGAAAACAAAGAACGAACCAACCTTATAATCATTCTGTCTAGAAACATATGCACAAATAGGGATAAATGTACATCTTATGTCCTATTTAATATGTTTAATTTTTATTGACTAACAGTTGTTACTCATTTATACTGCAGTTCGCTGCAACAAAATGCCATAATTGGCGAGATACCGGAGGAATTCGGAAATTTGACAAGCTTGACTTTGTTGGATCTGGAAAATAACCGTTTAACTGGTGAAATACCACCTTCTCTTGGCAATCTCACAAAGCTTCAGTTCTTGTATGTGTTACTTTCTACATCTAATCCTCCTCCTTTTTTCCGTAGCGTTTTGCAATGTTTCTGTTAATTTGTTTTGGAAGAAAATCATTAGAAATACATTTACTTGACTATGCAAGCAGATTTCTGAATCAAAACAACCTCACGGGGACCATCCCCGACTCACTCTCACATCTTCCAAGCTTGATTAGCATGTAAGTTATTTTGATCTTAATTTTATGATCTTATTATCTACCTTGCATCTGGAACTAGAATACTATTATGTCATATTGGGCAAGGTTGGGTGGTTGTATTGCCATACACCTTTTGCCAGCTTCTGATTGCTGAATCAATACCTCTTTTGTAGTCAGCTTGGTTCGAATGGTCTGAGTGGTCAAATACCTGAGGACTTATTCAAAGTTGAAAAATACAAGTATGTTCAACTTATCTAATCGCGAGATTCTATTTATGACAGTCAGCAGATATTATTTCACTGATTTGATTGCTCTCTCTCTCTCTCTCTCTCTCTCTCTCTCTCTATTGATTTGGCTTCTGTTACCGATTTCAGTTTTACAGGAAACCGTTTGAATTGTGGCATAAATGTGTCCAAACCTTGTGCATCTGATAGTGGCGGTAAAGAGATTTCTTTTTTCCTTTCTTAACTTGACTCAGCTTTATGATATTAGCAAAATTTGCTGCTATGTAATTGTCTTTTTGGGAAGCTTGTTTTATGACTTGGGTTTGTTCACAGGTTCTTCTAATAAATCAAAGATTGGAATTGTACTGGGAATCATTGGTGGAATTGTAGGTATTTTTTGTTTTGGAGGCCTGTTGTTACTCTTCTGGAGGGGAAGGCATAATCGATACAGGCGTGAAGTTTTTGTAGATGTTGCAGGTTTGTGTTGCTCGTTACTCGTTAGTCTAGACTTCAGAACCAGATTGAATCCCAATGCTTAGGATGCTTGATTATGTAAAGCTCATATATGATCAAGAAACATAAATCTATTTTCTACCCACATCAAACAATTGCATTGCATAGGAGAGTACTCAAATGTTTTAACAGACTTGTTTCTGTCTGCTCTCTGCACAAGCCTAACATATTCTTTTGGTTTTATGATGTATACTTAGGAGCTAGACGGGAAACTTAGCCCTTAATTTCAATTTTTGGGTGCCAGATTTTTAGATCAACGTTATGATTTCATCGAGTTGTGAGATTACTTTGTGACTTCCTTTTTGCCTGATGTCAACCCTTAAAATAAATTGACTCGTGATTCTTGGACTAGTGGCAGAATGAGCGAACCTGCCATGAATAGCACTTTGAACCTACCACAAAAACCTTGGTCAATGCTTGTTAGCTGTAGGCGTAATGTAACCTATAGGTTTTGAGTTTGAATGTGCACAACATAGGAGTAACTTCTGCTTTTTCATTGGGTACCATTAACCTCTTATATATTTTCAGATTTCACGTTTGGAGTGACGAGTCATTTGCAAATTTGTTTTACTGCTTTTTCTGATTTGCATTAATTCTCTATGTGAGCTATAAAATTAGTAAAAAATCTCCAAAAAGTCGTGCATTTATTTTTTAATAACAGATGGTAAGAGCAGATGTAATTTCCCCAATGAAGTCACGGGGCATCTTTGATGCCGGCAGACTAATTGAGAAATTCAGAGAATATGTAGTTGTTTAAAATTAAATATTTTAACAATTCAAAGTAATACTACCAGTGATATACTATAATTGAACTTGAAATTTGATTAGTTTTGTGATTTGCTTTTGTGATTTGCTTACTTGGTTACTTTATTTCGGTTAGTCCAATGGTGTGTTTGATTATATTCTATTATCTTGCTAATCGGTTTTAACATCTTGCTTCACGTAAATTTTAATCGTTTATAAAATCATAATTCATGTCTTACTTTTGATGTGATTTGGGTTGCTTCGTCTATTTGCTGGTGGAATAATCTAATCTTGCATGCCCAGGCGAAGTTGACAGAAGAATTCCATTTGGCCAGTTAAAAAGATTTTCTTGGAGGGAATTGCAGCTAGCTACAGACAACTTTAATGAGAAAAACGTCCTTGGACAGGGGGGTTTTGGAAAGGTTTATAAAGGAGTACTTTCTGATAATACAAAAATTGCTGTAAAACGATTGACTGATTATGAGAGTCCTGGTGGAGACGCAGCTTTCCAGCGTGAAGTCGAGATGATAAGTGTAGCTGTTCACCGGAATCTATTGCGACTGATTGGGTTCTGCACTACACCGACAGAACGCCTTTTGGTGTATCCATTCATGCAGAATCTAAGTGTTGCCTATCGTCTACGAGGTAATAGAGTTTAATTTATCTATCTAAAGAAAGGATACAACTAGAAGTCCTTTGGCCATGTTTTCTTTTCCTTTGAAATATAGTGTTTTTAGTTTATTTTGTGTTTCATGTCAATAGACATTTTAGTTATATGTTCCAAAGATCCTTTTTTTTTTTCATTTATCGTTTCAGTTATTTAGAGAAAGGGTCCAAGTGTTTACTAGTAATTGTGATGCATCACAAGCATGAAAATTGAGAGAGCAGCAAAGCGGAAAATTGAGAAACATTAAATATTCCTTAATCAGTGACGCTTATCCATATCCTTGTACTTTTATATGATTGGACAAGCAAGCATGCCCTCTGCGTAGGACTTCTCCTTTCTCATTAAACCTGTCAAACGTTTGCACTTTAGCATTGGGAATTTTGAACTACTTGATAGTGTGGCTAATTTGGAGCTTCCAAAGTTCATTATTTTATTATTCTATGAATTGAAGTAAACTGGGTAGCAGTTGAAAAAGAAACAAAAGTGAACTGGGTAGACCAATGAAGATAGGTAGCAAGATGCTAATTTCCAGTGAAGGAGAATTAATAGTTAACAGGATTAATTTTGCAAAAAAGATCTGCACCCCACAACTTCAGCATTAAACCATTGCATTAAAAAATATTCCATTTCTAATAAAGCTTTTATCAACACCCCTCCGTATACTGACTTTTTAGTCATCTGAGTAGGGTGTTCCACTAAGGTGATTTTTTGGCTTTTTGGCTTTTTGCGGTTTTTTTATGTGATGCATTGTTAGAGAATGACGTGCCTCGAAAAGCGCAATAAGCTGGCCTTTGGCTTTTTGAGTTAGTGGAATGGGGCCAGTTTAGGTGTCATCTGACGGAATTAAAAGGAACTTACAATACAAAAAGGTTATTGAAATATCCTACAGGTATCTACTTGAAATCTTCATTCAATAACATGGATCGATTAGAACAGTTTGTATGCATTTATCCAGTGTGTTCTTTTTAGGTAAGAAGAAATCTTGAAACTATTCCTCATGTAATACTGAATAAGGTGAAGTTTATGTCTTCGAAATTGAGAGAGTTTCAAGGAAAAAAGGAGGGGAAAATATATTACAAGGCTCGGAATCAGAGATTCAGAGAAGGCTTTTCGAATCCTCGATCGTACTGATTCTTTATTGGGATTTTTTACTTTCTTATGGACATGATTCTGTCGTGATCTTGGTGATCAACCTTCAGTGGATTTTCTCATGATGTTTTTTCTATCTCTACACATTGAACACAGAAATAAAACCTGGGGAGCCTGTTTTAGATTGGTCTACAAGAAAACGAGTGGCTTTAGGCACAGCTCGTGGGCTAGAGTACCTTCATGAACATTGTAATCCCAAAATCATTCATCGTGATGTTAAGGCTGCTAATGTGTTACTGGATGAAGATTTTGAAGCAGTCGTTGGCGACTTTGGCCTGGCAAAATTAGTGGACGTGAGAAAGACTAACGTGACAACTCAAGTTCGTGGGACAATGGGTCACATAGCCCCCGAATACTTGTCCACCGGTAAGTCATCAGAAAGGACAGATGTTTTTGGTTATGGGATCATGCTTCTGGAGCTTGTGACGGGTCAAAGGGCTATAGACTTTTCTCGCCTGGAAGAAGAAGATGATGTTTTATTGCTTGACCATGTAAGATATCCTTTCGTATGTTGATATTTCATTATTTGTTTACCATCTCTTTGTCTATTTTTCATGTCTCCCTAGTGGGGGGTTTGGGTGGGAATTGGACGGGGTAGTGATAGAACCAGGCCCGGCTGGGGCAACCCAAAAAACCAAAAATTAACGAAAGTTGTATATATAAAGTAAAAAACGTTTCACCAAGTAGTCCAGGGCAGTCGCTTGGTTCCGTGGCAATTGCCATTGTCAACCATATCGACGGGCCGAGTCGACTCCTCGCACCCCTCTCCTGCCTTTTGACTTTGACTTTCCTCTATTATTTTAACTTCTTTTTTTTTTTCTTATCGGTATTATTTTAACTTTGTTATTTTCTCTCCTTTTGTTTTCCTCCCTATTCATAATATTACGAATATCACATTACTAAATTACTTTTGTCGGAAATTTTGCATTTAACAAACGCAACATTAATGTATAAGTGGATTGCTTATGATCTCAATTGAACATGAGGCGCGGTTCTATTTGGAATTTTTTGATTTTTCATTCATTTCGAGACAAATCATTCTCCTCACATATTTCAACTTTAAAAAATTCAAAAACTAAAAAAAAAAAAACTAAAAAAATTAAAAAAATTAGAGTTAGTGGAACGGACACATAATGTACGATGACTCAATTGAAGAATTTACTTCAAAAAATGCAAGGAGAAGTTGGTTTCTTTAAACTGGATCGTGCTAATCATAAAACACTATAACCGGGTTACATTTTGATATATTTCAAGCTAAAAGAACAATATAACTTCTTTTTTTTTGACTTGTACGATATCTTTTTATCTTGTATATACTTGATAGTAAGTGGGCAACCAAGTCGGGGGTCGGGCTTGGGCAACCCAAACGTTAGGGCCGGGCCTGGATAGAACTACAGACCTCTTGCTTGTTTTCTCACACTCATTATATCAAACATCTCTGTGAATTGGCACCTCCCTTCTCACTTGTAACGGTGACTATCAACTTTGACAATCCTTTTTCCCTCCACCCTTGTCTTGGAAGACCGTATGAAAGGAGGGTTTTTTTTTTTTTTTTGAAAATGTTCTGAATGTGTTCTATTGTTTCTTGTAACACTAATAAGTGTGATCATGATAAGATGTCGCTTATCCCTTAAAAATGAGGGCACTGCTCCACAATACTTTGAGCATCACTTGCGTATTTGATGAGGTAGAAATTTCCTAGCAAATGACCTTTTAGGGCATCAGAATTGCATAGGGTACTTTAGCTGACTAATGTGTCACGGACTTGCAAACTAACAAAGCTCACTAACTTCTCTTCCTCGTTTGAGTTGTTCCTATCATATTCTTATGGTGGCTCCTATTTTAAATACCGAGGTTCCATTACTGTATGCCCTGTACTTAAGAACCTTCAGCGAGGTTTCCTAGTTATGCATAGTGTTTCCCTTTTGGCTATCTATTGCTTAGCCAATCATCTTGTTTGCTTTAAGGTCAAGAAACTGGAAAGGGAGAAAAAACTTGATGCTATTGTGGACCGAAACCTAGACAGGCACTACGACATACAAGAAGTGGAGACGATGATTCAGGTTGCACTACTCTGCACCCAATCATCACCTGAGGACCGTCCTTTGATGTCTGAGGTGGTTCGGATGTTAGAAGGAGAGGGACTGGCGGAGAGGTGGGAAGAATGGCAACATGTCGAAGTTAACCGTAGGGAAGAATACGAAAGACTACAGAGAAGATTTGACTGGGCAGAGGACTCACTTCATAATCTGGATGCTGTAGAGTTGTCTGGTGGAAGATGATCAGACACAGAAATCTGAAGCAGTCAACAAGTATATGATCGGTCTTATTCCTTTTGGCATAACAAGCATTTCTCGTGTTCAGTTTACTTGTTAGGGTTAATTACTACTCCACTATCTTTTCCTTCGTTTGTCCCTTTTGTTCGCTTTTAATTTCGTAAAATTCGTGTGCTTTTCTCTTTATGAAGCCTCTCCTAATTCTGTGGGCTACGGTAATCTGTGTCGATAATTATAATTATTCCATACCTTGGTATTGAATTTTTTCATAGAGTGAGAATTGTCAGTATTATGTAGCGGGTTCTATGATGTTTGTACAATCTGGTACATAATGGTATCTGGTCTCTCTTCTTGCAAAATGTTTTTTTGTACTACACTCGTAACAAGATTTGTTTTATCGCGTGCTTTGGGAATTGTGTTGTGTGTAATTGTGTTTCAAGTGCCATGTATGTATGCATTGTGAAGTGGCCGAGCCAATCGATTGCGTAGAGCTTGTTGTACCCATGAGTTTGTTCATCCAGCAACAGTAGTTACATGAGTTTTTTAGACTGGTAGAGCTGATAAAGGAGTCGAATGAGCAGAGAAGTAAGCAGGAATGGTGAAAACTTAACGAGCTTTACGATATATTCAAGCTTAGCTTGTTTGTTTAGGAAGCCGTACGCATACTATCTTGAATTGAATAGAATAGATGCAAGTATTATACTTATTGATAGGACTAAGTTGAACGAGCAGAGTAATAGTTTGTTATATAAGTCGTGGTTTGAAAGCTAGTTAGTTCAAAATACATTTAAGCTCAATTTGTTAATGTAACAATCCGATCTCGAACGAACTCCAGTACCATTTCGAACGAACTTCAGTACCATTTCGAACTTGCGTAATTTGGTTCCTTTATCAACTCTAGTGGTGAGAACGACATATCCACGTTACCAATCGTAGCGGTGTCTCTCTCTAAACGCTTTCCTCCTCCTACAGCCGCCACTCCCTCTCCCCCCAACCCCCCCGGGGGTTTACCCTATTACGGTGGTGGAGGGATCTCTGCTTTCCGTCGCGCTGACCGAGTTTACTGACGGGTCGCCAGAGGTGCATCAAGACCTGTGGTTGCCCGAGGTGAGCTCTACGGTGTAGGTATCGAGATCTTATTTGACATAAAAAAAAAAAAAAAAAATCAACTCGTGGTGGGACTCACGAGCTCCAGCAGCATCACCTTCCAAGACTTAAACGTAATTGGAGGGAATGTCCAGAAATGGCTGTTGCCTATATCAGAATGTGGACCATCACTGGTGTTTGTAGACTTTGACGTTTGTCATTGTTAAACTTATACATGCTTAGATGATTATCGACGGTGTTCATTTCGGGGTTTTTATCCTTGCACTAGACTGCTTGTACTTGTAATTCAATCCTCGGATCTTTTTAATGACAATGGTAGCGACTTGGATCTTTTTAATGACAATGGTAGCGACTCGGATCGTTTTAATGACAATGGTAGCGACCTTGCTTCTTAAAAAAAATGGATGTTCACAACATTCAAAATATTTCCTCCGTCCTAATTTATTGATCCCTTATTCAACTAATTAAGGGAACATAATCGTTACACTTGTCATATTTTTTCTTTCCTCCTTTTACCTTCAAAACATCATCATTAATTTATTATATGCACTTATTTTAAAAAAGAAAGGGTAAAAGTGAAATTTCATTAGCTAATGTCTCCTTGGTTTTAAATTGGGACAAATTAAGACAATAAAAAGTGGTTTTCAGGACCAAAGATTGGGGACGGAGAGGACATCATCACATTATCACCCAAAATATGCTTTACAAGTTCTGTAAATTTGACCTTTATGAGGTCTGAATCCCTTAGCTCATGGAAGGGAGTTCAGGGATATTTTGGGATTTCGTGACTAATTTGGTTGTTTCTAGGTCTTCTTCATTGGGCTGCTCGTGGTGTGATCCTGTATATTACGAATTTTTCACAGTAATTTCGGAAGAAGAAAAGAACAAGACATATTAGGAGTGAAAAGGGGAACCGGGGATTCTGCCGTTCCCCATGGGATGGGCTAATGCGGTTGATTGGTAGGCTTGCTCTTCATAATTCATATAATTGATCAGGATTAGTCTGACGTGAATGGCTAGGCCTTTGACCGAATCGCAAAGGGGATTAGTTTGGTTTTACACGCATCTCGACTAATTTTTTAAGACTAGTCAATTACATCATCCACTTGCGGGGAGTCTCATCAAAGATAGGACAAAATACAGGATGAATTGACCATAAATGAGTTAATTCTACCTAAGAAAATTTCAAACCTAAGAGAGGCACCAAACCCCTAAACTCCAAGCTCAGCACCAAGCCAATCCCTTGGTTTTACCCGTTATAATTGCACCCCTAAGAAACACCAAGCAATTGGACCGAAAAAAGCAGTTCTTGTGTTGGAATTTAGGCTCATAGCTGCCGTTTCTAAAAAATTCCTCGGTGAAAAAATAACTTCAATGAACATCCACAATAAACTATCATTCTATAAGTATGTATCCTTTAATATGATGCTCTAACATGGTATCAAGGGAGATTGCTGCTCACAATCCCATCTTCAACCTTCCAAAAATCTCCATGAAACCAAGTCAAGAAAGCTAGGGCTTCTCCTCAACCTCTATTCAATGCAAATTGAAGAGAACCCAAACCACAAGTTGATGGATACAATCTCTCTTTCAACTCCTCCATGGCTTCCTATTCTATTAATCCTCTTACTACTCCTCCCTATATTCTCTCTATTCCTTCTCAAAACAAAAAAGAAGCAACCAAAACTATGTCCCAAGCTTCCACCATCCCCTCCAAGGCTTCCCATCATAGGCAACTTGCACCAACTAGGCAAAATCCCCACCAATCCTTACACCAACTCTCCAAAAAATATGGCCCCATAATGCTTCTCCAACTAGGTAACATCCCAACCCTAGTCTTTTCCTCGGCTGAATTCGCCAAACAAGTCCTTAAAACTCATGACCTCCATTTCTGCAGTCGGCCTCCCTCACCCGGGCCCAAAAAGCTCTCCTACAACTTCCTCGACGTGGCCTTCTCCCCCTACAGCGATAACTGGCGAGCAACGCGAAAGCTCTTTGTTTCTGAACTTTTCAGTGCAAAAAGATTGAAATTGTTTATGCATGCTAGGGAAGTAGAGATTGACAATTTGATCAAGTCACTGTCTCAATCCCCTCCAAATTCAGTTATTAATCTTGATGAGAAGTTCTTTTCTTTGGTGGATGGGATTGTGTGTAGGGTTGCATTTGGCAAGAACTATGGGGGGAAGCAATTTAAGGGTCAAAAGTTCCAAGAAGTTATTGGTGAGACCATGAAAATGATGGATAGCTTTTCAGCTGAGAATTTCTTTCCATCTTTTGGGTGGTTTGTGGATTTGTTGAGTGGGCACAGAGGGAGGCTAGAAAAGTGTTTTGGGAATCTTGATAAGTATTTTGAAATGGTGATTGATGATCACCTTGATTTGGGGAGGGAAAAATTGGAGCAAGATCAAGACTTCGTTGATGTTTTGGTTGGATTGTTGAAGGATGAACCCAGTGGTTGCAGTCATACCAAAGACCACATCCAGGCTCTTATCCTGGTAAAATAAAAACTCTGCAGTTATTTAATTTTTTTGCTTAATGTTTTCACAGCGAATTATGGTTCTTCAAGATTTTTGGTAGAATTCTCGGACATCTTAGTTAGTTAAAATGTTCCTTAACTTTTATTTTGATAGATTCATCAGCCTAGATTTTTTTCCCGTTAATGAATATTTTTTGATCTAGTCGTGAACTCTTATATATTGTCTGTGTTAATGAAAATTTATAATAGTAGATTTTGAAATTTTAACTTTTAAAAGTTGTTGCAAGTGTTTGTCAAAAAAACTGGGAGCAGATTTTTGTTTCCAACTTTGTTTGGGTTTCAGTATTGTTTCTTGCTTCAAGGTTGCAATTGCTTTCGTCCTTCTTGTTTTTTATCTGCGTATCTTTTTTATTCTTATTTTTGTATTGGGCGTGTATGTCAGTCCATAAAGTTTTTGGGTATGAAATTCTATTTGTGAATATTATTACTACAATTAAATAATAAATGTAATTCATCCGATTAATTATATTCCATTTCTCAGAACACCTTTATTGGAGGCGTAGACACTATTGCAGTAGCGTTGGTTTGGGCAATGTCTGAGGTAATCAAGAACTCCCATGTCGTGCAAAAGCTACAAGAGGAAATCAGAAGCAACCTTGAGAAAAAGTCAAAAGTTGATTCAAATGATCTTTCGAACCTAAAATACCTAAAAATGGTGGTGAAGGAAACCCTACGGATGCACCCGCCGGCCCCACTACTAATCCCACATGAAACCATAAGCCATTGTAAAATTGGGGATGATGGTGATGGCTACAATGTCAATCCACACACTAGAGTACTGATCAACGCATGGGCCATTGGCAGGAATTCGAACAGTTGGAAAAACCCTAATGAGTTTTTTCCCGAACGGTTTGAGGATAACGACATTGATTTCAGAGGACAACATTTTGAGTTGATACCATTTGGGGCTGGCCGAAGGATTTTCCCTAGCATCAGTATGGCGAGTTCGACCGTGGAGCTTATTTTGTCCAATCTTTTGTACTATTACGATTGGGAAATGCCTTGTGGTTTGAGGAGGGAGGATATTAGCATGGAAGAGGAAGGTGGGATTACTACTCATAAGAAGGCACCCGTTTGCCTTGTGCCCATTAGAGTGAGATAATAAAAACCATGGTCGTACATGGAGTTTTTCTTGTGTTTTCCTTTCTTTTTGTCTTTTTTTTTAGAGATAGATTTACTACCATATCATAACCTAAGATGGTTTAAAGAAAAGAGAGAGAGAGAGAGAGAGAGAGAGACAGAGACGCAGCGCTGTGCTCTCACTTTTGTATTTGTGTAGGTAAATGGTTTGTTTTGAAGACACGGAGCTCAATCTTCTTGAGCTGGGACATTTTTTCTCAACTCCCTCTAGCGCATATTTTGATCTTATACAATATATTTGACGCATATAAAATGAAAGCTCTATGATACTTGATGTGAGAGCAATGCTAATAACACAAATGGTGTAGAAATCCAGACAAATTTAAATACAAAAATCTGTGCACGCAGACACCCTCTTTGACCTTAAAGGGTCGTTTCAAATAATAACTTCTTTTTTTTCGGTGCAAAAATAATAACTACTTGGACACATTTATGAGTTGGACAATTATGTTCAACATTTAATAAATATAAAATACACTTCTCCAGTAGTTATTCACTTATTTGTAATTCAAGGGACACGTGTCCTGCATGCCCTCCTAGTCTCCCTTCAATATATAGCCCTCCTTGTTGAAACCAAAGCTTCCAAACCTCACGTCCTACGAAGTCAGATATATCCAAGCTAGAAAACAAATCCCCATTCTTTTTGAAAATGACAATCATGTCATTAGGGCATCTCCACTCCTTACTCAAATTCTACATCAAACTCAAATTTGAGTGAAAACCACCAAAAATCTCACTCCACTCCTTCACTAAATCCTTCACCAAATTTGATATTACTCAAATTTAGAGGTGGCAAATGGGTGGGTTGGGTTGGGTTGGGTTTAGACAAGTTGATATGGGTTATGGGTTAACTATGGGTTAATAGTGTATGGATTGAATATGGGTTAACTATGGGTTAATAGTGTATGGGTTGAATATGGGTTGGGTTGAAATATGTCACGTCAGACCCAACCCAACCCAACCCATACATTTTCTTTCTTGTTTTTTGTACTGAACCCAACTCATACCTAAGAAACGGAGAAGGTGCACCACTATAGAGAGGGGATTTCTCACGAGAGAGAGAGAGTGAGAATCAGCAACGGGAATTTCTCATTATTGCATCATTGCATAAAAAACGAGAAATTTTAAGTTCAATTTTGTAATTGAACTGTAAATCTATCCATTTTGTGTTTAGAATAGGAAGATTGATGCTCGTGGGCCTAATCAAGTGGGATTAAAATGTTTTCTTTTTTTTTTTCCATATTTGCAATTAAATCTATCCATTTTGTGTTTTTTTTTTCCATATTTGAAATTGTCTCATATTTGAACGAATGTGCTTCTGGCTCCAGCTGTTGAACGTAGGCTTTCTTCCTTAATCGACTTTTCCGAGCAGCTGTTGAACGAATGTGCAAATTGCAATGAACCAGAAAATTTGAACTAAATTAAACTATGATTGTTGTATTTCCTCTCTAATCTCTCTCTCTCTCTCTCTCTAGATTCTTGAACTAAATTAAACTATGATTGTTGTATTTCCTCTCTAATCTCTCTCTCTCTCTCTAGGCACTCGATTCTCTGTGTTCAAAGGCTGAAATTTGGAAATCCAAATTGAAATCGGACTCTCAAAGAAGGAAAAAAAAATCAATGCCGAGCGGCGGCAGAGAGATCGAGCAGGCCGTCGCTGCACAATTTCGAGATGCCGAGTTTGCAGTGGGGGAATCAGAAACTCCCCAGGTGTATGAACGTGGATAAAAACGACGAAGGTATCCTCAACAAGAAGTCTTCGGTTCTGGGTTGGAAAAGATGACGAATTAAGAATTACTCCCTCTGTCCCAATTTGTTTGCTCAGTACAGGGAATCCCCCAATTTAGTGGGTCAGAGTCAAAGGCTTTAAAAAGGCATACTTTTCCAATCCTACCCTTCTTTGATGGGAAACAAATTGGGACGGAGGGAGTATCTCTCTTCAAAATGGTGAAACCCATTTTGAACCCAGTTTGAACCCATGTAAACCTATCTATATATGGATTAATTTGGGTTCACCCATTATAACCCGTATTAAAATATAGGTGGGTTGGGTTGGCTTTTGAGTGGGTGGGTTCATGGGTTGGGTTGAAAATTATCACCTCTACTCAAATTCTTCACCAAATTTGGTGAGAAGCAAATCCAACATCAAACTTTGAAGGTCATTTTCTCCCTCTCAAATTTACAACAATGCCATTAATGAGACTTTTACTCAAATTTATGCCTAGATTTTCTTTTTCCCATTAGAGTGCTCCATACCAAATCAAGTTTTTACTTAAATTTTTACTCAAATTTGGATAAAAATTTGAGTAAGGGGTGGAGATGCTCTTACATGTTGCATCTAGCTATATATCCTTCACGCATAAAAACACATCGGTAAATGATAATTATTCCAATTTTTGTCAACTTCCATTGGGACATCGGTTATTACGTGGGTGCTTACATGTCTACAACTCGCATGGCAAGGTAGTCGGAAAACAGGCGTGCAATTACGATGTCAAATGACATAGAAGATTTAATTGAAACTCTTCTCAACACTAATTGATTTTAGGAGAATTTGTAAAATGGCTATCCGACAAGAAAATGAATTGTGGACAATTAATTCTTCGCTCTCATGTAGGGGGGTTTATCGTCTATTTGGAATAGAATTTCCTCCAACAGTTCGAGAGCAATTGACGGAGGGTTGTGAAAGTTGAGCAAATATATTCCTTCCATCTAAGAATGCCTTTTCGTCACACTATCGAATCAGATACACTTTGTGGTTTGTGTTTTTGGCTCTTTACTTTATCATTTGTGTCAATCAAACGAATCCGGGGTGCACAGCACGGTACTGTGCACCCCTCGGTCGTTCAATCATATTTTGAACGGTCTGGATGTGCTTTGATTATCTTGTTCGAACATTGATAGGTATAAAAAAAACTAGAAATATGAGTTCTTTTTTATAATTATTGATGTCTGATCAAGATAATTTTTTTACTGGATGCTCTTCTTAACGATCCCTACAACACCTATGGTTCAGATCAATGGGTTACCGAGCGCAAAATTGTATAACTTTTCTTGAATTTTTTTTCAAACTACAGGGTCCTGAATTCTGAATGAAAATCAAACGAATTAGATCACTTACATAAAAATATCCAATGGGCCTAATTTTTTTGAAGACCACTTGAATAATTATTTTTAAATTATTTAACGCTTCTGATCGTTTGCGTGGGACCCATTTTTGGGTCCCACAAGATCGCATTTGGCAAACCACTTGGTTGGCCACAAAACTATGCCATTTAACAGTGCATAACAGCTGTTGTGCAGTACATGCACAATAGCCTCCCCCCTCCTAATAATACACTCTCTCTTCCAAGTCAGGTCCAACCCATTAACACAAATAAACATGTGGGTCCCTATCCCTATCCCTCCCTCTCTCTCTCTCTCTCTCTCTCTCTCTCTCTCTCTCTCTCTCTCTCTCTCTCTCTCTCTCTCCATTTCCTAACGGGCCAAGGGGGGTGTTGTGCAGCCATGGCGCGGCTGCGCTGACACTTTTCCGACGATCGGAGACGTTCACCGCGTAGACCTTGTCGAGTACTACAAATATACAAAAAATCAACTCGATAGGATATTTTTAAGTACGTCATCGGAACACAAATACTTTGAAAACAAATGAAACACAAATGGACAAAACACTAGATAAAAACCACTTTTTCATGTTATTTGTGTTCCGATGAGGCACTTAAAGATATCTGATCGAGTTGATTTTTGGCACACTTGTAGTACTCGACGAGGTCTATGCGGTGAAGTCTCTGAACGTTGAAAAAATGTCGGTGCAGCCGCGAAGAGGGGTTGCACAACACAGTGTTGTGCATGGGGATGCACTGCACGCCCCCCCCCCCCCCCCCCCCGCATAACACAAACGAACAACGTAAAGACTTTTGACTTTTCTGATTCATTTTTCTCTCTCTCCCTCACACATGAGTCTTATGTACTTTTTTTTTTATTTTAACAGTCATTTTGGGGAAAGCAAACGGGGTTTGGACAAAATAGGTCTCAAAATTGAATTTGGAAAACCAAACTAAACAAGGTGTTAATTTAGCCTAAGCTTGATTAAATAAGGAGAGCCCTGACTTTATCCTTATTTAATCCACCTGGATAACCCCTCCCTATTCCTGGGCAATCCACTCCAGCCCTTTAATTTATCATTATCCTTCCAATTTAACTACAAAACAAACCAAGTACTATTTTATCTCGAGATTAAATTACAAATGGACCCTCCGTATAAAATGACTTGAATGGTGCACAAAAAAAAGGACACATGAGCAAAAGCCAACAAACTAACATTTACGGTGTGGGAGAGAGGGAGAGAGAGAGAGAGAGAGGCGCATGTGAGGTGAGAAGTGAGAAACCTTAACTTTTGTAGGTGTTTATTTATTTAAGTGCATTTACATAGTTATTTACGATTTGGTTACAGTTATGGTTCGGTGCTATTTTGTAACGCCTCGATTTTCAGACAGGTTAATTAATCATTTATTAGAAAATGATTTAGTTAATTAAACTGATTAAAAACGTTAATCTCTTAAATAATAACAAAACGATTAGTGTAACGATTACATTAATAAAATACAAAGTTTGAGTCTTAACCAAATTACTGAAATTGAAATTAAATTTGAAATTAAATAACACAACTACAGTTGGGATAAAGGTTCCACGCCTCTTCCTCTCTGCCTCAATTTCTTGGAGGTGCTACTCACCTCCCTCTGTTTCCACACCTGGCATGAAAACAACAACGCCAACAATAGTACCTTGAGAGAATGACTCTCAGTAGATAATCCCTACCTTTGGAATCCATACATTGCACGTAACAAATATGACATGTGATGCATCGGTGGGTTAAAGGAAAATTGAGTAATATATAAACGATTTCGAGCAGCTACTGTATAATTTGAGTTTAACCTTTTGAGCCACGTGATTAAGCTAAAAGTTAGCAGGTCAGCTAGGACGGGTCGTTACAGGTGGTATCAAAACTTGCACCAACCGAAAGTGTGAAGCGGGTCCTGCAAGGAGACGTGCTCGGGTGGGGTTGGCAAGGGAGGAGCTTGAGGTGCTTGGGTGGGTCCAACCTGAGAGAGGAGCTTGACGTGCTTAACCGGGTACTTGTCTCACATTGCTTGGTGGGTGAAAGTGATGGACCATGGGGTGCAACGGGGACGTTGCGATCTTAAGTGGGGAGTGATATCCCACATCGGTGGGTTAGAGGAAAATCGAGTAATATATAAACGATTTCGAGCAGCTATGTGGCTGTGTTTGGTTTGTAGTTTAGTTTAGTTTTGATGATGTAAGCATGTGTAGTGAGTGGAAAGAGATAGAGAGAGAAATGAGGGAAATGATGATGTCAACAAAACTAAAACAAAACTAAAACCTCAAACCGAACAGGGGCCTGTATAACTTAAGGTTAACCTTTTGAGCCACATGGTTAGGCTAAAAGTTAGCAAGTCAGCTGGGATGGGTTGTTATATGACAGTCCAATTATAATTAGAATGACAATAAAGGACCAATCATATCATCTTTGTTTTTCCTATTTTCTAGTTCATCCAATGTGAATTCTAAGGTTCTTCTCTTTTGAGATACATTTCCTCCAATAAACTCCAATTATGACCGTCCTATGGTCTAACATCCCTCTTGTTTGTCTTGCACCAGGGTCTTAAGTAAATACACCAAGTTATGTACAAAGCATGGATTTACTTGTGACCATAACAACGGGTAAAGTTAGCCACCGATGTCCACCATGTCGTGTCATACCAAAATTCCAATCACACAACGTTTCATAGTCCCGCCGGCCGCCCTTAGCCAAGGGTTCCGCTAGGCTGCTCCAAAATAACGCATGTGGGTTCCCCTCAGGGCCTCCAGCCGCTTTATTCCCAAGAGTCCTGGTAGGTTGCCCACATCGACTTTGGGTTCCCCTTAGGCTACATTTATCCCAAGAGCCCTGGTAGGCCGCCCTTAATCTTTTTCATCTCTTTATTATTAATCAAGTGTCCTATTAACATCTAATTCATTTCCCATCCATGAGATCTACTCAAGCCTAAGTCCATTCTAACAATTGATCTATTAATCACAGATAAGAGATTTATAAGTAATCAAGAACATAATAACATGATAAATAATGCATACATTTCACACATCATTGAAATCCTACCGTTGCTTAAATCTCGGAGACCAATTTATAATATACAGTATGAAACTTAGGGAGTCATGGTGTAATTATCGTAACTCTGGGGCTCTGAGTGTGATTTAGAAAATTTAGTATAGGTTTAATCCCACTTTTAAAAAATTGTCAGGTTAAAGTACAATTAACAACTTATCGGGGCCAATGGTGATAAAAATTTAGGAAAAAGCTACAATACACACCCCTATAAAAGTTACAATTTTTTTGTAAAAGTTACAAAAAAATTTATAAAAGTTATGAGACACACCAAAATGTTACGAATCACATTGCTGAAAAATTACGAAAAATTAAAAAATGTTACGATTGCCGATGAGGTGGCACAATCTCCACCATACAATAGGTGCATATGGTACACCCAAATAAGGGGTATGTATTGTAGTTATTTCCTAAAATTAAAGCCGGTTTAGTATATTGAAAACCAAAACCATGGTTAAAAATATAGTTAAAAATTGCACCAATTAACTCGATACGGTTCAGTTAATTAACGCTTCGGCAGAGTTTGCCATCACTAGTAAAGAGGCCCAAAATAATAGTCTAAAGACAATTTAATGGATTTACCAAAAAAAAAAACAAGACAATTTAATGGGCCAAGTGAAATATTACGACACATATGAATTCTAAATTAAGAAAAAATAAATTTTAAAACTTTATCTTTTAAGCACCATTCTGTTTTTATTAGGATTTTATGTATGCTTAGAATTAAAGCATCAAGGACATAATTAGGAAACTCGTGTCTAAATATTAGAATTAAATTATTTAGTAACTCAAAAGTTAGAATATTTAGGCTGAGTTTGTCAAAAAATTTATGGAAAATCCCATAAAATCATCCATTGGATGATGATTGGAATTTCTAATTTTAGCTCGTTGATTTTATGAGATTTTCTATTAAATCAACGTGCTAAAATTGGAAACCCTGAAAATTCCATAAAATCATATAGGAAACCTTGCCTTTTAGTTGATGGGTAAGAGCATCCACAGTGGGCTCCCTAAAAATGGCTCTTATATTGACTTCTAAGGTGTACACATAAGCCTAATTGGCGTCCATTTGACACTCCTAGAGTTTGCTAAATATAGAGAGCATACGTGCACCCAATGAACTAGCAAGAAAATTTTCTATTTTGTGAAGAAAGTAATAAAAAAAGTGTGGGTCCCATAAAAAAAAAAGGGTTAAAAGGGATTAGGTCTCACTTGGAGCTAGCTACAAGGCTAGTTAGATTTAGTTAATGGGTTAGGAGCCATGCTTAGGAGCCACCATTGGGAGCTAGGGATGGCAATTCCCCTAAACCCGATGGATACCCGCCCCGCCCCCGCTTATTTGGAGGCTGATATTATTTGATTTTTCATCCAATAGGAGCGGGTATGGTAGAACTTGAAGAATCCCCAGTTGAAAACGGGGCGGGTATAATTTTGTGATATCCACCTCCGAATACCCGTACCCCCCCCCCCCCCGTTTCCAATTGTATATGTATATTTTTTTATGAATGTATGTATATATGCAGGCATATAGTAGTATATAAATGTATATGTATGTGTGTACATATAAGTATGCATATACGTATAATTTGTCTATATTGTTTTGAATTAAAACTATATATGCTAAGTGTTAAAAAAAGTTTAGTGATGTTAGTTAAAATTTTATATATCTTGGAAGACTGTTATTTCTTTGTATTTTTCTCTTCTATTTTGTTGTAAATTGTTGTTTTTGGTATTATAGGACACATAAATTAGATCTTATCGTTTTTTTTTTTTGGCTCAAAAAGTTTGGATATGGATTTACCCAAATATACCCGACCCCAGTGGGAGGCGGGTATGGTGGATTGTTCATTATCCCTTTTGGGTATGGAGGTAGGGATGGGGATGAAATTCCCAATTGGAGATCGGGGGTAGAATAGGGTCCCCCGATCCATATCCTACCCGTTGCCATCCCTATTGGGAGCTTGTATTGGAAGCTCATTGAAAACCATAATTGATCAAATGGCTTGCTAAATTTTAGGAGCCTCATCTAGGAGCCATTTTAAGAGTCCACTGTGGATGCCCTAAGATAAAAAAAAAAGAATTATCAATTTTCTTGTTATATACTCCCTCCGTCCCCAAATTTTGGTCCCTCGTTTTATTCTAATCGGATAAAAAATTAGTTATAACTTTAAATCGGTAATGAATTTTATATTCAATATGGATCTTATTTGATAGATCTCGATTAAATTTATAAGATAATATTTTTAAAATCACGTAAATAATATAAATTACGAGATATATAATTAATTGGAAAGTGACACAAACCTTAAAAAAGGACAAATAAATGGGGATGAAGGGAGTAGTTAACTCGCGTGAGATGTACTCCACAGCACCGCAAACCCTAATTTCCTTCTGACGGCCACTCTCTGTGTGCTTTGACTGCTTTCCTTCGAGTGAGTGACGATTGCACCTCAAAACCCTAGCTTTTTTCTTCTTTTCTTATTAGTCAATTACAATTCCAGTTCATCTTTCTTGCAGATTATTCTGAAGATTTTCCAGGAGGATCGTCTACTGACCTGATTGGTGAGTGACAAATCTGTTGCTTCTTTTTGTTTGGGTAAAGATTTTGTTACAACATCCAGTTCATTAGGTTATTTCGAAGAGATATTGAATGTAACAAAGTGCACTGAATATTACGGCTAATATTCAGTTGGTAGATATAGCTCAGTTGAACGAAACCTATACAGAGTTTTGCTTTTCACGGTTTGTCTGTGGCCTGAAGCAGTGGCTTTCTAGGCTTCTGCCCAGGCCGGTCCCTGAGTTTTGCTTTTCACAGTTTCAATTTTCATTGCGAAGGTGTTGTGCTTTGGATTTAGGTGGCATCATGGCTGGTGGCGGGCCCAAGACTTCTACTACAAACGCCAACACAAGTGAGGATCTCTCTCTCTATATGTGTGTGTGTGTGTAACTCCACACGCATAAGTGTGTGAGCATATATAAATCGATACAACAGTTCATTGACTTTGTTGAAAATCTCATAAGGGAAAAAGAAGGAAGTAAAAAAGGAGACTGGTCTGGGTCTGTCTGCTAAGAAAGATGACAACTTTGGGGAGTGGTATTCTGAGGTATGCTTCGAATGTCTGATAGTCTATGGATATTTGGTTGATTGTTCTATTTCATAACTGGTATTTCTTTTCTTTCACTTCCTATGCAACTGCCTACGGTTTAGTATTTTACTGTTTTTTTTTTAATGAAGGCTTTTGAATTTTCTGATCTGTTTTTTGGTACTGACAGGTTGTGGTCAGTGGCGAACTGATTGAGTATTATGATATATCTGGCTGTTATATTCTACGGCCGTGGACAATGTCTATATGGGAGATCATGCAAGTAAGCGTTGATAGTTTTACACGGTCTTTTTGTATTTATCCTCTCGGAGTGGTGATTGCATTTACTGGTTAGCTGCAAATCAATGACGGTTAATATGTAACCGTCTAACTGATATAAATGTTATTAATACCGTCAACGTAAAAAGAGATATGTAGCCAATTCTGGTTGCTTCAGGATTGTGACATTATACATAACGCCCTTTTTTTGTTCTTTTATTAGTTCCTTTCATCAATTTAGTTTTTCTGCGATGACTACCCCTCTAATGAGGATGTGCAATGCAGGCCTTCTTTGATGCCGAAATTAAGGAGATGAAGATCAAGAACTGCTATTTCCCTCTTTTTGTATCCCCTGGTGTTTTGCAGAAGGAGAAGGATCACATAGAGGGTTTTGCTCCGGAGGTAAGATTGGGATTGCTCTTGGCATGCTTGGATTAACTGAACTTTTCTCTTAAGTTATGTGAATATCTCTTCTGAACTTTCTTGTGTTTTCTTTTCCTCTTTCTTTTCCTGTTAAAATGGGCATCAATTAAACAAGATTGCAAAGTACACTCCAATCATAGCGTTTTCCGCTTTTGTTTGGAGATGGCTACATGAATCGGTCTTCATAAATCAGCTCTATCAAGGGTTCTATATTTGTTGTTAAATTTACTTAAGCTGTATCCATCTTATCCACAGCATCATGTGATAGCATAATTCTTCCTCTTCCCTAGCATTTCCATTAAAAGATCTTAAACTTATCTGACCCCATCCGACACCAGGAATAACATTGGTAACTGAAATTTGAATGTCACTTCCGTAAAATGGCTTATAGGCTTATAGCTCGCTAAAAGCTGAAGACAGGGAAAAAATGTTTGTACTGAACTAAGCCGTTGGTAAAAATTAAATGGTACTCCCACCGTCCCATAAAGTTAGTCCCCTACGAAATTACGTGCAATTTTCAAACTAAAAAAATATGTACATATGAAAATAATTTTGTTAGCAATATGGATCTTGTTTGGTAAATCTCATTGAGAACTTTTATACGACGCAAAAAAAAAAAATTCTAAAATTATTTTGCTAAATACGGAGTATTTTTTAGTTTTAAAATTGCACGTAGTTTCGTAAGGGACTAACTTTATGGGATGGGGGAGTATTATTCACTGGAATAGTACCATTTTCACTGACACAATGCTGGGAAAATCTCTCTTTTTAATTATTTATGAATTGACATCCTCATCACCTTTAGATCCACTAGAGTAAGCACATTCTTCAAGGAGAACAAAAGAATGGTCGTACCATAATGCTTCTGTATGCACATCTGGATTCAACAGAGGAGAATATTTAAGCCGCGGCATTCTAGTGATTCTGCTACTACGTTCATGAGTGCACTATGCACCAATTGGTTGGGGTAGCACTACATGAAAATGAATTAAGAGCGAATAGAGTAGGATTTTTTCCTTCTATTAAAGGCACCTAAGGTGATTAATTTTTTCAGGTTGCTTGGGTCACAAAATCAGGACAATCTGATTTGGAGGTGCCTATTGCTATTCGTCCTACAAGTGAAACTGTTATGTATCCCTACTATTCTAAGTGGATAAGAGGACACCGCGACTTGCCTTTGAAACTTAACCAGTGGTGCAATGTTGTTAGATGGGAGTTCAGCAATCCAACACCATTTATCAGGTGGTTTTTTTATGGATCTCCTCTTCTTTAAATTGTTTTTCCTTTGTTTCTTTGAAATGTAAGTTAAGGAGACTCAAAATTGTGTGTCTTCATTGGTAGTGTACCTATGGTGTGCTCCTAGGGAAGCCTCTTTTACCTTTGTTGATGGGGCACTTTTGGTTTATCAACTTTAGGCAGAGCCGGCTCATGGGCAAAGCCCAAGAAGCCTGATCTTTAGGCCCACAAAAAATACAAAAATTTAGGGCCCCCAATTATTTAGTACACCTACATATATATACTAGGCCCAAATAATTTTATGTAAGCCCCCATACCAAATGGATTGGTTATTTTGTCCATTGAGAAGGATATGATGAAGCAGCTTGATTATGAAGACTTAGTACATTTGGAGCTTAAAGTGCGAGAAGACAAATGTTCAAATGATGGATTTTGAAATATTGTAGCGGTTTATTTTTGGATAACTATAGGTTGCATTTTGTGATGGTAAATCTTTTGTAATGGTTTTTATAAAACTCCTTATTGACCAATTTTTGTATGCAAAATATAGGGTGGGCCTCGTTTAATGAGTTCGATTTAGGCCTCTGAAATCTAAGCTCTTCCAATTTTTTTTTTTTTTGGGTAAACTGCTCTTCCAAATTTGATAGTTAATTTGGAGCCTGTTAATGATTGCTCCAATTTTTTGCAGGTGCATTACTCCATGGTTTTGCATAAGATACTTTTTACAACCGAAGTGTCTTATCTTGCTGGCATTTCCTATATTAGTTGATTTCTTCTCTCTCAGTTTTCATACACATACTTTTTGGTCAAATCTCTTTGTCTGCACTGGTGATACTACCAGTTTAGGGAACTCGTCAAATGCAAGATTACTTATACGCACCCATAGGACTGGATTATAAAATAAATGAAAACAATAACAAATGGGGCCTTTAGAAAACCTTTTTGGTTATTGCTCCCAGGTCTCCTTATGTCTAGATTCAGGTTCTCTGAAATTGACTGGACGGCGGAAACTTCCTTGTGATTGTAGGAGTCGTGAGTTTCTTTGGCAGGAGGGGCATACAGCATTTGCGACAAAGGAGGAGGCAGATAAGGAGGTATTGATTTAACTTTCGGCAACTAGGCTTGTGGATTATGCTTGTGGATATGTCGTTTTTTATCTATGGATTTTCTGACTTCATTATGGTGCTCATTGGGCCTTCAATGCTATTTTTTCTATTTCCGGCTGTCAGAGTCAGGATAAGGACTTGCTTTACACAAGCAGATCCAAGATTAAGTATTATTTCATTTGCGTCCTACGTAGCTTATGTTTTGGTTCACCTGTGCAAAAACTCTGCCTTTTAACTAACATTTATTTTGGATGTTAAATGCCAATCATCTCACACCCTACGCAGAGTTCAGGGTGATAACCATTGGGGGAGTTCGTGTTGTGGTTCTGTTTAAGCCTTACAACTGTTTGTTTATGTTTTTATCACAGCATTGTAGTGCTTGTTATTTTCTTATTGCCTTTGTTTTGAAAGATGTCCGAAAGCCACTCTTAACGTTGTTTACTGGTCTTTATAATGGGGAATACTGTTTGCAGAACTTTGAAAATAACATTTTTTGACGAAGGGTCCCTGTAAAATGTAACCTTTGAAAGATTAGTCAAAGTTTGGGGTTACTGTTCTAAATAATGGGGCCACTTGCTACCATCATTTCCTTTGTTTTTCCTTTTAAAATTATCACCCAGCTAGCTCTCACAAATTTTGGTTCCCAACTAAATTTTGATGCAGATGTTACTTATCAAAGATACTGTAATTACAGATTTGTATTGAAAAATCTATTTTGTATTAGTTTTTTAGGTTAAGGTGTGCTTTTGTTACTGTCGATCTTTTTCAGGTTCTTGAAATATTGGAACTGTATAACCGGATTTATGAAGAGTACTTGGCTGTTCCAGTTATAAAGGGAAAGAAAAGTGAACATGAGAAGTTTGCTGGTGGACTTTATACGACGAGTGTTGAGGTAGTTATTCACGACATCACTCCAGCCTCCTTATATCACTCAGCAAGTTCTAACTGTGCCTTGGTTTTGAAAGGTTGAAATGTTGTACTGATATGTACCCGTACTATTTGGCAGGCTTTTATTCCGAACACTGGTCGTGGGATCCAAGGTGCAACATCACACTGTTTGGGGCAAAATTTTGCAAAGATGTTTGAGATAAACTTTGAAAATGATAAAGGTGAAAAGGCTATGGTCTGGCAGAATTCCTGGGCGTACAGTACCAGAACGGTAAAACGAGCATACTTTCACCTCTTTTTTAACATAGAATGTAAATGTTGTGCAACCACCTATCCAATTTTAGCTATACTTCATTTCCGTCACTGCCTTTTGGTTGTTTTTTTTATAGCCTTTTTTTATTTTTTTGGGATAGGCAAGCCTTTGGTTGTTAGTTGCATGCCTTGCTGATCAGTTTACAGTTGACGCACAGTTAAATGTGCCTTTCTGATAAATACACATGCTGATCAACTAATAACAAACCAGCTGCACTGATGCAATTCAATTGCATCTTTCAGTGTCTAAAATCTTTAATAGCGTGCTTTTCCAGAGGGAACATTTGTTATGAAAGTTTTGCGATGCCTATAATTGGATGTCCTTTTATTTTCTCTTTGAACATTAGCAAAATCGTCAAGTTTCATATTCTCTTTTTAGCAAATTAGCCATTGAGCAAGTACTTGTGGTGATAAGAGTTCAGGCTTTAGGTAGTCTTGAAAGGCTAGGCGATCTCAGGTAGGTCTCCTTTTTCAGTACAATGGCTGGCCAAGAAGACACCACTGTGGGCAGTGTGTTGCCTGTTTATGCATCTACAGTATGCTTATTTCTTTTGCAGTTTCCTCTGTTTTCTTTCAGTGAATTGTTTATCCTGTTACGTATTTTTGCCAGGTCAATTAGTCTCTCTCTCTCTCTCTAGCTAACTCAATCTTGTACTTTGCAGATTGGAGTGATGGTGATGGTTCATGGGGATGATAAAGGCTTGGTGCTGCCTCCAAAAGTAGCAGCTGTCCAAGTTATTGTGATTCCTGTTCCTTACAAAGATGCTGATACCAAAGGGATCTTTGATGCATGTGATGCCACTGTGGAAACCTTGACTAAAGCAGGTTTTCGTACTGAGGCAGATTTCAGGGATAATTATTCACCTGGTTGGAAGTATTCACATTGGGAAATGAAAGGTGTGCCTCTTAGGATTGAAATAGGACCTAAAGATCTTGCCAATGAACAGGTAAATCGAATTTGTTGTTACAACTTATACCTTTTCTCTATGCTTTCCCCTTTGATTTGTATTGCTTCTACTTGTCTCTCTGATTTATTGATTCAATTTTCCAACTTTCACACTTGATTTTTCATTTTCTCTTCCATCTCTATATAGGTACGTGCCGTTCGCCGCGATAATTCAGCTAAAATTGATATTCCGATGGCCAGTTTGGTTGAACAGGTAAAAGATATGCTCGCTAGTATCCAACAAAGTTTGTTTGATGCGGCGAAACAAAAGCGAGATGCCTGCATTCAGGTTGTGAAAACTTGGGATGAATTTGTTGAAGCACTGAGCCAAAAAAAAATGATCTTGGCTCCTTGGTGTGATGAAGAGGTATGATGTTTATTTTTGCTATGGTGTATTGATTTCATCTTGGTAAATTGAGAGATTCTTTGACAAGGAACTCTTTTGACCAGAGTCAAGGCAAACAATCTTTCATATTCAGCAAACAGAATTAAAAGACTAACTTATGAGGATTGTAGATCTTTTGTTTCTGTTGCTGTTAATCTGCAAAGCTGTTGTCCCAACTCCCAGTTACATCTGTGGGGGGTTTTGTAATATTTTTTGTTTATGCTTTAGGAGGTGGAGAGAGATGTCAAAGCACGTACAAAAGGTGAGATTGGAGCAGCTAAGACACTGTGTTCTCCCTTTGAACAGCCTGCACTAGAAGAAGGTAAACACTCTCTGTTCTTGTTCAAAATTCTTCTCGTTATTGTTGGTGTACTTCTTTGTAGCCAATGAATAATGTCAATCTGATTGTCATCTGCATTGGTGTGACCTGGTTTGCTCTGATCTGGCCGCTCAATTTTACTCCTATTATGCTTGGAGAAGTTATACTAATTTTATACTCCAGGATGCTTTCACCTTTCAGGGCTTCACTCTCTTAATTCTATTGTTAGACTCTTTTTCCAATTCCACATGAACAATTGTACATATTCTGTTTTCTCTCCCCATTTGATTTATGAGTTCCCATTTGTTTGCTGAAATTTGGAAACTAGTTTTCTCATGTGGAACAAAATTTGTCATGCTCATCCATTTTGCTTCTGACATATATTACATGGAAAAGATTTATGATCTTGATCCCAGAGACACCATTTATAGTAGGAGAAGTGGTAATACTTGAAAATATTATGGAGCACGTTTTTAAATTCATTTGTCAATTGGGAAGAGAAATAATATATTATGACACTTGTATGAAGAGATTATGAATTGATCATATGTTTATCTAATGATATGCTATGTTTGCTGCTATAATTTTGTCCAGGTACATTGTGTTTTGCCTCAGGCAAACCAGCCAAGAAGTGGACCTACTGGGGGCGAAGTTACTGATATCGATCTGACGTCTTCTCTCGTTTGTTTTTTGCAACTTCTGCATGTCTTGGACTGATTTAGGTTTGACTTATGGGTTTAGTGATTGGAGCACCCCTTAAGATTATGCTCTCCTCTTTCTGCTTTTCAAAGAAGCTACAAGAGGTCGGATGAGCCAGCATTCCAGTTACGACTCGAGTTACCCCTCATCAGTGATGTTTATGTTTTTTCTTTTTTTTTTTTGCTTGATAATTGAGACGTCGACAATTTATAAGCTATACTTGAGAAATTATATGCTATTCTTGAAAAAAAGAAACTGGCTTTTGCTGGAAATGAAACAAACATTTGTGAATTGGTTGATGTGTGAAGAAGGCCAATGGAGTAAAATGTTCCTTGCTAGTTTCTCTTAAAATGAAACAGACATTTGTGAATTGGTTGATGTGTGAAGGCCAATGGAGAAAAATGTTCCTTGCTAGTTTCTCTTTACTTAAAATTGAGTGTTTCTTTTCTTGTTGCCTACTAATCAAATATAAATTCGCATCTGAGGTGATGGGTTTTTTTATTTTGTTTTTTTTTATTTTTTTATTGAGAAATCATAAAGTTATCAAGGTGATGGTTTGAGTTCTTGGGTAGGTTAATAATTGTCTCATTTGGTGGTGGTGCGGTTTTAACAAAGATTTATTAGAGGTAGAGTGAAAGTTGGGATGTTGTGAAGACCTACAAAGATTCGAATTTGGTAAATTTAACTGAACATTTATCCCTTTTGCCTTCATAGAGAGAAACTGCAAAAGATGATGTATCTAGCTGACTTCAATAATACAGGGGCGGATTCAAGAAGCGGCAAGGGGGTCAATTAACCTCGCTGGATTAAAATTTCCTATAGACGTGTACATATATTTCTAGATATTTTGATAATTTTGTTTCAAGACCCTGCATATGATTCACTAGATCTTGCCCTAAGACATGGAATATGTACAACCTTAATAGATTCTTGACTACAAAAATCCTGTCTGCCCTTCAATAATATGTGAAGCAGTATCGTTTGGTTTCTATTGTTTGAACGTGCTACTCTTATATTGTGGGGATTAGCACATCACAACTTCCATCATAAAAGCTGATGTATCCATGTGAACGAAATTCAAACCTGCAAGCAAAAGTTGTAACATATACATATTTTTTTTAGTTTCTGCTGAGTGCTTTGGTGCTCGGAGTGATTTCCATGGCCAGCCATGGTCGTGTGGAACTAACTGCGCCATGTCGTGGTGGTGTGAACCCAACGTTTTGGCACATCCGTGCCTAGAGCTTGCCGTGGCAGCAGACGGCAATGGGGAAGGCTGTTTGATGGAGGTCAGACTCTCGTTAGTCACGTGCTCGCCGGCGTAGGCATTTTGAATTTAGAATCATCAGGATTGAACCAGATGCTCTCCGTTGGTGAGACATGGTCGTAGCAGCTACCTTTTATGGAGATTGAATGTCCAAAAATTGCTGAATCCCCTCTACAGAGCATGTACATTCATCGGCGTGTGTGGGCAGCCGCACCTTCGTTATTGTGTGCTCACTTGCTTTCCGAGGTTGTATTGTGAATTTATCAGTGTATATTCGTGTGTTTGTACCCCTGTGCAGTACTCTATCTCTGTAATTTGATTCTCGAATCCTTTTTTAATGACAATGGCAGCGAACTTTTAATAATAAACAAAAAAGAATAGAAAAGTTGAGGGGAAAAGCAGGCCTTGTCTTTTTCTTTCGAATTTCCCTCTCATTTTATTCCTTAGCCCTTGCTATCCCAAGTTCCCAGTGTGTAACTTTACTTTGTTTGAATTAGCCAAACAAAATCGAAACAACTTCCCCCTCATTTTCTTCCTTTGCCCTTCCTATCCCAAGTTGTTGAGAAAGGTCTAATTTGTTATGTTTCTTTAGGAAGGAGGTTATTTTTGTAATCTGAACCTTTGAGTATAAATACAAAGGGTGATGGGAGTAAACCCTTACTTCTTCTTTTCTCCCTCTTACGTTACTTCTCCTCCTCTTCTCATCTCTCTCTTTTCCAGTTTATTCAAGTTGGTATCAAAGCATCTCTCGATCTTGTTTAGTGAGAGAGAAGATCATCTCATGTAAATACTCCTATATATACAAAAATAAAAATCAGCTCTCCATGATTGACTAGGAGAGCTTGTTCTTGCTATTTCTTTATCTTTGTGATTATAGTTTATTTGGTGGAGTCTTTCTACCTTCCTCTGTTTGTCGGCAAAATGGAGGACCATTTCCAGATCTGATTGCTGCAGCTATTTCAGAGCTTGGGTTTGTTTTTTTTTTTCTGCTCTTGTGGGGTGCGAAAATCAATATAGAGGCATGGTACAAGGTTTATGAAGACCATCTACATGTTTTTGGTGGAACTGAAGCACTCTGGCAGTTTGTTCTAGGGTTTTTTCAACAATTTCTGTTCTACCAGGTCTGCTATTACTCTTTTGCATCTGGTGTTTTTTGCTGCTGTCAAGCCCTTTATCTCTGCTTGATACTAAATCATGTCAGAGGATAGTGCTAAGTCTCAACCATCAAACCCCCCCACAGTCACTCGTCGAGTTACATCCGGGTAGAAGAACCCCACTTTACAGGTTACAACGGTGAAGCTTAATGGGAAGAATTACTTGCCATGGTCTCAGTCTTTTAAATTGTTTGTGAAGGGTGAAGGCCTAATGGGTTATCTGTCTGGAACAACAAAGGAACCAGAGGTTGGAGATACCCTTCACCCACAATGGGAGTTAGAGAACTCCACTGTCATGTCTTGGCTTCTCAACTCTATGGAACTTGAACTCAGTAATGGGTATTTGTTTATGGACACCGCTAAGGAGATTTGGGATGCAGTTTCACAGACCTATTCACATAAGGGGAACATGGCACAAATATATGATTTGAAATGCCGGATTCACAATTCTAAGCAGAGGGAATCTTCTATTGCAGCTTACTTTCATTCTTTGCGAAGCATGTGGCAAGAGTTAGACTTCTATCATGCAATTGATATGGATAATCCTGCAGACGCCCTGAAGTTGAAGAAACTAATTGAACAAGAAAGAATTATAGAGTTTCTTGCCGGATTGAATGGTGAATATGATCCAATCATAGTTCAAATCTTAGGTAAGGAACCTCTTCCCTCTTTACATGAGGTTTATGCCTACATTCAACATGAGGAGAGTAGGCGGGAGGTCATGCACCATTCACCATCTCAGGAGAGTTCAGCTCTAGTGACTACTATTCCACGAGATTCTAGGTTTGGGGGGAAAAAACCCGACAAGAATCGAGCTGGAGACAACCTCGATGATAAGGATAGGTTATTCTATGACTTTTGTAACAAGTACAGACATGATAGGGAGCATTGCTGGAAACTCCATGGTCGTCCTGTGCCAGGAGGTAAAGGAGGTCGATTTGGTGGTATGGGTGGATATCGGGCTAATCACACTACTACTCATCAGTCTCCTACTGAGCCAATCTCACAAGTCACTCAATCAGGTCCTTCATCATCTGAGTTTGTGATGCTTACTAAGGATGAAGTGGAGAATTTTCGTCGCCTCATGTCACAAATGAGTACATCTACCTCTGCATCTTCTGCTTTTACACATTTAGGTAATATTCCTACTGCTCTAAGTGCATCCTGTCACACTTTCTCCCATCCTTGGATCATTGATTCCGGGGCCTCTGATCACATGACTGGATTATCCAACTTGTTTTCCTCATATATTACCTGTTCAGGTAGACAACAAGTAAAAATTGCAGATGGGTCTCTTACTTCCGTGTCTGGAAAAGGTTCAATTCCTGTCACACCATCTATGTCTCTTTCTTTCGTTTTACATGTTCCAAACCTTTCTACCAATCTTCTCTCTGTTAGCAGTCTTACCAAACATCTAAATTGCAGCGTAACATTCTTTCCTGATCACTGTGTTTTCCAGGACCTTGTCACGAAGAAGATGATTGGCAGTGGTAGGGAGAGAGCAGGACTTTACCTTTTGGATTCTCAATGGACCTCTACAAGGCATGTTGAACAAGCACACAAGTCTGAAACATGTGATTCTACTAAGGGGAAGATTTGGTTATTACATCGCAGGTTGGGACATGTCCCATTTCCTATGTTGAAGAAATTTTTCCCTTCTTTTTGTCATTTGGATGTTTCCAAGTTTTGTTGTGAACCTTGCGAATTTGCTAAACACCATCGAGTGTCTTTTCCTATTAGTAATAATAAGAGTGTTACTCCTTTTGCTATTATTCATACCGATGTTTGGGGTCCTAGTCGTGTTGTGGGTCTCTTTGGTTTTCGATGGTTTGTTACTTTCATTGATGATTGTTCTCGAGTTACTTGGGTTTATTTGATGAAAGACAAAAGTGATGTCTTTTCTTGCTTTCAAACCTTCCACGAAATGGTACTTAATCAATTTGATGCTCGAGTGAAAATTGTTCGTTCAAATAATGGTGGTGAATACCTTTTTGGTGGTCTAAAGTCATATTTCATTGATCATGGCATTATTGATCAACATACTTGTATTGATACACCACAACAAAATGGTGTTGCTGAGCGAAAAAATCGTCATCTCTTAGAAGTTGCTCGAGCTTTACGTTTTTCTATGAATGTTCCTAAGCTATACTGGCCAGAGGCTGTGCTCACGGCTGCATATCTCATTAATCGAATGCCATCGAGAGTCCTTGACTTCAAATCTCCTATTGAAGTATTGTTTCCATCTTCTCCTGCATTACCGATGTCGTTCTCAAGTCATTTTTTGATTCCTCCTCGTGTGTTTGGTTGTGTTTGCTTTGTCCATATCCCCCCGCGTCTTCGTAGTAAACATGATCCGCGGGCCCTCAAGTGTATTTTTCTTGGTTATTCACCAACTCAAAAGGGCTACAAGTGTTACCATCCTTCTTCTGGTCGGAAGTTTGTCTCCATGGATGTTACCTTTCATGAGAATCTAGCATTTTTCCCCTCTGAGACTTCTCTTCAGGGGGAGCGAGTGGATGAAGACAAGTCTCTTGGACCTCCATCTTTGTCATTACCAATTATCCCCAGCATTCAAGAGCAGAAAATGGATAAGGATCTCGAACCTCAACAAGAAATTTGTGTGGAGGAATCTTCAAGGCCATTGAAGGTCTATTCGAGAAGGCAAAAGGATGTCACTGGAACTCCCCTACTTCCACGCCAATCTGATTCTTCAGACTCAGGTAATCCTAGCTCTTCTTTTATTCTTGAGCATGCTGATGTTATCCATGTTCCTTACTCTGATTTAGATCTCCCTATTGCTCTTCGGAAAGGTGCTAGGTCTTGTGCTCGGTATCCCATATCTAACTTTGTAAATTTTCATAATCTCTCACCTTCTTATCGTGCCTTTGTATCCCAGTTATCCTCTGTGTCTATTCCTCAAAATGTTCAGGATGCACTTAAGGATCCCAAGTGGAAAAAGGCCATGTGTGAAGAGATGAATGCCCTTAAAAAAAATGATACCTGGGAATTGGTGGAGTTACCTGATGGAAAAAAACCAGTTGGATGCAAGTGGGTGTTCACGGTCAAACATAAAGCTGATGGCTCTGTGGAAAGATATAAGGCCAGATTGGTGGCAAAAGGCTTCACTCAAACGTATGGGATTGATTATCAGGACACGTTTGCTCCTGTAGCGAAGATGAATTCCATTCGTGTTCTTCTTTCCTTGGCAGCTAATATGGATTGGCCTCTTCAACAGTTAGATGTCAAGAATGCCTTCCTCCATGGCGATCTAGAGGAAGAGGTTTACATGGACATTCCCCCAAGATTTCCACTCAAGTATGATAATGGGAAGGTTTGTAGGTTGAGGAAGTCCTTGTACGGGTTGAAACAATCTCCAAGGGCTTGGTTTGGGAGATTTTCCAAAGCCATGCTCAAGGTTGGTTACCACCAAAGTCAAACTGATCATACCTTATTTATTAAACATTCAACTCAAGGGAAGGTAACTGCATTGATTGTGTATGTTGATGATATTATCCTAACGGGGAATGATGTGGAGGAGATGATGAATTTGAAAACATACCTGGCCAAAGAATTTGAAATAAAGGACTTGGGAGAATTGAAATATTTTTTGGGCATTGAAGTTGCGAGATCTAGAAATGGTATATTCATATCCCAACATAAATATGTTCTCGATCTTTTGAAGGAAACTGGAATGTTGGGATGTAAACCCATTGATACTCCTATTGACCAGAATCATAGGTTAGGAGTAAGTGATGACGATGCCATAGTTGAGAAGGGTCGTTATCAAAGATTGGTGGGCCGTCTTATTTATCTTTCTCACACTAGACCAGATTTGGCATATGTTGTTGGTGTGGTTAGTCAGTTCATGCACTCACCTCGGGAGAGTCATATGGAGGCTGTGTATCGTATATTGCGGTACTTGAAGTCAGCTCCCGGTAGAGGAATTCTGTTTTCCAAACATGACCATTTGCAGGTAGAAGCATATACTAATGCTGATTGGGCAGGATCTGTTACGGACAGGAGGTCTACTTCAGGTTACTGCACTTTCATTGGAGGAAATTTAGTTACATGGCGCAGCAAGAAACAGTCTGTGGTTGCTAGGTCGAGTGCCGAAGCAGAATTTAGAGCTATGGCTCACGGGGTTTGTGAATTATTGTGGCTGAAGTCTCTATTGAAGGAGCTTGGTTTTGACAACAATGAGCCTATGAAGTTGTATTGTGACAATAAAGCTGCCATCAACATTGCTCACAATCCCGTTCAACACGATAGAACCAAGCATGTCGAAAAGTTGACAGACATTTTATCAAGGAGAAGCTAGATGCTGGTGTGATTTGTACTCCTTTTGTGAAAACTGACAATCAACTAGCAAACATTCTAACTAAGGGTGTACCTAATGTGGTGCTTCACTCCTTCCTTACCAAGTTGGGCATTAGAAATATCTTTGCACCAACTTGAGGGGGAGTGTTGAGAAAGGTCTAATTTGTTATGTTTCTTTAGGAAGGAGGTTATTTTTGTAATCTGAACCTTTGAGTATAAATACAAAGGGTGATGGGAGTAAACCCTAACTTCTTCTTTTCTCCCTCTTACGTTACTTCTCCTCCTCTTCTCATCTCTCTCTTTTCCAGTTTATTCAAGTGTTCCCATAGTGTAACTTTGCTTGTTTGAATAGCCAAACAAAATCAAAACATCGCCAGTGTCGTGGGTCGAAACAATGTCAGTGGGGTGTTAGCCCAGTGGTAAAACACATTTTACATTAATATATTTGAAGTAAAAATGACAATACTGACTTTTGTTGAGCAAAAACAATAATTAAAACAAAATCGAAACAAGCACCACCCACAAACTTGACTCACTGCGAGCTGACTTGAAACTCCCCAAATAAACACAATTCAGAACAACCGTGTGGACCAATTCAAGCTAAATCAGCAATAGATAAAGTCTCCTCAAGCATCAAACCAAAACCAAGAACAAAGAAAGATTTTATTACAGAATCTAAACAGGCAAAAACTATCAGCAGCTACAACAACAGCAGTGAGCCAGAGATAAAGAACAAAAAAACACACAACTCCACAAGGAGTACTGTAATTCTTTATTAGTACAAACAATACAACTACACCTAAAATGCTAAAAACATCAAAGATACAGGTAACAAATGGTCAAAAATAAATGTACCTGAGCTATGTCAAAAGTTAAAGAAGTCATTCCCTGTAGCACCTAAACCAAAACCATTAGGAGATCCCAATACATCCTGCAAACAATACCCCTCAATCGAATCGAACCCATCAAGCAATCCTTCAAAGAACCCATTCTCCCCTGTTTCAACCTCCCTCATTTGATCATCATCATCTTCATCCTCCACCGCAGCTGCAGCCACTGCGACCGCCCCCTTCACCTCCTCCTCCACCACTGCAGGCATATGCCCTTCAAACAGCGCCATGTGACCAAACAACTTATCCTTGCGAGAAAACGTGGTCCCACATGTACACTTCCACTTAGACTCCCCACAATGCTTCAAGTGAGACTTCAAATCAGCCACAACAGAGAAACTCTTCTTGTTGCAACGATTGCACGAGTACATCTTCGGGCAATGGCTCCTTTTAAAGTGATTCTTCACGCAAATCACCGATTTCAGAGGTCTAAACTTCTTGTGCAATTTATTCCTGTTACACCCCAAGAAGGGACACGAAAACCGCGTCGCTTTATTTCTCCGGTTATCAACCTCACACAAACTTCTCTCCGGTTTCGCTAACGCCTCGGGGGTCTTGAACTGGTTCCCATGAGCCCGCATATGCATACGGAGATTCGCATCGCGCTTGAATCCTTTCCCACAAATATCACAGAAATGAATGTGTTCAGCTAGCAACTCCACTGAATCGAGCTCGATTATATCCCAATCCTCATTCTGAATAATCTCCTCCTCCTCCACTTTCATCTCCACCACTCCTTTCATACCTGACGAAGTACTCAAATCCATCGGAGACTTTGTTTCAAAATCGCCTAAATTACAAGGAACTTTAACATCTTTTGTGGTATCCACCCTTGGAATCCGATTAATCGAAGAAATCGGAGTCTTCAATTCGACATCACTTAAATTACCTGGAACTTTAAGATCTGTTGCAGTTGGGCCCTTTGCAAGTGGACATTGTGATTGGTCATCAAGGAATAGTCGAGGTTCACGTAAAGTGTCTCCCACACCTGAGTGATCCCAAAAAAAAAAAAAACTTTAAGACCTGTTGTGGCCACTTGAGTTATCAAAAGTAAGAAACTTTAATATCTGTTGTGGTATCCATCGTTGGTAGGGCCGATAAACGAACAGATTCGAGACTAAAAAGCTTGGTTTTAGAACAGTTTGTAGCAAAATAAAAATAAAGCCTGAATATCTTTTTGAAACTCAGAAAGCTTCAGAACCAAACTAATATCTTTAGAAACTTCAACCCACTCAAAAGCTCGTTCGAGATCTGTTGATCACGTAAATAAACCAAACTCAAACATACTTTTAAAAGCTCCTTTTAAGTTTTCATCAAAGCTCAACTATTCAGCTCGTTCGTCTCATTTATCAGCCTTAACAATTCGACAACGATTCATCACAGAAATTGAGGTATTTGTTTCAAAATCGCCTAAATTACCTGGAACTTTAAGATCAGCTATGGTATCTTTAAATACTGGATTTCGATTCACCGACGTAACCGAAGGCTTCATTTGCACATCAGGTAAAAACTTCAGATCTGAACTGCGATTCGCTGGTGAGATTTGGGCGGTGGAGGCGAGGAGGGCGGCGCCGTTGACAATGATCTGGTGTATCGCGGAGGAGATCTCCGTTGACACCATCTCCATCTGATCCTTCCCGATCAAACGATTCTCATTGACCGAATCGGAGAGGAATCGCTGGAGAGAGTCCATCCGCGATCGGACGGCGGAGAGGTTCATCAGCGGAACCCTCGGATCGTGAAGGTCGACGGGGTTTGACATTGTAGCAGTCGTCGGAGTATGACCGGAGTGTGGTTAGATTAGGGTTTGTGATTGATTAGTTGGGAAGTTTTGTGATTAGGAGTTTTGTGGGTTTTTATACAGTGGGTGGGGGGGTTTGTGAATGTTTGACTTTTAGGGGTGTTTTTGACGGAAAAGGCCAAACAACATTTATGCACACGCATCAGGTGATGTCATTAGGGGGCACACGCGGATGGACAGTGAGATTTGGACAACTAATGTTCTTTTAGTACTAGGATTCTGAGTTTAACATGGAAATGACATAAGATGATGCGTAAGACTTGAACGGTGAGAATCTGCGACGTTGTGTTCGCGACATTTATGGGTTTTAGCCATTGGCGACTCCAAAGCATTGAGGGTAGGGTTAGCCGACCCCACGGGAGAAAAACAGTTTTTAGTACTATTATATTACTACTCCCTCCGTCTCATAAAATTTGATCACTATGAAAATACGTGTAATTTTCAAGCTAAAAAATAACGTGCTTACGAAAATAATTTTTTAGTCAATATGGATCTTGTTTGATAGATCTCATCGAGAACTTTTATACGATGCAAAAAAAATTCAAAAATTATTTTGGTAAATACATTATTTTTTAGTTTGAAAATTGCACGTAGTTTCGTAGTGATTAAACTTTATGGGACGGAGGGAGTATAATTTTTTAAAAATTCATTAATGAATTTCCTAAATTTGGTGGTAACTAGGGGTGAACAAAAAAAAACACAGAACCGGACCGACCACTCTAAAATCGGTGTCTTTACTCTTTTTTTTCTTTTTTTTTTTCTTTATTTGCTCTCAATCTACCCATTTCATTGTTGTTTGAAGTTTGACACTTCAATTTTTAAGAGAGAGAGACGAACCTGGGTGGTGGGGACTGGAACCGAACCGACCACTCTAAAATCGGTTTCGGTTCCATGTTTTCTCCGAACCGGTTTTACTCGGCTCACTCAAAATCCCTCCTGAACCGGACCGAGCCAAACCGGTTTCAGCCATAGTGGTAACACCACTGGATTACCCCTAAAAATTCATAAAACTTGCTTCTTTGTATGGCTTGTTTGAATCCTAGTCACTCGTTTTATGCTTTTGATAAGAAGAGGTTGATTTGTCTTACTAGGTTGAGCTTTAAATATCATTTGTGTTAGAGCATCTTCAATCCATCTCTATATCTCTATTTAGAGACTCATTGTTCTTTTTTAGAGATTTGGAGACCAAAATGAAGGTGTGAGTCTCTATATTTAGAGGCCAAAAGTAAATTTGGAGACCAACTCTCTAAAAAGGACGATGGGTCCCTCCAAAATTCTCACATAAAGTACAAAAGGTTGATGAAAAGATGAGATAAATAACAAAATTTCTCCTTAATATGTCATATCCAATCTTTTAAGGGAGATTTAGAGATGCATTGAAGATGCTCTTGAAACAAGATTTTTAGTTGTCATTACTGTAATTTTTTCTTTAATTTATGAATGACCCCATACTTTCGAATTTCTGGAGTCGTCACTAGTATTAGCGACCGAGAGGCGAGTTATTTGCGATGGTGTTTACAGAAAAATAAAGAAAAGCAAGTAGCGCTTTCCCGCGCTCGGAAAGATACTCCTTTTTTCAATTGCTCACTACTGCCTCTTTCCCCATACAAAAATGATAGGTACACACCCTCTCAACCACTCCCCACCACACCCTCTCTCACATGTGTGGTGGGAGTGGTTAAGAGGGTGTGTACCTATCATTGTTTTTCCCCATAATAGTTAGTCAACCTCTCAGGCTACAAATCTGAGAAAAAAAACTGCACAAGCAATTGTTTGTTTAAACTCTAGTTGAGTTTGGCTAGCAACTGCCCGCCTTTCATTTTCCTCTTCTTTTCTCATTTTATCTTCACCTTTCAAACTTTTTTTTCCCCATCCGATGTACTCCAATTTGGGATCTGTTGGAACTTGTGGCTCATATGGAGAGGTACCAAGGAGTTCTTGTGGCTCCCATGGAGGTACCCGATTTTGGGGAACCACGTAAATTCCTGTGTTCGATTCTTTACTGTTTTCGAATTTATTATTGTGTGCGTGTGGTGATTTTTCTAACAGGATCAAGATTCAAGTGAACTCACTGTGTTATAAAAAAGAAAAAAAAATCAATCAAATTATTCTTAATTTCTCATTTTACTTTGATGTACAATTACCTTAAGTGAATTCTCAGGCCAAAAACTTCGGGGAAAAAAAAAATGAACTCCCTGGATTATAACCAAAATCTAATGTTTTTGGCTAATAATGTGCGCAAAAAGATTTCGCGAAACGATAGTATATGGATCTATATGGGAATTCAAAAACCTCCATGAGATGTGATTTTTAAATCTGCATTCTTTAGTTCATTGTTTGGCAAAATAGATTCTAGAATTGGCTTTCAAACATCTCGATGCTAAAACTTCATGATGAATTTCCAGCCGGCCAAACACCCGCTTAACCATTTGATCCCAATTAATTTTTATTTTATTTTTTTAATCAAAACACCAACCACATGAATTGATCGGACAGTAAAAGAGTAAAAATGCATTATGTGTAAGAACATGCATGTATAATGAAGTGTACGCATGAAAATAGGTAACGAATTGTATTAGAGTTGTTATTGTTAATAGAATTCTCCTTGTTAATAAAATGTGATAACAATTATCCACCGTGTGCAGTAGACTGCCATAAACACCGCCTTTAACATCCGAGAAATACTTATTTACGGAGCCTCCGTAAACAAGGAGTTTGCGCCGAGCAAATCCGAACCGTGCATTCAGCAATCCAATGGCCTGAATCAATGCACTCTCTCTCTCTCTCTCTCTCTCTCCCTTAAAAGCATGTCAGATTTAAAAACAAAAACAAAATTCGCGCATTAATCCAAGCCATTAGATCCCGGAATGCACGGCCAGCAAACTCCTTATTTACAGAGGCTCCGTAAATAAGTATTTCTCTTTAACACCCTTCTCTCTCCTTTATCTTTTACTTTATAATAAAATGGGTAAGGGTAATCAAGGCCACACACTAAAATTTGAGCTGAGATGCCCACAATTTTGCGGGAAATTACCTTTGAAACTGTTTATTAGTTTAAGGTATGATTATGTTTCCAGTTCAAACTAGATAAAATGGAAACCCTTTTTTTTTAAGTATTCAACACTTTTTGAGGCCGGTTTCGTCGGTGTTTTCAAAATAGAACTATGAAACTGCTTCAATTCTATATTTCTCAATCTTTTTAAACTATTTCAGTTTTATAATATGTAACACTTTGCCGTATAAAGCAACCAACTTTATCAATCTCAATCTGGTTGCATCTATTTCGCATTTGTACCAGTTTTTTTATTCTAAAGGGAAATGAAAAATAAATGAAAGGAAATTAGGACGGAGTTTCAAATACATAACAAAGTAATAATAAAAAGCTGAACCCGGCCCGTTACTAGACGATGAGATTGATTTTCTAATTAGACTTGTCGAGACGCTCGTGAACTAATCCAGACACGTGGTTGTAAATAAAATATGCGCATTAAAAAGCTTGGGCACATGCCATATGACTTCATCTATGGGCTGTCATTGTGTGGATAGCTATGGAAAACTAAAAACAATGCAAAACCTAATGCCGCGTTTGAAAGATAGTGTGGACTATTGGATGCCTCTTGACTTTTGGACAAACTTTTAGGCAGAATCAAATAATTGTTTACTATAGTGTAGATTTTCTGTGAAAATAATTCAGCATGTTTTTTTGGATCGATAATTTGTGGAGGAAAGAAGTGAGGAAGGGACAAAATTCAAATAAAAATAGGTTTATTTTATTTTATTTTGATTGATTGACTAGGAAAATGAGAAAGAAAATAAACCTTTTTTTGCTTCCCTTAATTCAATGGGTGCCTTTAAAAATCTCTCTTCTTTTGCAAAGCATTACATGCGGGATCACCATACTATGGTGCCCTATTAATGCTATCAAGGTCGTAGATTGATACCACTTTGTTGAAGACCGAAAAAAGCTATATAATCAACACTCCAGAAAAATTTAGGAAGACAAATAGAGGATGAGTTTTGGACGCTTTCATTCACTCTTATAGTTCATTCAACACGACATTAACCGGCAAATACTAAACATAGAACAACTTATCAAAGGCACCTTGCATTCCACCATCAAATTGGTTAAGAAGAAATCACTTGGAATTCTTTGGCAGTGGCGTGTCTGCAAACTTATAAGTGGCGCGATAATAGGCATCAAACATCCTACACCCTGCTACCTCGTTGACGGGCACTGCATCAGTAATCTCTTTCAAGTCCTCTTCTGTGAGCTTCACTCTCAGAGCTCCAATGTCCTCATCAAGGTGTTTAGGCTTGGTCGTTCCTAGGAAAGGTAAAAAGGAGAGCTCAAATTGTAAGTTAACCATTAGAACCAAATCTAGGTATGAAGAGATAGAGAAGCACCACACTTGGGGGTCAGATTTGACATTGACATAAGAGTTAAGGTATACTAGTTGGTGTTCCCTGACTTTGGGCAGCCCAAGTCCCAACTCAAAACAATCGGTGATTTTTTTTTGCAAATCATAAACAAGTAGGCTGATGATACGAAAAGAATGCACTTGGTGATTTTCTCGAGCCCAAAAGCGTGTTATAAAGCAAAACACACAAAAAAAAGGAAGAAGAAGAAGAAAAAAAGAAGAAGAAGAAGAAGAAGAAGAAGAAGAAGAAGAAAAGGAGGACATTAACGATTTGGGTTGAATCTTGGAGTTGTATCACATCGATTGTGCCATCACGTGCGAAGGAAATACGACTTTTGAACTGTAATTACATGCCTCCCAAACTCACAGACTAGAACAAAAATAAATATGAGTGGGTCAATTTATATTATTGTGTTTGTTGTACTCCGGTGCATATTTTTTAATAGAGCAATATTTGTGTATCATATGATGTGCCACTATTGCATTGGTAGAATGTGTTTCACTACATGACAAATGGGGCACATTTTACCAATTCATTGATGACACATCACATAACATGGCCCCCAAATGTGGTTACCAAAGTTTACATGCTTAATTGAAATGAAAATTCAACTTTAGTGCCTAATTTGCATAGTCCAGAACAGAGACGTAAGTTACCAGCAAACCCTACTCCCCATGCTTGGTCTGGCTTCTTGCAGTAATGAGAAACCAATGGGACATCTTTTCAAATATGAAGGAAACACAATTTCAGTTGTTATTATATCAGGGAATTGATGTTGTGAGGTTTCTTAAAGTTTTAGTTTCACATTCTAGCACTTCATACTTGCTTACATACATAATGCATTGCCAAGGACTCATAATTTTGATTAATCACTCACCAGGAATAGGAACCATATCATCACCTTGATGATAAATCCATGCAAGTGCAAGCTGAATAGGGGTGCAGCCAAGCTTTTTCGCCAATCCTTCTATCCGATAATAGAAGATCTTGTTGCGCTCTAAATTCTCCCCTGAAAACCTAGGATGTGTTTGCTGATAGAAAGAAAATACTAGCCGTTCATTTATCTAGTTAATTTGGACCGACAAAAATGAACAGATATCTGAACGCATTTAGTCCACAAACACGCTTTTCACCTAGAGTAAATGAATTGAAGGAAAAATAAAATAGATAGTTCCAGTTCAATACCAAGGTGCTACTTTCAGGGACGTCTTCCAAAACTCTTTTGCCGCCAAAAAACCCTCGAGCAGTGGCACAATACAGAACAAACCCGATCCCAAGTTCCCTGATAACCAAAAATGGTTCAGGGGAAAAAAAAAGAAACAAAGGGTTGAAGCAGAGATCAAAACAAAATGGAGGTGTCACAAAAAATAGTGAATGGCTGGAAATTTTGAGATGCATACTCCAATGGAGAAGAAACTACAAACATGATAAAGGGGAAATTGAAGGTTAAAACAGAAAGTAAGGTGTATTCTCCTGACAAACATCACTTTGTGCCTGGATTTGTTGTTATGATGAAGTGTACTATTCAAACAGGTATCTCCAACTTTTAAATGAAAACGTCAGTAAAATCAAAATGAAAATTCTAGCATAATCTTATTGGATGCATTATGGAGCACCTGCAGACGGGGATTATTTCTTCCTCAATGTCACGAGTCAAAAGGGAATACTCCATTTGTACAGCAGAGATAGGATGCACAGCATGCGCCCTCCTTATGGTGTTTGGGCTTGCTTCTGATAAACCAATGTATTTTACTTTACCCTCTTCCACCAACTTCTTAAGTTCCCCCATCTGTTTGTCAAGAAGAAAATTCAATGGAAGGAAACCAGGAGCTAGAACTTAGACCAACAGTTTCCAAAATTTAGGGGTGGGAAATGAAAGATAACAATAAATTCACAGAGAAATTTTCGGGAAAGTATGAAAACCATTCACGATAATACAAAAGTTAACGACTTGGTGTGGTCAATGGACCACTTGTCTGAACATGGCTCCAGCCATGCTTGATGGTGAATTGTGAAATGGAAAAAAGAAACAAGACACTTACAGTCTCCTCTATAGGTACTGTTGTGTCAATCCGGTGTATATAGTAGAGATCAATGTAGTCCACACCAAGGCGCTTCAAGCTAGCCTCACAGCAGGAGCGAGCGTATTCGGGGGTACCCTTCACCACCATTTCAGTAGGGATAGCCTTGACAGATCCAAATTTTGTGGCTAACTGGATCTTTTCTCGAGGCAAGTGCTTTAGTGCCTGCAAATTTTTAAGTTCTAGAAATGAAATATCACACCTAAAAGCCAAAAAGCAGATGAGTTTCTTCTTTGGTAAATGCCTAAAAAAGATAATGTCCAGAACAGACAGATAAAAGTGTCAGATAAGGGTGCGCTCATGTTCTGTGCCAAAACATCAATACAGAAATGGAACTCAAAAACTAAAAGTACATGCAAATTGCAAAGTATATTTCAGTAAATCAAGTTCTTGATAATTCTTTTGCCCTTTTCTTCATCAGTTTTCCTTTTTGAAGGAAGTCATCTTTGCTAGCTGTTAGCGCGCAGAAGCCCAGCTCATGGTATGAATATTGTTCCTTCTTTTGCTTACTATGTAGTCAATCACATTTCATGTTTGGTCCAATAAAGTAGAAGCGATGCCAAAATTGTTAACGTTGTCAAATTTCTCAGTCACTCTTCACTAACAATGGTTTCTTATCCAATTACACATAACACAAGGTAATTTGGATGGAACTACGTAGACAAACTACTTCTCCGACATGGGTTAGCAATTGGCAACGACGTTATGATAAAATGAATACAATGCTTCAAGTACATCGCATCTTCCCTACTTCAGGAAAAGAGCTCCATCGGATCACTCCAAAACCAAATATTTTGGGATTATATCTTCTCTTTCATGATATCCTTCATAAGATCTCTATTTGATATTAAGTGCAATTATAGAAGGCCTGCAGTTCTCAAAAGTCAAAGTACTGACTGTTTTCAGCGCCAATTCATGACAATAGCAAAATGTCTTCAACATTTAGAAGACTCAGAAAAATAGGCTTTCATTTTCATATTCTAGAAGCCTACTTTAAGTAACGTCTTCTACGTCTCATAGTATGCTACATAGAGCATGGACAATAGTTCACCAAGCCTTCTCTTTTTCAAATTTATAGGAACAAAACAGTTAGAACTAAGGCCAAAGTAACCACCAAAACCAAAAGAACTAATATCCTCCTCCAACATTTCATTTCTTAAAGTGCTTTGCTTCAAACCCCATTCGAAAAAACAGCATCTCCCAGATGATGGTTCCAGGTGTAAATACATAATTTTCACATTCAATGAGGATAGAACTGCTAAATTGACATGGTAAAACTCAAATTGCAAGATGTGCTTCCTTGGTGAAAGCGAACTAATAGAAGCCATACATAACCAGACCAATATCCAACGACGAGTTATCAACGTCCAACACTGTCACACAGGTCTTCGGCACAATACGAAGAAGAACTCTTGCTTAGCTTTTCATGAATTCTTTAAACAAACAACTTCAATCAATTTCTCAACCTCATTATTGAATGTGCATGAATGGCTACAATACAATCAAGTTCACAGCAAGCCCAAATATAAAGGTATCATATACAGAAGAAATCATGTCCTTATATACAATTACCTTTCCCACTATTATTTCATTAGCGTGGTGGGCACCATAAATATCTGATGTATCAAAGAAAGTGACCCCTTTACTAAATGCATACTTCATCATTGCGATGCCATCCTCGTCAGAAACAGGAGGGTTGTAGACTCCAGTAAGCCCCATACAACCATAACCGAATTTCGAGACCTGGGAGAAACAAGGTTTCCACAAGTTTAGAAAAATAAATTGGAAAAAAAGACTTTGACTACCCTTTCCCCATCCTCTGCAATTACAAAACTATTTTTTAGGTAATAGAAAACTCAAAGATCGATAAAGCCCCGACATCTAACCCAGCCTGAGGAGGATTAAAAGCCTGATTTGAAGCTACTGTTTAGGAAGATCATCGACTTGAAGATGCCCCCCTTGAATTCAATCGTGGGTCCCTTACATTTGCATTCATGGTTTTAACCGTACAATCCGAAGGATCTCGTTAAAGTAAAATACTTTATACTTATAAGATTAACTATAGGACCAATGTGTCACAATCATTCCGTTAACAATGATCCGTAAATCTCTACTTAGAGCTTCAACTTGTTAGTGTGCTATCATTCCGTTCGTTGGATTTCTTGACTCATTTCATAAATGTTTGAATAAAAAAGATACTAAAAAACAAATGCTAATGTGGATTAAAAAGAATCATCAAAGAAGCAACATTTTGCACTTTTTTACTCACACCCGCGAGTTTCTTTGCATATTGGAGCCCAAATAAATTAGCAGTTCATTTTCTCCAAATTAAACAGAATCATTATAATCTGACTAAGAAAAAACAACAATCTTCATAACTAATTCGTGGGTGGAAACTGAAAAAACGTAAATCAGCTTCTTTTTGGTTTACCTCAAGTCCCTGGTTTCCGAGCTTCACCATCGGTATCTCGATCTCAGCCATTTTCGTGTAAAAACTTTCCCCTTTGCTTCAACTGGATGTGGGTTTTGTTCGAGTGAAAGTGAAGAACAGCAGTCGTCTTTATATATAGCGGCCTCGAGTCCTTCACCGAAGAATAGTCGTGTTGAGTGTTACCATGCGATTGGCCCAGTATGCTTTAAAGGAATTTAAAGCATGCCAAATATCGAGTTCAGGTTCGATTTGTCGAAGGTGCTGACATCATCGATGACGTCACACCAGAGCTTGATAAATAGTATGAGATAAAAAAATTTTTAAAAAATAATTCTTTGAAGGGCTTGGATTCACTGAACTCATTCGCGGTAATAGAGTATGAATGACGAATGAAAAAAAAAAAAAAAAATCTCATTCGCAGTCTCTTTCTCAAGCAAGCACGTGCATTTTTCTTTTTATCCTTGTTTAGAACATTGTTTTACAAATATTCATGTTAGGGATAGCAATTTCAGCTGATCCGATCCGTCCACGTCCCATTTGGATTGGAATTTCGGGAATTTTTTAGGGAATCGGGCCGGATTTGGAGGGAAAAATAAAAATAAAATCGACGAAACCCTCATACCCCCGATCCGCTCCCTGACCCGATTTTTATTGCACATTTAATATGTTATTAACATTTAACCCCCTTGAATTATTATTAATTGCTAGGTTTGCCCCGTTATATATCTTAGTTTATACATAAATACTAGGGCTGCACAAAAAAACCGGTGAACCGTGAATCCGGTCCGGACCGAATCGATCCGTACGTTTTGGATTTTAACCGTGGATTAATGGTCTGGACACGGATTCAAAAAATAATAAACCGTGCCTCGTGATCCGGACACAGATTTTGATTTTGAAACCGTGGATTAACCGATCCGGACCGTGAGATTTTTATTATATATAAGTTTTTTAAAAATATATATGTATGTATATATAAATAAATTTATCACTTTTATAAATATTGTCAATTGGATAGAGTAAAAGTGTTATCTCCTATAAATATTGTCAATTTGTATTGGACTTCCATGTATTCCACTGCCTTGCATTTGTATTGGACTTTGATGAATTCCGTAGTTCACTATTTTTTTTTGTATTAAACTGCATTTGTTTCTATTCCACTATGCAACTGAACTAAGCTATATGCTTCTACTAATGCTTGTTTAGGCCCTAGTTGTGGCTCCATCACGTGCTCCATCTAAGGTCTTTTGTTTTCTACTTTAGATTTTTTAGGATTTTATTTTAATCAAACTGTTTGTTACTTATTTACGTATGACATGTAACCAGAACCGATCCGTGACTTGCGGATCAGATTGGAACCAGACCGTGAGACTTTTGGTCCGGACACAGATTGGATTTTTTAAAAACTGTGACTCGCGGATTAGGATTGGATTCATGCCAATCCGATCCGATCCGGACCGTGTACACCCCTAATAAATACACTTCACTCTTCACAGTCTCAAATATCATCAAACATAACTTAGTTGGTAATTCCATACTTCAAGGTTAAAATCCTTGACTATTATGTAATTTTATTTGGTTGGTTGGGATTTTTGTTGAAAAATTATAAAAATTATAAAGCATGTCCTCCAAAAACAATACTAGGGTTTTCGCAAATCTTGTTTCAAAAGTATATTACGGCTCAATTTAGTTGCATGAAAAGGATGAAAAAATTAACTTTCCTACATGCTTTGTGTTCACTTACCAAGAAAGTTGTGGAGCCCACAACTCCAACTTTCTTATTGGAAAACACTTCATTGCAACAAAAATAATTACTGTACATGCGTCATTATTTTCTCCCAAAACACATCCTGCTAGAATTTGGTTTTCCTTTAATTCACTTTGCTTCACTTCACTTTTATTAGGAATACATTTTCCATATTCCCAACAACTGGATAGAGCCGTACTAGTTTTCCACTTTCTCTTGATTTTCTTATGTCAAATGAATGCATAAAAGAAAATACTTTTTATTTCTTTTACTTTACTTCACTATAATTTTTCGGAAATAATTTTCCAGTACAAACTTTTTGACAAGTGAATGGAGCCTTAAAATTAATATAACACTCGAGACATGCACTTCTTTCAATGTATTAGTTCACAAGGCTAACTTTTTCCCTTAATAATCGTTTCGAATCATTACTTCGGTGTGTTTCACTAAAAAAAAATCATTGACCTTTTGGCTTTTCACGTTTTTTTATGTGATATATTGTGAAAGAATAACGTCTCTTGATTTTTGTAAAAAGTTGTTTTTTTGTTAGTGGAATGAGGGCCGTCTTGGCCAGAAAAAGTTAAAAATTAAGAAAATATAAACCAAATTAAAAAAAAAAGAAAAGATAAAAATAATTCTGTCCGAAAAAGAGGAAGGAAATTACAGTTCGACACGTAGGATAAAGATAGAAATTTCGGGTTTTAGGCTCTGTTTGGTTCTTAGGGAAAGGAAGAGAAAGGGAGAGAAAATTTAAAAAAAATTCCTTCCTTTGTTTGGTTCTACAAAAAGAGGAAGGAAAATATTCAACTTTTCTCTCATTTTCTCTTCAATTTTCCCTCCTTAATTATTTTTCTTCTTTTCTCTTTCTTTACCTAACTTCCAAACAAACAGAGCCTTAAGGTTTTTCTGTTATTTCTCTACCACATTTTTGGGTACTCTGGTCTCTGTTAATTCCATTTTTGGTGGAGTATTTTCTTGTTCCCATCACGAAGATTACAAGCCCTCGTCTCTATCTCCCACTCTCTCATTTTGATTCTCCAATCCAATCATCTGTCAAACCCTAACTGATTTGTTCACTCAGGTTCTTGCACGTATCGCGAGAGAGAGAGAGAGAGAGAGAGAGAGAGAGAGAGAGAGAGAGAGAGATTCTGATGTGCTAAATGGGTGCAACGGGATCGAAGCTGGAGAAAGCGCTGGGCGACCAGTTCCCTGAAGGCGAACGATACTTCGGACTCGAGAATTTCGGCAACACTTGCTACTGCAACAGCGTTTTACAGGTTCCAATTCTTTTCGATTTCGATGCACTGCTCTTTGATTTTGCATCTGCCTATTTTATTTATTTATTTCTCTGTTTACATTACAATGGTTGATACAAGTTTTCTTTTGCAATTTGTAAGAGATTGGCTAATTGTTAAGAAATCGCTCAACCACAGACACAACGCTCGAATTTTTTTGAGAAAAGAAACAAAAAAATGCAACACCCACAGATTTTAAATGGTTCTCTAACCTTGGTGTTAGATGTAGAGAGCCATAACCGGCATAACGTGAAGCTGATTTTGTTTTATCATTAACCTGACTGAAAGCTAACTTTTTAACAACTTAATTGTCGGAAGTATTCATTGTTGATGGATGCAGTATCTCGTCATTTTTCTTGACCGAATTTGTTCTCATTTCCAGACTTTCGACATTTTAAATGAAATATCAAATGAAAGGAAATCCGATTTCCGTGGAACCTTAAATGTACCTTTGCAAATGAGCTTGATGATTTAGTTCAACTGGCAAGGCTCAAGCTTTGCTTGCTCCTATTATGTTTTGAACGTTGCTAGTGGTCCCACTTAAACTCACGGGTGTTGATTGCTTAGGGAACCAAACTTTCAGGTGAAATAATCCGGTATCCTTGGCATAAGTATTATACAATATTGAATGGGATTTCAGATGGTTGGAGAAAATTTACGTGTAGATTGACCCAATTTGTAGAGCTTCAGCGTCCTCTACTTATGAATTTCTCAAGCCTGGGGTAAGGTGAATCGGATGGGATACCCTGATGTGGGAACTTTGATGTTAGAATTTACTGTTGGATGTTGATTGGTTCATGTCAAGTCGTTTGTAGTTCCAGACAAGTATTTTAAAACCCAAATTCCTACCAGGATTACCATTTTGCATGGTTGGCATCTCATCACAAGATTCCTATAGTAAATTGCTTGAGAATGTAGGGGATGTGGTGTGACTGGTGTCCCATGTCTGATAAGTTTTTATAATTGGTCTATAGTTGTTATTTGTTTGATAGACTTATAGCTAGGTGTATGTATTGAGATTTGGGTGTACTACTTGATTGTTAAGAAGGTGGATGAAAGAGGAAAAGAAGAAACTTTGGATTTGGATCTACTTTGGTTGGTTACTTGGTTTAGTATATGTTGGAGAAAAGATTTGGCTTCTCTTTGCTAGTTGCAGTTGGCTTGCCGGTCCATGTTTTATGTGCATCCTTTGGGAAAGTGTGACGAGCTTCATTTTAATATGTACTTTTTGGTAATATACTAACCACTTACCGAATAGCAAAAAAGGTGAGAGAGAGGGTGAGTGCATCTGTTGGAAGTTGGAACCTTTTGGATTAACTGACATCGTATAGGCTTTCGTAGTTTGCTTGTATATGTTGCGTTTGCATAGCGGCAGAGGGCTCACTTACATAGATTGTGCCCCCGTACGAAGAACTGTTTCTTTGATTACTCCTGTTTCGAGGCGTATCTACAGATTCCCTTACTTTCCTTAACCATCGTAACCAATTACACAGATTTTCTTGTTAGCATCTAAGGTGGGTGAAGGAGATCATTTTGCATTAACTCTATTGGTTGCTAACAAAATATAGAAAAAGGAAACAACTCAATACGTTGTGAATAGTAGGTACATCAGAAATTAATTTCCTGAAACTTTTACCGTACCTATTATATATGAAACCTTGAATTTATTCGGAACAGATTTTACTAGCATAGGACATTTATTTTCCTATTTTTCTGCAACCATACCGGGTTTGGGAAATAGAGATTAATATAATCTTGAAGCCCATGCCCGTTTCGCTTGTAGTCATTTAGAAATTAGGACTTCTGGAATCACAAATTATTTTATGAGAAGTATTCCAATGATAATATGCTTTTTGTTTGTTTGCATTCATAGAAGGAGTTTGAGGAATTGTTTGCCTTTAGCTATGTCAAACACCTCCATTGTATTCCTTTCTTATATTCTCCCATGTTTTCTGCAGGCTCTGTATTTTTGTGTTCCATTTCGTGAGCAGCTATTAGAATATTATGCGAATAACAAAAATCTTGCTGATACGGAAGAAAATCTTTTGACATGCCTGGCAGACTTATTTTCTCAGGTTCAACACTATACACCGTTGATGGATTGTTACTTTTCTACTTGGGGTGCAGTAATACTTCTTTGACTTTTGGTGTACTTATGGTTTTCTATTAGAATTCACTGTGGTTGATGATCCCGTCGTTTGTGTCCTAAATTTCCACTTTTGATTACATTCTTGCTGGATGGTAAAGTGAACGACACAATTTTGTACACTTCATGTTGCTTAACTATTACCTCCCCCGAAACCCTGGGGTAAAGGGGGAAAATAGTGTTCCTTGAAGCAAACCACACATAAGTTGATGCTATTGGGTTCTTATATACCCACATAAGGACACATACACATACTCATGTTATTAAGTAACTAACTGGCTTGACCCAAAACTTGCTCTTGCGTAGATAAGTTCACAAAAGAAGAAAACAGGTGTAATTGCTCCAAAGCGTTTCGTGCAGAGATTGAAGAAGCAAAATGAAATTTTTCGCAGCTATATGCACCAGGTAAGTGTTTTTCGTAAAACCTACCTGCCATTGGTTTTGTCATATTTAGATCAAATGCAAGCACCAGGAATATTTACAGATAGATGATTATCTGACAAGCATGAATGGCATTCCATCTGGCTTTCTTCTTAGTTTCTTGAATTTTCTATGAAGCAAAAATTGGTAGTATATGGTGCTGGAAGTTTGGAGAGGAAAAAACTATATAGCGTCATAGTATTTAGTCATGGGAGTCTGATAATGTGGGATCCTTAAGTGTTGGCGCCTTCGCGGGGCTCAATTGGCATTTCCATTGCCTCTTGGGAAGCTTTTCCTGGATAGATCAATCTTTCCATTGGAGTCGGGATTTGATTGTGTTTAACTTCAAATTGGGCTACTTTTATCGGTTGACTGTCATTATGCATAGAATCCCAAACTTTTGTACTCTAATTATCTTTTCCATAGCTAAAACAACTGTGAGCTGTACATTCAATAGCTACGTATAGCTGAAGTTTGCACTCTTGTTGAATCCCTCAATTTTTGAACCTCACTTGCTCTATAGCCTTGTTTCCACCACTATCTCCAGATTGTGGTATGAGGTGTAATGATCTTCCCCTTTTGTGTAGGATGCCCATGAGTTTTTGAACTATTTGCTGAATGAACTTGTTGACATATTGGAGAAAGAATCACATGCTGCAAAAAGTGATGCAGAAAATGCATCACCATCTGAAAAGGTTGCAAATGGGCCAAAGACTATTCAAGCGAATGGTGCTAAAAAAGAGCCTCTTGTCACTTGGGTTCACAAAAATTTCCAGGTCAGTTCTGGTTACCGTTTAGATATCTTCTGCTATGATGGTCATTTTATGTCACGTGGGGGATGAATTTGATTCGATCACTTTCAGATTAATTGGTAAAGTTCTATTTCTCACAATTCGTGATTATTTGTTGTCTACATGATGCTTCAAGAATCTCATTCACTCTGCTGGGTGATCATTAGGGTATACTCACAAACGAAACAAGGTGCTTGCGATGTGAGACGGTAACAGCAAGGGATGAAACCTTTTTTGACTTGAGCCTTGATATTGAACAGAATAGTTCCATCACCAGCTGCTTGAAAAATTTTAGTTCCACAGAGACTCTAAATGCTGAAGACAAATTCTTTTGCGATAAGTGCTGCAGGTATGTAGCATTTGCTCAATCCTTTCTTTTTGTCGAATAGCTTGATATTTATTGTTGGGCTCAGTTCCTAAAAGCTTAAGCTTTTAAGACTACTGGTAACTTCACATGTTATTAGAGCTCAGGTAGGGAAAGGTTTTGGGTTCATGTCTACCTGTTTGCATTTGTTCTCTGTTTGCATTCTCCTTCTCCCCTTCGTATTCTGTTTTGCTCAATCTATGAAAATTTGCATCTCCACGTGCAAAACAACGTGAGGGAGGATGTTGAATAAACACTTTTGTGTACTTTTTGCAAATAGTCGTTGCTGATTACTTTGCAGTGGGTGTGTTTTAGCTTTTGGTCTATTCTTGCCTTTTATTGATGATTTCCTTTTAGTGTTTTGTGAGTGCATTGGAGATCGTTTGGCAGTGGCATGATTGCTGAGATTGATATGATCCCTCACATGAGGGGGGTCCCTTGTGGAATGCTCATGTGAGGGAAAATGGAGCCTACAACGGTTTTATTTTGAAGACCCAAGTTGTTCGTTTTGTGCTATGATGGTGTTCGTTTTGAAGACACTTTTGTGTACTTTTTGCAAATAGTCGTTGCTGATTACTTTGCAGTGGGTGTGTTTTAGCTTTTGGTCTATTCTTGCCTTTTATTGATGATTTCCTTTTAGTGTTTTGTGAGTGCATTGGAGATCGTTTGGCAGTGGCATGATTGCTGAGATTGATATGATCCCTCACATGAGGGGGGTCCCTTGTGGAATGCTCATGTGAGGGAAAATGGAGCCTACAACGGTTTTATTTTGAAGACCCAAGTTGTTCGTTTTGTGCTATGATGGATAGATTGACTATGCAATATAAAATTATAAATCATATAATCAGCTATCTGCTGGGTCAAATCATAGTTATCTTGAGAGAATGGATATTGACTGCCAGAATTTGGAGGTAGGATTCAACTTGGGCCATGTAGGGTTATCAAACACTTCTATAAGATTTCACCCGGTTACCCGTAGTCTCACTACCAAACTGTTATTAAGTTCTTCCGAACCCAAACAACGCAAGTAAGTCAAGGACAAGTCCAAGTTAGCTCCTTTGGCAAATAATTCATAATCCGGATTATTGGATTATTCAAATTTTTGTTTTGCATTTGTTAGTTTTGCGCCAAGATTTTGTGGTTTCTGGATTCCTCTCGACGAGACGAATCTAACAAGTATAAAATTATTAATTATGGTAAAAACTCAATTTTTTTTGAATAAAGCCAAAATTAATCCAATAATCCAAGTATTTTCGGCTTTATTCAAAAAAAATTTGGTTTGACCATAAATTTATACTTGTTAGATTCGTCTCGTCGAGAGGAATCCAGAAACCACAAAATCTTGACGCAAAACTAACAAATGCAAAAAAAAAAATGAATAAAGACAACGAAAAAAACCAAAAAACCGGATTAAGTTTTTTTTGCCAAAGGAGCGGTGTTGGCGACAAGCTTAGTCATGCACAAGACATGCATTGATTAAACACATACATGTATCTACGCTACAAAATTGTGGTGTTTGGCTTTTAAATCTCAAGTACAAGAGCCTCAAAACAGCCTTTCCAATGGATTTATTTGTTCTCCGTGATGGTTTTTGAAAGTTGCACAAGGTCATTGCATCCTCCAATCGTTCATGCTTTCCTATGCATTTTTTAGCTGAAGGGTTTTTATTAATTGTCTTTTTACCATGTGGTTCCATATAAGCTGGCTTCATCATGAATGAATGGTCTCATAATGATGAAATGAAAAGACGGTTAAAATATTTATGGCATTAGTTTGTCGTCAGTCAACTGAGTTTGATCCTTTGTTTAATAATGTAGTTTGCAGGAGGCCCAGAAGAGAATGAAGATAAAAAAGCCTCCTCAAATACTCGTAATTCATCTAAAGCGGTTCAAGTACATTGAGCAGCTGAGCCGGTACAAGAAATTGTCATACCGTGTTGTATTTCCGCTTGAGCTAAAGTTGAGCAATACGGTGGAAGATACCGATTCAGAGTACTCCCTATTTGCCGTAGTCGTTCATGTTGGAAGTGGACCCAACCACGGACACTATGTCAGCCTTGTGAAAAGCCACAACCATTGGTTGTTCTTTGATGATGAAAACGTGGAGATAATTGATGAGTCAGCAGTGCAGACTTTCTTTGGTTCAGCTCAGGAGTATTCCAGTAATACAGATCACGGGTACATCTTGTTCTACGAGAGAATTAGTGCAGTTTCTTCCGAGTGAGTATATTTCTGATTTGAACTAATTCTTGGTATTGCTTGTACTCTTTTTTGAATCCTTATATGTTGTGGGAGGAGCTCTTATGTGTGTAGTTAGGGTGAGATGAAATGTGAAGGAATATATTCACTTGGCTGGTTGCCATGTACAGTGGATGGTGGAAGCTCACTATCCTTCGATTTTCCAACAATAAGGAGAAAAGAAAAAGTACTAGTGTATGTCCTGGTGGGCTTTGAGATTTTTCAAACCGCGGTAGTCATGTGATGTTATCCTATCAGCACTTGATAGTCTTCATTTGTGGTTTTGAAGGTGTAATCTCAATGTCAAGATTTTGTAATTTATATGGATTTTGGCTATCAAATGTATTTCCTTCTTAGAGTTGCCCATTTTCCCGAAATCAACAGCTTCCGGTAGTGACCTGGATTGTCTGATTGTGTATCCTTATGTCCCAGTGCACTTTCTGGCGAATGTTGTGTGAATTTACTGTGTTATAATTTGAGATTCAAGATTTATGTGACCATTGATCACATAATAGGGATTGTTTCGAGTTCAAACAATTTGGGGTAAATAATTTCATATCTGATCATATGACTATTTCACCCCTTTGCCCAAAACGTTGTAGTTTTGCTGGAACTTCTTCACATGAGCTAAAAATACAACTACACCACCCCTACACCTTGCACCTGCACACCCTGTTGCCTCATCTCCCCGGCCGCTGCCATCCCACAACCACCGCAACTCCTCTCCCGCCCTTCACCACTGCCCCTTCCCTCCGCCAAAACTCGCAATAGAATTCCACCTTTGGAATCCTTGCCTCCCCGCCCCAAAATCGTACATTTGAATTGCTTAGGGGAACTATACCAAGGGGAGGGCCAAAACGGTATAGTGTAACAAGTTTTGTGCACGGATGTGCAAGTCTATTATGTGCTTGGTGCAAGAATCATGTGTCAATACAAGCAAAATACAAAATAATTTTTTTTTATAAAAAGTGCAAACAAAAAGTGTGATTTTAGAATTAGGGAATGAAGGTTGGGAAAACGGAGGACGGGTAGAGACGATATCAAAAGGGAAGAGGAGGGAGGTACCGGGGAGAAAGAAACCGGAGAGGTTGTGGTAGGGGAAGTACTTAATCCCACATTGGTATTTTTAACACCCAAATACAATTATATGTCACCTTCATAGGTATTGTTGGGCGGAGGCCAGATGGGCCAAGTCCAGCATCCTGCGGAGATCAGGTGGGCCAAGTCTTAGTTGACCCGTTGGCGCTTGGGCGTGATAAGGAATAAGGAAATAAAGTTACGCCTTCACTAACACCTGCTGGTTTTGGTGAGATGGTAAGCGCTTTTTTTTTTAACAACGCTGTTCAAAAAAAGATGGTAAGCGCTTGATCTCAACAAGTATAGGTATATTTTTTAAGGCCAAGTGTTTAGACCCTTAAAGGTCATGGTCTGGTAGGTTGGGTCCTTACTAATAGGGGTGGGCAATCTGGGGATAGTGATTTTTTGATTAAAAAACAAAAAACAAAAAATCTGGGGATAGCGATCTACCAAAGATCCCAACTACTTCGAGTTGCTCATAAAAACCACCTTGAATTATTAGTCCTCTAGTTAGCTCCACGATAACCATCAATATGACGTATTTGTACCTTCCTGTCCGATTAAAAAGAGACAGGAGCAATACCTTTATTTATTATTTATTTATTATTATGATTATAAGGAACAGGAGCAATACTTCATTAAACCGAGTGCAAAAACAGAGAAAATGTTTTGGACTGTTCGGATTTTAAAAAGAGAGAGAAAGAGGGTAGAGAGATGAGAGAGAAAAGAAGAAATCTGGGCCATCCAAAAGTGGCCGCAATGCCAGCTCTGACACCACATCAGTCATACCCTATTTGCACCCAAGTTTTTTTGGCAAAAAAAGGCTATCACAACTGTCCATTACTATACCGAAACTGATAAAACATATACATATGTATCACATTCTCCATCCATAGCTATCAGCACAAACAAATAGACCCCATGTACCAGTACTTGTTTTCCAAGCCACATTAGATCAAATTGACTATTTTTTTTTGGCTAAGCCTAAAAGGTGGAGGGAGCAACGGTGCGTAACAAGCCTTCATCCGAGTGATCTTAGGGACTTCATACATTCGATGAATTCCAGGACATACCAAAGAACCATAGCAATTACTGTCCCTCCTAAGGCGAGCGGGCAGAAGGAAGAAAACTAGAGTGGAGGATTGAGGGGCGCGGTTAACACGATTCGACTCTACGACCTCCGAGACCCGAATGCTATGAGAGTGACCCACTGACCACCAAGCTACCACCCGCGAGGTGGTACATAGCCAATTGACAATGACTTCCCTTCTTTAAGAATTGAGACAGCTATATCAAAGTACTAACAATTATTTCGATTTCTACAGCCCACAGGATCAGATTACATTTTCTCGTTTTCAAAGATCCGAATCATTTTGCAAACGTTAAAGAATCATAGGAACTAGGAAGAGAGTTAGGTAGCAAAATGGTCTGAACAGTTGAAAACCCGTGACAATGTCTGATTGGCTTGTCTCTAGCACAAAAGCCTTTCGAAATTCACATGCACGTTTGTGACAACCAGACAAAAAACTAAGGACGTCCTCCCCTCACAATCCCAACAATGATTCGTGTATGCCTACTCCAAAAATGCCCTTCTCTTTTGACAAAAGTCCCCAACTACATTAACCAATTTTCTCTGGAAAATCTGTTACTACCGAATTGGGGACATGCATGCAGTACCCATCCGAGCCGTCCATGCTCGGCGATCAACGGCCCATATTCAAAGGTAAAATTGGCTTGTGTTCTCAACTAGAAGAAGCATTTTTGACAACTATTGTGATGGTATCAACTACGCCTCGTGTTTGCTGACAGTTCTGAGAGCAGATTAGAAATGAGCGTTGTGCTATAGATTTTAGAAGCAGTTTCTAAAAGTCACCAACTTTTAAAAAAGTTATTTGAATGCTTTTACAGATCATGAAAAGCTGTGACAAATTTATGATTAGATCACGTTCCTAACTAGTAAATCCTTCTCGTTTGTTGCTATTTCAAGCTTGTAAGGTTTTTTTCCCAAAGCTTGTCACAAGAATAATATAGAACTATTTAGAAGAGAAATATTATGTGGTTTAATGCTTTGTGAAAGTCTCAATGTAGTTTTATTTGTTATATTATTTTCTATCTCTTCTCCTCTAATTGGCAGAGAAAAAACAACAGTATTAAAAAATAATACAAATGATCAAAGTTTATTACAAAAATTCTTCATCTCTTACAATCCAAACGTACAAAGATTATTAACTGTCTCCACATTGCTTTTAAAATGGAAGGCATTACGGGTACATAAGTTTTCTGTACAGAAAACGTACAACGGCTTTTGGGGCCTATTTTTGGGTCATACACAAATGATCCGAACCGTTAAATAATTTTAAAATAATTTTTTCTAGGGCCTTGCAAAAAATCAGCTCAATTGGATATGTGCAACTAGTCGATCCAAAACTCCAAGTTTTCATTCATACGGGGCCTTAGGAAAAATTATTTTGAAATTATTTAACGGTTCGGATCATTCGTGTGGGACCTAAAAGTGGGTCCCAAAAGCCGTTGTACGTTTTCTGTACAGAAAACTCTCTGTACGCGTAGGTTTACCGTTTTAAAATAGATTTCATTGCTCTTTCCCGTTCTTTTTTTAACTCAAATTTCATTGTTCTTTCTTACGTTCTTATTACCCCTGTTTTAGAACTCCGGTCCTTAATCTTTTTTTATTTTATTTTAAAAAACTCAAATTTGAGAGAAAATTTGAGTAAAAGCTCAATTGGTATCATGGGCTCCAACAGTTAACCCATTTTTTACTCAAAATTTGTCTAAAAATATTTCAAAAATACTATTATTTCAACTTTTCCCCCTTTCCACCGACAACCAAATACTAGCCGTCGTAAATTTGGTATGGGTTTTTAGGTCTCCTTGACTTGGGGAGTGCAATTTTGTTCACCCTCCTTAAAAAAAGATAAACATTGCCCTTCCTCATATTGGTTAAAATGGTGTAGGTCTTATTAGGCTGAGTTTTTTTAAATGTTTTTAATAACTCAGTTGGTAAAATCGACCCTGATTTTAGCAAATGAGTTCACCATGTTCTAAAATCATGATTAATTTTACTCTTGGAATACACTTTTTGGTGGGATGACATCACTTTTCAGTGAGACTCTTGTAATACATTTTTTTGGTGTGATGACATCACCACTATTTGATAGATGACATTACTTTTTAGCAAGTCTCTTGCTTTTTGATGGGATGACGTCACTTTTTAGTGGGACCTACAACATTTCAATCAATAGGGGAGAGGAGTAATGTTTACTCTCTTTTAAAGAAAGTGAGTAAAATTGCACTCGTTTGAGTAAGGGGTGAAGATGTTCTTACGAAGAGAAAATGGAAAGTAAAAAAACAAAAAAATGAGGGCAAAAATATCCAAATCATTAGTCGAAAGAAGGGCATTTTCGTCTGAAGGTTTTCTTTGGAACTTTTTTCCTAGTAATCAATGCCCTTGGAGAAAATTTTCAGTGTTGAGCGAGTCATGCATCTTAGTAATCCAAAACACTTTTAGATGGTTCGGATTTTAAATAAACTCTTACCGGTAAGAGATAAATTAAAAATCGGAACGTCCAAAGCACTTTTGGACTACTGTGATAGGGAGTTGCAGAAACCACGTAAAGCGCCACGTGATACCCATCCGGTACTGAAAAAATTCTCATGTGGTAGGGACTTCAGGAGCCTCCAATTGAACGTTGAGGACTCTCTCTCTCTCTCTCTCTCTTTCTCGCTCTCTCTCCGCACACGTCTGCATATATTAATATCTGTACACCGGATTTGAAAAATGCACGACAAAACAGAGCTCTCTCTTTTAGAATCTCGCATGTGTAAAGGAATCTACATCTCTGTTGTGTATTCTCCTCTCTTTCTCTCTCTCTACAATGGCGGTCAATTCGTGCGAAGAGGTGAGATTTCTCGTTTTCTTTGCTTCGTTTTACTGTCAATGGAAAAAGCTACAAGCTTGTTTTTTTCCTTTTTAATCTTTAATTTTACCTGCGTTCGTGCTCAGTAATTTCATTTCAAAGATTGATTCCGTTTAATTTGGTCCTCGATTATACTTACGAATCTGTTCTCAGTGATAATGCTAACTCTAGATTTCCCATTTTCGTTTCTAAAGAGAAATAGTTGCAAACTTTTGTTACAGATAGTCGGCATTATTTAAATTTTGTTACTTTTTCCTCATAAATTTTACTCCAAAATCAGAAAAATATAATAAAAATATAGACCAAAAGTGAAAAAAAATTCATGTAAGACTACGCTAAAGGCACTTAAAAACTCTCTTTTTCCGCCTATTTTGTATTTTTATAACTTCAGGTTTGGTCATAAGTTTTATACTTTTTCGATTCATCTCGTCAAGACGAGCGATGAATCCAGTAAAACTTGATCAAAATCTAGTAAAAATTAAAAGAAAGCAACCCTCACACGGTAAACATGGGGCCGGACACATCACATTTGTTTCTGTATCTGCAATAAACATCTGTGTCCGTAGCATTTTTGTTGCTCTAAATGCCTCAAATTACTCTGAAATGGCCAGTTTGTTGTTCCATTCCTGCAGAACCAAGATGCCCACAGCATTATGGTGCTAGCTGATGAAACCACCAGTAATCCTCCATATGAATCACAGTTGGCTACCTCAAGCCACTCAGAAGTTTCCAATCCACTCAATAATACTGGGATGTGCTTGGATGCTAAATTGAATTGCCAAACGTGTATCAAGCAAGAGATGGTTAGTGCAGATGCTGTTCCCCCCTGCATTGTGGATATTTACGTCGACAAGGGACATTCATTGTCGCGTAAACCCAGCGAAACTGGGGAAAAGTCTAAGATTGAGGGTCCACTTACTGTAAGTTCCATTTTGCATCAATCTAAGTCTCGATTTAGTTACGACGTACAATCGAAGTCTGGGTTATACGAGTACGTGTATATTCATCACCTGATGTTTGATGATTAATAAGCAGCATTTTCAGAGGGGACTGCAGAGGCAGATTAGTTTACAGATAGGGGAGAAGCTGATGCAGCTTTTACTGAATGACAACTTTGTGCTGCCCAAGTTCATTTCTAGAGGTCTGCAAGCTTGTTCAGTGCTATTTTCTTGGTGGAATATATATGGGTGTTTTACATGGTCAAATCGCGAATATCATACATATCTTCCACAATGCAAATCGTCTCCTAGTATGTTTTGCACTCGTATTCGTGGCTTGAACCCGTCTTCCACAGTCCACCGAATATTGTGCTCATAAGCCAGGTGAAATGGGTTCGCACCTGGCTATGTCACACAATTTTTGTCGGGTTTCACGAGATTTTGCAACACCCACCAAGTATTGCAACTGGCAGCATTCTGTTCAATTTTCTTAGGTTTACATACTTGCATTACTGCTCTCGGGCATTTGCCATTAAACGCGTGTTTTAACACCTGTACGATATGTGAGAAAAAACAATACTCTTTTGATGCTACAGAAAAATCTGTCACTGAAAGGGTTCATGAAACTCCTACTAGCAGAACAAGGAAATACAAGCGCTCAGCTTCGTTCGATTCAAGAAAAGTGCTTCTCCTGTTCTCACTCTTGTAAGCAAAACAAACACCTATCACTTTTATGCATTTTCCTTATCCGTAAAGTAAAGTTCGTCATTGTTCGAAGGAATGTTACAACCAAACTATTAGAGCCAAGATCGTTCACAAATTCTGCCTATTTTCCTTTTCAGGTCGATTGTGGGAACCATAGTGCTGATATGTTTGACACTCAGAGTGAGACATATTAGTGACGGGTCTGATCACATCTGATAAGTTCTTCGTGTACATGCCTCCGGTGCTTGATTGGCCTATTCTGAAAGAGTCTCTCCCTAATAATGCTCTCAAAAGTTTTCTGAGACATTCGTATTCATTCTGCTTCACCGGGTTTAAATTTTCGAGGTTCTTTTTCTTCAATGTACATAAGTCGAATTATATTCATAATCCAAGTTGATGCTATCTAGTGGGCCGGTATTTTATTCTTGCAACTATTCATCCTTGCTGATTGGTATGCCTCAATAATGTGGTTTGAGGGAAACATTGGCACTAGAAACTCTTGCATAACAGGCTACAGCTTTCACAAAATCTAATCATCCTACAAAGGAAAGAGGATTTTACAAAAGATATATTTTGACTGAAAAAGAAAAAGAGATGAGTTATATTGTATCTTTAGGCAAGATCACAGCGACTCTCTCCCCCGAGAGTTTAAACAGTTGTTACATGGAAGAAGAACAAATTGCCAAAACAGCTGCAATCTCATATAACTTCAAAATCTCTAAATTCAAAATCATATTTCTTGTATATTTTTTTGTATCCATATCACTATTTGGCTATTCAACTTGCTTTCATTCTCTCCGTCTCTCCTAAATATATGCCCTAGCATGCACAACCTCCCCCTTGCTGCTCTGTGCTGGACGTATTCACAGTAGGTTTCAAATTAACGTCAACCATGTCTTCCTGTTTCGTGGAGGAAAGGGCTTCCATCCCTGGCAAGGCAGCAGCGATCTTTCGGAAGAGAGGCTGTAGTTGTCAAACAGAATTAGGATTCCAAAATGTGAAGGAACAAAGGAATGAGCAAAAACGAGGGAGAAAGGACTAGCATTTTTGTCAGAATATGAGTATGGGAGACAATGTGATTGGCACTTAAGAATATGGGAGATCACTGCCCATTAATGCAACCAAAATTTCCTTCTTTTTCGGAAAAAAAAAAAAAAAAACAACGGATAAAGGACTCTTACCTTGATGTTGAATCCTGCTTTAGCACTGGTTTCTATGAACATGACTCCAAACTCACGAGCCTTGCCATCTCCTTCTTCGATGGACACTTGCCTGTTTGATCACAAGAGGGCCACAAAATACTTTGAGAAACAAGAACTCTGATCACCAAAACCTGAACTCCGGTGTCCAATTTTCTTTCTTTAACAGTACAAAACAATTGCCACATATACAATGCATGCAGACAGGAAAACTAGTACGTGTTTCTAAAACATTGGACAAGCAAAAGTAGGAGCTATCATCAGTTCTTTGTTTGATAATGTGTCAGTATTTGCATAATCAATGAAACTGTCCTAAGACCATTTGAGTTCTCCGCTTGGATATTCCATGCGAGGAGGAAGCCAAATATTGAGACAGAATTAAGGGGAAATAGCTGGAGAGGAGGACCAAATTGCAATAAGGAAAGGTTTGAGCTGTCCAAAGGATAAAAGTTATGAAAAAACATAGTCTTGCAAAGCCATTTAACACAGAGACTCAAAATATGGGATCTTCATGCACTTTTTAGTCGAATAAAATTGGAAGACATATCTCAGATGGAAGGGAGAATTTGACTTTGCTAAACAAAAAACGTGTAATACATCAGTCCATTCCTCACCTTTTATCAACAAGGTCAGTCTTGTTGCCAACAAGAACAATAATGACATCACTGCCTCGCTCAGTACGTACTTCCTCAATCCACTTCGAAGTGTTTAGAAAAGATTGCCGATCTGCATGGTAACCATTAGCATGAAAATTGAAAAAGAAGCTCTCTCTCAGAAGAAAATTTGCATATTTCATGCACTGGGAATATACTCACTGGCAACATCATAGACGATCACTGCAACGGAAGAATCTCTAATGTAGCTTGGAATAAGACTCCTAAATCTCTCTTGTCCAGCAGTGTCCCTGTAAAGTTATGATTTTAAATTTTAGGAAGATGAAAGAACGACTACAAAAGTGTACCACATATGTCATTCAAAACCCGATACATGTTCAAGAGAGGTCTCCAGTTTACTAGACAGCATTATCAATGACTCTCAATGATTCTGCTATGAAATATTGCACAACAAAATACATGTCCTAGAAAGTGGGAAGATTAGATAATAAAGAAAATGGTTTGATCTTGCTGTTTGGAACTATATATTATAATAAAGACATCATACCAAAGCTGCAACCGGACTGTCCGATCTTCAAGATACATTGTCTTCGACAGGAAATCAATGCCAATGGTAGCCTGTAATCCAAATTCCAAAAATAAAATGTTAACAAAACCTTCAAATCAACAAGAGAACTTAGTTAGAAAAAAAAATTACTCAGGTTGTTGACTAGAACCATATGGTAGATCGACGGAAAGTAAAGATGAAAAGCATTGCTAGATGGAAAGGAAATGCTTCCAAGACTTATGCATCTAACGTAGAAACTGAGCCCTTCACCTCAAGCTGTAGTAGTTCTGATCTTAGGAACATGATCTCAGTTTTGAGACTTCATCACAGAAGTAAGAATGCAGTGACTGCAGTCTATAAAATCAGGTGTGATATCATCTACTCTAGTCCGAATCCAAATTTACTGTCTGATAGCATCTACTCTTATCAAAATTTACTGTCTGGTATCTATGGTCTACATCGCAATACTTGGAATTCTAAGTTGAAAACCTTGAAATGACAAAGAAAAGTAATTTACTTCATTTTGATAGTACGTTATATTCTCTCAGCACCCCCTCTGTTTTTGTGCCAAATATAAAGTACAGAACTCATGCTAACTACTGCATCATTGGCTAGTTAAGTAAAGCACACATACTTTGCAAATCTTAATACAAAATTCAGGAATGTTAAGACCCTTCATTTTCTGATAAACAAACACGTTTCTAGTAACGCCAGGAGGAAACTTATGGAACACTATGAATCTAATATCCATAATCCATTGCTGTAATGTTCCCTCTACCACGATACAATGAGAAAGGATTGAATTTGTTCAAAAGAAGTTTCATGATTCATGAAAAAAGTTCCATATTATATCTCCTACGGGGCAAAATACCAACAAGAATCATATCTCCTATTAACTTACAAACATTAGATCCATTCAAGTACAAGTTGTAACAGAGCAAAATCCTTTGAGATACACCTAATTTCTACATGCAGATACCGAGGCCAAATTATTCATTGAAATACCTATTTTTAGTCACAAACAATCCTACAAATCAACATTTGAACATCTTCAAACACAAGACACGCAAATATTCCACAACGTAACCACAAACTTGACAATAAACAGCACTGATCTATCTGAATTTCATTCAGAACACCGCTGAGATTCACATTCAATCCCCAAATCCTCGAGATTAACGAAATTAAAATCAATGCATTGACGCAGCAAATCCGAAGCGAATTACGTTGACATTCTCGTGAATTGAAGATCAAGCAACGATAGAGAGCAAGAAGAATTGAATAACCTGATAGGTGGTGTCGAATTTGTCGTACATGAATCGAGTGATGATGCTGGTTTTTCCGACGGACTGATCGCCGAGGAACACCAGCTTGTACTTCGCAAGAGGTGATACCACCGCCATTATTGGATTGGCTTTTGAGTTTTCTACTTATCTCTCTCCCTCTCGCTACGGTGGAGACGAACAGATCTGAATCTAGAATCGGTTGGTTTTCGAGAGAGAGAGGGAAAATCGGAAGAGAGAGAGGAAGATGAAGGAAGGGTTTGCTTTGATTTCGACCATTTTATTTCTAGGAGAAGAAACCGCCAACTTTTCTTGGATGAGGCCGGCGCGTCAAGCGGGATTTTATTTCCACGCAGAATTTATCTAAGTTCACAACCCTTCTTTAAGTTCCAAGAGCCCGTTTGGAAGCACAGTAGTGCCACGTAGCCTGAAAATGCACGCAAAATTTGAAATTAGTGGTTCAGATGAATTTTGTTGGGTGTTTAGACTTTTCGTTGAACCCTTCTACCCACACCGACCACGTACCGACGGCGTCGGGATGCCATTGTGGGTCCCAATCGATCGATCCGAGCAGTTCATCGTTCTCAAAATCGAATTCCGAGTGGGCCCACGCGGGAATCGAGACAATCGGATGGCTGTATGAGCTCGATCCAAAATCACCCCCATTTCATTAAAAAATGGATCGATCGGTTGGGATCCACAACGGTGTCCCCGACGCCGTCGGTACAGACCAAAATTTGGGACGGAGGGAGTAATAAAGACACAATTAGAGAATCAGCTACAAAGGAGTTTTTGGGTTGTGATTATTCATTTTCCTTATTCATTCTCATTTTCCCTTGTTGAGAAAATGACCGCATTGCCCATGACCTTTTAAGAAGATTTGGTAAACATTACTATATCATGGTAATAATAAATAACCAAAGGAAAACATAAAAAAAAATTAGTAACTCATAATCTATATTCATCACTATACTTATAGTGGACTATTCCATTTTTTTTGTTGTCCCTTAATAAATGTGTGTTTTTAAAAAGTTAGTAAGTAAAACTCCCTCTGTCCCCTTTTTTATAGTCAACTATTCCATTTTTTATTATCCCTTAATATGTGTGTTTTTTTCAAAAGTTAATAAGTAAAAGGTTCTCACGATGTCCCTATCGAAAATATGTCACCTTTTTTGGTCAAAATTGTCACGATTCATAACATGAAGTGAATACAAATGTTATAATAGAACCATGAAACAAAATTGATAGAATTTAATAGTGGGTGCTCTTAGGACACTTCCACTTGATACCCCAAGAAAATGAAGAACTACAAAACTATTGTGCATTGAGATAGGGAACTGGGCTTATTTTCCTTGCACGTGAAGGTTAGCTTTGTCAACTCATCCAAGAACATAAGACAAATTTGATCGCGGATTATTTTTTTTAATGATGCAAAAAAATAAATTTAAAGAGAAAGAAAGAGAAAACATTTGAGATCTCCAAAATGAAAGATGAGATTTTGTATGTAGTAGGAGTACCATTAAATTAGTGGTTGTATTATGTTTGATCTGTCTAGGATTCAATGAGATAAAAGGCGAAATAGATTATTTTTTACCGTTGAAAGGAGAAAGAAATAATCTAAAGACAATGACCATAAATAATAGTCTGCAGCCAGGGAGTCACTGTGAAGTCCCCTCCCAATGGCTCAACTATAGAGCCCTGGAAATGAATCTGATGGCACCTACCAAGTTAGCAGATAGCTCTGAAAAAGATCATTCATGGTAATAAAGTCTGATCTCAACCCCTGTGCCAAGAAAAAGATCCAGAAAAGCAAACAGGACAATTTTCCTGCATCAAGTCTCAAATACCAACAGTTAAGCAGCTTCTTTTTGTATGTCTCCTTGGTTCATTCTTTTGGTTTTTGTGGTATTTAGTAGCAGGAAACTTGTAAAACGGTGTCGCTCCCACCTCAGTAGCAGGCAACCTGTGCTCCCAACTAAGGAGCTTGACGGGAGCCCGCTCCTTGCGAAGATGGGAGCTTTTGTATGATCCTTGTACAGAAAAACAGAGATTTATCACTCAGCTTTATAAATTGGTCTTCAATTTAACTTATAGTATATATAACCCACGTCATGATATCTTGAAAAGAAAACTACATAATTGTAACACTAGCCCATCTCTTACAACACTTATGGTGGACTTAAACTATGTTTTTACTCCCTTAAATGATTGAACTTTTAAAGTACATGTTCTATGCTACATAATTTTCGTAATATATGTACACATTCCTTTTACGCTCCCAACTTTGGGAGCTTCTATCTCTATCTGCTCCCCCGCTCCAACTTCATGCAACAAAGGGTTTGCCTCATCTCAAATACAGACAGATCTATCAATACAAGTTCAAGACATCACCTTTCATGTTCACAAGGTAACAGCGCAGACAACTTCAAATCTCAATATAGCAAATTGTTATGTGAAAGCATACAGTTTAAATTACAATCTACACGTTTTCTTGTCGTTTAGAAGTCGAGAACCAAGTAGATTTTTGAACTAAAACGATACTTAACTTGAATTCTTCCACCCATTTATCTCATTACTTTTTCAATAAATTAACAAATTTAAGGTGTACGATTTTTGGTATATCTGCATATCTCTTGACTCTACAGATCCACTTCCCACAAGCTTCATATACTTTTTTGAAAGACCATAATGACCACTGTAATGAAACCTTGAAACAGCGCTGAACAATCTTCCATGGGGTACCCAAGTTTTATGATTTACCAAGAAAACATGACAGACTTTGCTCAGTTTGCTGTGTGGCTAGGCTAGTGGCTACGATGTCTAGTGGATGAGTTTGTTGCTGAAGGTGATACGCTGTTTCTGTCCCAAAGGGGAAGACAAAAGATTTGGCCCCTAGATCAGCCCATTTGAACATCCTTAGTACCTTTCCTTTCCAGGCAGTTCCCACGGCACTGGTCTGTTTTTTGTGAATGTTCAACTCTATGTTTAATGGGAATTTGTCGGCCTGTGTGAGATGTGGCGCACTACTTACTAGCTAGTCACTTGGACTGTCTGAACTGGTCGAGTAAATTTCTGAATCTTTACCTGCATGTGAGAAATGGTTCTCAAAACTCCACAACTCCACACCACTTCTAATTTGTTTTTGATGAGTAATGCCATCGATGTACAGAAGAATTCGAGGAATAAAAAAGAAAAGATCAAATTAACAAAAATATATATACCCCCCTCTATACTCCAAACGTACCTACCATGTCAAATTGACTCAAAGTGGGGTTGCACTTCTAATTCTCTTGGGTTGAATTGTGAGTTTATTTTCTAGGGCTTATTATGTTGAAGTCGCATTAATCCACAAATTCTTGTTGTTTTCAATTAAAATCGACTCTCTGATGAATGACTTTCCATGCTTGCAGTAATGTTTTGTCTTCGTAAGAGTATATCCTAAGGCTATTTATGAAATTTTCAGTGTTATGACAAATACTTGCAACAAAGTCTACAAAAAGCTGCAAAAGTTCACGGTCACTCATTCTGGGCCAGGGGACCTGATAACGCTGGTCAATACATTTCTAGACCGCATGAAACAGGCTTTTTCTGCGAACGAGGTGATTATGATAGCTACTATGGGCACTTTTTCCTCCACTGGTATGCTCAGTCTTTAATAGATCATGCCGATAATGTCCTATCTCTTGCAAGCCTTGCATTTGAGGACACAAGGATAGTTGTAAAGATATTTCTCTTTTGGTATTTTACCTAGTTCTTGTTTAGTATATAGGTTGGCGCTTTATATTTTTTGCTTACTTTGTAGTGCATGGTAACTTATGCGTGCTCTAATGTTTTCTATACTCATGGAGTGCTTATTCGAAAGATGCTACTATGTGGTCCATGCCAATTCACCATCGTAATGTTTCATCTTCCTAATATTTTTGTGGGCATGTTCAAATTTCAATCATTGGTGACTCTTGTTGGTTCAGTAACAACTTTATCGCGACCATAACAGTAGTAGTTAACAGGTGAACGTTTTCGAGCTTTGAGTCAGGAAATGTCTGTACAATATTATCAAATCGATGAGATGGCTATGCCGGTGAAATCTGGTCCAGCTCTGAAGTATATCGATCGAAGGGTACTTTACTGACAACTATAAAGCTGCATTTGATAATCATACATCATGGGGTCTATACTAGTTGAGAGAAAGTTACATATGTAAGGATGAGCAAGGCAATGTATCTGGTGACTAGGGTTTTTATTATGCACAAAACTAGGTTATTGGTGATGCGTTTCTAGACATGTAATTGCTTTGTAATGCTGGACTAAGTTAAGAAGACATAGAGGAGTTAAAAAGGAGTCAGTTATACTGAGGTTTGACGCAACTAAGTCACAATTCTACCTATGCCCCTGGCTCGAGTTGCTCGTGAAAATGGGGCCGATTTCTGAAGTTGTGTTTTAGGTTTTATAGCTTGTATATTCTCAAGGCTGGCGATGAGTGTTGGTTAATTATATTTTGTTCTTCAGGTTTTAAATTCGGCCTGGGATCGAGGATTGAGCGTATCTGGTCAGAATGCAGTTCCATGTTATGATAGAGCAGGGTTCATGAGAATAGTTGGGACTTCAAAGCCAACAAATGATCCCGACCATCACTGCTTTTTGTTGTGTGTGTATCAACAGCCATCACCTTTTGTGCAACAAACAATATGCTTCCCTGAATTGGATTACTTTATCAAAAGCATGCATGGTACGATCTTAGACTATAATTTTTGGAACCTTACGAAGAATGTTCACTGCACTGCAATTAACTTTCGTACAAAGCATGCATGGTACGATCTTAGACTATAATTTTATCTCTGCATCGTGTTTATGTGGAACCTTACGAAGAATGTTCACTGCACTGCAATTAACTTTTGTTTTTAGCTTGTCCTTTACAGGAGATATTGTAGGTGAACTAGAACCCTGATTTGCACTAGTACTGGTTTTCAAAGTTTCTACTAGTCAAGAGGATGAGTGACAAGATTGGGATTGAGCTGCTGAATTTGCAAAGCTGTCCTAAACCTTTAGAAGCTAAGGATTGCTTTTTCCCCTTGTGGTAGTTGATTCATGATTGTAGTTGGAACGAAGTCGTATTGGTTTTCCATTGGTTTCAAGATGTGGCTTACCCATCCCATATCAATCTCCAGCCATCGAAGTCAACCCCAGGATATGATCTTAAGTTTGAAGAGTTCCTAGGTGGAGCAGAAACATTCAAACCTGTTCTCAGATTCTGTTATGGTCTTCCCGTAAGCTTAAACCCTAACAACGTAGCAGCACTGAGATGTGCTTCAGAGGTTCTGGAGATGACTGAAGCACTCGAAGATGGAAACCTAATCTCTAAGACAGAAGCTTTCCTCACTTTTGTGGTCCTTTCCTCATGGAGAGACTCTATAACAGTTCACAAATCTTGCGGAACTCTCTCTCCATTGGCGGAAAACCTCCAAATGGTAAGGAGGTGTTGCGACTCAATTGCTGGGAAAGTTTCCCGAGAAAATCCATCAACGAGAGATGCGATAACTTAAGACAGCTGGCGGTTCCAAGACACAGTTACAGTGCGCATCGATCATTTCGTGAAAATTATTACAGCATTAAGGGCTAAAGGGTTGAAACCAGAAATTGTTGGTTCATGTATAATGTATTATGCTGGGAAAGGGTAGCCTGGCATGGATGTAGAAACGGAAAGACTAAAAAGATACAGGCATACAGCTATAGCAAAAATGAAATGCAGTTAGAAATCCTCAGCGACAGGAGACTGGAAACGCAAGTTGCGCACAATAAGGAGCAGAGAATGATTGTAGAGGGCCTAGAGAGCAATGAAGCACCGACACTTCTCTAGGTCGCCGTATCCACGTGTCGGACACGGTGGGGACACGCCCAAATACGTATGGGACACGCCACCAGGTAGAAACTTCCACTAACTTCAAGCTCAGAGAAGTCAAAAAGCAAATGCAAAAACAGTTGCATACAACCAAAATTCACATCATTAAGCGTGAATATTATTGAAGTCATGTAATATTCTTATGCATCTTGCACTGAAAATTTTATACTCCATGATATTAAAACCCAAAAGTTCTCTCAACATATAACCAGTAATCATCCCTTACAAACATCTAGAGGCTAGATGCCAATTCAAGCAACACCAAGAAAAGCAAATAGAAACCCAGTTCTCATAGGCTAGCTAAACCAAAAGCCTACCTAGAAGGCCGCATGCTGGTCCATGGGAACTTGGCCACCCCAGCCCCACCACCACCACCATCACGGCCGCGATGTCCACCCCGACTGCTGCTGCCTCCACCCCAACTGTCACCACCGTCGCGACTCTTCTCCCACCCACCACCATCACGGCCACGATGTCCACCCAAAACGCCGTGGCTACCACCGGAATTCTTCTCTGGGTTAAACCTATTTCCACTGCCATCAAGCCAATGCGACTTCACTTCCTTCTCCTCAACAATACTCGACTTGGATTTCGTCTTCGACTCCTTGATCAAGCTCATCTTAGCCTCCTCAATAATCTTAATTGGATACAGATCGCTTGATATCGACAATGGACTCTTCAGAGTCACGTAAGCCTTTTTATAATCCGGTTTCGCAATCAAAAAACCTCCACGCTTCCACTTCTTCCCATCCCTGTTTAGAGTTCTCACCTTCTCCACCTCGAACCCGTATAAAGACTCCAAAACTCTCTTGATTTCGATCTATAAAAGAAATCACACCATAGCAGAGTTAACATAGGTATTGAAAAACCCTAGATCGCTTAGTTCTATAGATTCTCTATGTTTCAATTTCTTCCAATGATTGACCACCATCAATATAAGTAACTCGATGAAGGAATGCAAAGCAATAAACAGGTATACAAGTCTCCAAAACTCTCTTGATTTTGATCTATAAAAGAAATCCATCGAAACAGTTAACATAGGCATAAAAAAAATTGGAAAACCCCAGGCCTACATATAAAGATTTGCTACGTTTCAATTTCTTCCGATAATCAATCACCAACCAATATACGTAACTCAGGGAAGGAATGTCAAGCAATAATTAATAGATGAATACCAGATATACGTAAAAAAACCATAAATGGCAAAAACCACGAGAAGGAATGGAAAGCAATAAACAGATGAACGCCAGGGCTCTGTTCAGTAACGTTAATGGAAAACATGTACGGTACCAAAAAGATGTAACAGATTGTTTTTCTTTTTTTGAAACTTCACTACCAGTCATCCACTAATCATGGTTTTTCTTAAAATCACTTTCTATTGAAAGCAAATCGGCAGCAATTACCAATCGATGCATTGGAAGACAGATCTACAGGTGAGACAATAGTCTCCAAAGTCCAAATGCAAAGCTACAAAAATCCAAACTAATATCGGGATCCTAGATATGCATACATGTATATATATGAACAGAACGGAGCCCTTGATTGCAAACTGGAAATCTGAGATCGGATTGGAGAATGGCTTCACTTTATGGATGAAGAGGTGATAGACATGAAGGCAGAGCAGTGGAGTTTGGAAATCAAGGGCTCAAGGAAGATGTGGTATACCAGAGAAATCGGCAGGGAGAGAGAGAGAGAGAGAGAGAGAGAGAGAGAGAGAGAGAGAGAGAGAGGTTGGAGTGGGGTGGGGAGCCTGGTTCGAGCTTCAGGGAATACCAATGCCAGAGTACAAGTGGGAGAGAAGGTTATATGTTGGCACTGGTCATCGGCGTTTTGGAGCCGCCGAAACCCGTTTACGAAATACTCCTAAGTGAAAGCAGAGTTTCTGCGTTTTCAGAAATTTTGTAAACGCATACAACTTTCAAGAAACAAAAACAGCACACCAAACATGTTTCCATAACAAATTTCCAAAATTTTCACAAACAAAAACGAAAAACTGGAAACAGAACTATACCAAACGGAGCCCAGATATGCGAGGAAAACAACCAAGTGGGCAAAAATCACGGCAAGTAATTATAATTAATGCACTAGATAAGAATTGATTGATCGGGTTATACCTTGGAAGCGGAGGGGATGGTTTTGAGGGAGATTTCGGTGATGTTGGAGAAAGAAGAAGGCATGAGGAGCTTGATCGGGAGGTTTGCGAAATTGACTACTCTTCGACCTAATCTACTTCCCATTTCGTTTTTCTCCTTCTCCTTCTTCTTCTTCTGGTTTTTCGGAAGGGGAGAAGGTGAACACTGGAATAGTCAGTCACTGCAAAACCCTGGAAATGCTTGAGAGAGGAAGGTTAGTGTTGTGGGCTGGATCCGTTTCTGGTTTTTACCTGGACATAAGGGGCTGAAATGATGGCATTAGTTGTGGGCTTGTGCAGATGTATGGGCTTAGTGACAAACTGACTGCCTTAGAAAGGGCCTCAAACTACCCTTTCAGCAATTTCCCATTTATGAGATCAAAAAAAAAAAAAAAAGAGCAATTTCCCTTTAATGCAATTTTCCCAGCCGAACCCTATTTGAAGCTTGGATCTGATAAGGAAAAAAAAAATCATTAAAGGTTTTAAATATTAGCTGATACGTAACAGTTTTAAGTCTTCTTATACTAGTACGCCCTGATTATTGATAAGATGAAAAATCAAATGCGTATCAATTGGACGGTTTCCATCACGTGTCGATCCATTTCCGATTCACGGCTTATTCTTGACCTTTACGTACCAGTGATTTAGAAACTTTGAAAAAGAAAATAAAAAATAATAGTATTTGAAAATCCACGATTGCAAGTAACATCCGATTATCTCACCACGACCAAGCATTCAGATTCACCACGATCATTATTATTACGCATTCGGATACTGTTATTTGAAACCTTGATATGGAGATAAATGGTATGCATGCGTGAAATACTATAGCTTTTGGAATAGCAATCCTTCATATTTGCCCACATGAAAGTGTCATCTTCAATGTGTGTGTGTGTGTGTGAGAGAGAGAGAGAGAGAGACTCACTCTTAGTACGGGTGGACTTAAATTTTGCGAACGAATCTGTCAAATTACGACTTTGGCACGTTACTCGACAGGTTTTTCAGATCAAAAAACATCTATTGACACTAGATGAATCACTCCCATGCTATGCACGGTTGGTTTAACCCGTTGTTGCAATTTTGAGATATTAATAAATTACATAAAGAGAGGGATGGTGCTAGTTACTACAAATCAAAAACATGTTCACTGGACAATGGTAGCAATTACAAATCCAAAAGATTGCTGCCGCAACATTGTAGCCAATTCATATATAAATTTACTTGCATTCAAAGAGTATCACAAGAGTTTCACTCCACTTTTGTAATAATTTTTTTTATGTTGACGTCGTCGTGGTCTGAGCTTTCCTTCATGCCTGAGATTTTTTCTGCGTTTGCTAGCCATTGAATAGTCCATGACATTAGGCAGGAAGACATTGTTGCCCACTACTAAAAATCAATAGATTAGGCCCCTGTGGAAGGTACATATATAAAGAATCAGAGTTCTTACAAGAACTCACTTCTGGTGCGAGAAACCAAGTGGACCAACAGAACCCACCATTTATTTTAAATTCTCCATACTTCTCATATGTGGGATTACTAAATTTTCCGCTTTAACCAGATGTGGCAACTCGATCCTCTACTAAGGTATGGTGAGCACCGAATAAACCAACAAAACGGCGAAGAACATGCAAATACTCGCAAGAACCATGATTCCTAAACAATACAGAACCCCCGTAAGCAAATTCCTATCTAAATCGTACGGGTCCTCATTTGGTGGTTAACGGCAACTCCTAGGTTGAATGAGAACACTGCACCGGCAAAAAATTAGTAAAATCAATGGGAATAATAAATTGGCCATGAGTTGGACATACAGAAGAACAAGTGCACAAAGTAAGATTAGAATACAACCTGTGACTCGGTAGGCCGAGAAATAACTTTCAAATACCAGCAATGAGGAACACCTGCAAAAAAAAAATGTATATACACACACACACACACACACACACACACACACACACACACACACACATATATATATATATATATATAGAGTCCCGATCTAGTCCGGGAGTCCCGGATCCGGGACTCCACCTTCCCGATATTTTTTTGACGATCCGAACCGTCCAATGTGTTCAAAAGGTGTTTTCCAAGGCCCACGCGGGAAATCTTCAAAAAAAAACACCGGGAAGGGCTTGATCCAAGCGGTTTTCGCAAAACTGTAAATATGCAATTTTTGCGAAAAACTGCTTGGATCAAGCCCTTCCCGGTATTTTTTTTTGAAGATTTCCCGCGTGGGCCTTGGAAAACACCTTTTGAACATATTGGACGGTTCGGATCGTCAAAAAAATATCGGGAAGGGCTTCAAAACGCTTCAATCCGGGATTTCCGGGATCCTTGACTGGATCGTCCGTGTATATATAGAGTCCCGATCTAGTCCGGGAGTCCCGGATCCGGGACTCCACCTTCCCGATATTTTTTTGACGATCCGAACCGTCCAATGTGTTCAAAAGGTGTATATATATATATATATATATATATATATAGAGTCCCCTTCCTATCCAAACTCCCTTAACTTAGTTAAGTTACGGACCTAGGGGTATTTTCGACTTTCCGGACCAAATTTCGACGATCCGAACCGTTTGATGTGTTTAAAAGGTGTTTTCAAGGTCCAACGCGAAGATTTGGCAAAAAAAAATACCCGGAAGGGCTTGATCGGAGCTGTTTTTCACAAAAACGCTATATTAGCGTTTTTGTGAAAAACAGCTCCGATCAAGCCCTTCCGGGTATTTTTTTTTGCCAAATCTTCGCGTTAGACCTTAAAATCATGTTTTAAACACATCTAACGGTTCGGATCGTCGAAATTTGGTCCGAAAAGTGGAGGTCCGTAACTTAAGAGGGTCCGGGAGTTTGGACCGGAAGTTTATTCTATATATATATATATATATATATATATTAAACCCAGAGACAACCATAGGCATATGGCCCAGACAACAAAAAAGAATGGAACATGAAACATACCTTAGACATAGAGATATAGGGAAAAGAACAATGGCCATAGATATCACAATTCACCAAGCATACTCAGTAGTATAAGGAACATAATGAAATGTAATCATAGCTAATGTGGGCACGCCTCAACAGGACATGTAGATTATACAGATGGAGTATGAAAAGACTCAATAGTAAATCATGTAAAGAACATAACCCAAAACCATAGAAGTAGAGGGACAAAGAACATGGCTAATTTTAACTAATCTCTCTCACAAGGAGACTAAGCCCTTCAAAGAAGGCAATACATAGTTAGTATAAACCACCATCAATGGCTTCCAGCACTTGGATTAGTACGACCCCTTGTCCTCCGCTATCCTCATTACTGTGATTTGGTTTTTTTTCTCGTTTTGGGGTAATTATGTACACACATAGCATAATAATGGTCTCTTGCTTGACTAATTCAATGGTCCTACTTTCTCTTCGCAGCATTCTAAAACTTCCAGCCTCTAATGAACAGTTACCACCCGCGATTGGGTTTGGATAGGGTTGAGGGATGCATCCTCTCCTACGACCAGCTGACTCGATAATTCAACATAGATCCTAATGAATTTGGTCACAGTGAAAACACTACAAAATCTGACCATGGACTTCTGATAAACCATGACATGACTGCAACAATTGTAAGAAAAAGAAATATAAATATACACAAGGCCTGAGCCGCAGTTAGTCTTGCACGGTGTCCTTCACCAGCAGCTTTTGCACGAAATCTTTCGCTCTGTTGGTAATGGTTGGCCATGGTTTACAATGGAAGTTCGGCTTGTTCCATAAAACTTGTAAAAGTCAGAAAATTAAATAGGTACGCATAACAATCAGATTTCAAAAACAAGCGCTTCTGAAAAATGTCATCTACAGAAAAATCCCAAGGCCACCAAGAAAACCTGGGAAATTTAACAGGTCACATTCAAAACCTTCAATTTTACCAAAGAAGTAAAGAACCTGTCCCAAAACAATAACGAAAAATAAAACCCCCTGAACAAAGAATCAAAAACCTACAAATTAACATGATAAAATCAGATTAGATCCCATGGAAGGGTACGTACTACTTAGCTGAACTGCAATTACATTATAGCCCTGGGATGTGAGAGCCTCTTGACAATTAGCTAGCCAAATGATATGGTTGTATACATGTATCTATCTCTAGTACCTCTATCTTTCCCACCTTTTGCCTCGAATTCCCTGAAGAGATGCCGATGAAGCATTCAACCACGAAATAATACTTAGGATCAATTGTGTGGCGATAGTCTTTCAAGTAATTTATTAACAGTTTGGGTCGTACTCCAGGTGTCCCCTCCATTTAGAGGAGTTAATCAATTTACAACCAACGAATTTCTAAAAGGGTAAAATCAGTAAACAAACCCACAAATCATGCAAGTGTGTGAGTGATTGTGTAAATTGGGTGTGCAAGTAAGTAGCAAGGTTGTTGAAACTAAACAGATTTCACCTCAACACAGGCCTGAATCAAAGTAAAAAAACACATAGCCAATTGAAAGGAAGAAAAAAGAAAAAGAGTGAGTAAACCACAGAGGCTAGAAAGTTCACCTGAAGAGTTCTTGTAGCGAATTCAACACCGACGGTGGATTTGGACTCCAAGCAGAACTCATTCCTCGTAAACCTTGCAAGAATATTGGATTTTCCCAACACCAGTTGGCTAATAAAGTAGACACCCAACCTGGAAAAAAGAACACTAAAACCAAACCATAACATTTGTCATCACATTATGATAACAATGTAAAAGAAGACACTTCCTTACCTTAGGCATTTGATAAATTTCTGAGCAGCACATGCATCTTTAATTTCAGAGCCTCAATAGCAGTAAGGGAAGCAAAAGGGTTGTCTTAATCATTTCCTGCAGTTCGCCATGAGGATTGACCATTACTTTTAATATTCAGGTAAATAGAAGGGAAAAAGCATTCATACATAAACGGGAAAAAAGGAACTTAATACATAAAAACAATATACCATGTGGCAACCTGTTAGCAAAGAAAAGTGGTGGCCTTTTGATTTCGAGGGAGTGAATGTAACATGCCACAACATGCCATTTCGAAATACTACCATATCGATAGTAAGGATCAGGATATCAAACAAAGCATTCTACCTTACCAAGATTTGGTAGGCTTGAGGGGAGAGAGGCCCACGAAATCCTACTTTCTGCCCCGCTAATAATCCATCATATGACCCCTGTTCGAAGTGAACACAGTTCGAAATCTCTATATTTTCACTCGACAGTTCTTGCAATTTGGTATCCAGTTTGTGTTGACCCTTAAACGTTTGTGTTGGCTCTGGGTTTCAAGATCTGCTGCTGCCTCTTCTCTGGTATTCGGATTTGTTGCTCTTTTCTGGTGATTTCAATTAGTCTGATGTTGTTTGGCCAGTGTTCGAACTTTTGCCAGTCGATGGTTTATGGTCTCTAGTTTGGAAGTGACTCCTTGTTGCTGGTTGGTATTATATGGGTATTATGTTTTCGCTACCTCTTTGTTCTTAAAGTAGTTGATTGATCAGTTGACTGGTGGATTATTTGTCTTTGTTGAATTTGTGTTGGTTGTGGCCTTTCCATTGTTTGATACAATGTCTGAAGAATAGTCTGCTAGTTCTGGTTCCAATTCTGGGTCTATTGTTATTGGTAGTACTTCCAGTTCCTCTCGGCGTCGTGACAGGGATTCCATTACCTCCATTCCTTTGAATGGCCACAATTATGCTATTTGGTCTCGTGCTGTTAAGGTATATTATATGGGTGAGCAGAAGTTTCGTTATTTGACAAATGATCCTCCTGCCAAAGAGGCTAAGGATTATGGTGATTGGGAAGCAGAAAATTGTCATATACTTGTTGAGTTGTGGAATAGTATGGAGCCCCAGATTAGTGCTCCTCTGTTTTATCTCGACACTGCCAAACAAGTGTGGAATCGGCTTGCCGGGATGTATTCTGGTGTTAATAATCTTCGTCGCACATATGATCTTCACCACGAGTTCTTTTCTTTGTCCATCGGTTCTGGATCTTTGGAGGACTACAATTCTAAGTTTCGTGGGACTTATGAGGAACTTCGTGTTTATGAGCCTATCTCGAGTGATCCCCAGGTTATGGAGCGTGAGCGTGAGCGTGAGCGTTTGGAGGTTGCTCGATCTCTATATGGTTTGTCGTCCTTCTATGATCCGGTTCGGTCTCAGATACTGGGAGAGCGAGAGTTGCCCTCTCTCGATGAGGTGTTTAGACGTCTTCATCAGGCTTCTTATTCCGCTGTTGATTCTGTTTCTCAGCCACCACCTGATCATTCTGCTTTAGCTGTTTCTGGTGGTTTTGGATCAAGTAGTGGCCGTGGTCGCGGCCGTGATTCTGGGTTTAGCAGTCGTGGTCGTGGTGCTGGTAGTCGAAATTATGGTGGCTATGATTCAGGTGGTCGTGGTGATTCTGGGTCTAGTGGTCGTGGTTTTAGTCGTGGTGGCCATAGTCATGGTCGCACGTCAGGGGGAGGTAGTTCTGGTTCTGGTCGTAGTGGTTCTGGTCGTGGTCGTGGTCGTGGTACCAGATTCTGTACTCATTGTCGGGGTACAAGTCATACAGTGGACTATTGTTATGACCTTCATGGTTTTCCCCAAGCTCATCAGGTTGCCTCTGAGGATACTGGACAGTTTGCTCCATCTTCTGTCGATAGTGTGGTTATTTCAGCTGAGGATTACCAGCGTTTCTTGTCATTTCAGGCTGGGACAGAGTCTTCCACTGCTACGCTTGCTCAGACCGGCCCATCTGTTGCCTGTGTTGCCTCATCCTCATCATCTCCTTGGGTTATTGACTCGGGAGCTACAGATCATATGACTGGTACACCTACTCTTTTCCTTGGTCAACGGCTAGTTGGTAAATCATCACGCGTCACCTTAGTTGATGGTTCTACCACTGCTGTTACTAGTTTGGGCTCCGTTCCTGTCACTTCCTCTCTTACTTTGACTTCTGTATTACATGTTCCTCGTTTTTCATTTAACCTTATGTCTGTGAGTCGCCTTACTAAATCTTTAAATTGTTCCGTCACATTTCTTCCGCATGGCTGTATTTTTCAGGATCTCAAGACAGGGAGGAAGATTGGTGGGGGCATTGAGCGAGGCGGCCTATAGTACCTGACAGTTCCTCAGCCTGTTGCCCTTCAGACATCAGAGTCACCGTACCAACAGCATTGTCGTCTTGGCCATCCATCTCTCCAGAGTTTGAAGCATCTTGTACCCTCATGTCGTTCCCTCAATAAGTTGGTGTGTGAAGTTTGTGAGTTTAGTAAACACCGACGAGTCTCTTTTTATCCTAGGGTTGAGCGTCGTGCATCGCGTCCTTTTCATTTGGTTCATTCAGACATTTGGGGGCCTATTCATGTGCCCAGTGTTTCTGGTTTTCAATATTATGTTATTTTTGTGGATGATTTTTCTCGTATCACATATCTTTATCTAATGAAAGAGAGGTCTGAATTGAAATCTGTGTTTAAATCTTTTTACATGGAAGTTAAGAATCAGTTTGATACCTGCATTAAAATATTTCGTTCCGATAATGCCCGTGAATATTTTCACAATCTCCTTTCTCAATTTCTTGATGATCATGGCATTATTCACCAATCATCATGCGCTCGGTCTCCACAACAAAATGGAGTTGCTGAGCGCAAGATTCGACACTTGTCTGAGGTTATGCGTGCTTTACTATTTCACATGCAGGTTCCTAAGTCATATTGGAGTGGTGCTGTTCTCACTGCCTGTTATTTAATCAACCGTCTGCCCTTTACGGTCTTAGGTGGTCAGGTTCCCCATACGGTCTTGTTCCCTAGTCGGCCTCTCCATTCACTACCCCCTCGGGTTTTTGGGTGCACTTGTTATGTCCACGTCCTTGACCTTGATAGGAGTAAGCTCGATCCTCGGTCTTTTAAGTGTATCTTTCTGGGATACTCCTACACTCAGAAAGGGTATCGCTGTTACTCTCCTACTTTACGTCGTCACTTTGTTTGTGCCGATGTCACGTTCAATGAGTCATTGCCATATTATTCAGATCCTGTTACTACCAACGACCTTGTTACACTTGAGTCTGTGTTACCTATGGCTGTCCCTACTAGTACTGTTACCCAAACACCTTTGCAGGTATATGTTCGTCGTTCTCAAGCACCAACACCAAACCAGCACCCGACACCAATTCAGTCTCCTGAACCATCCCTGGCTGCTGCACCGTCTTTGCCCACACCTCCGTCTTCCCCCTTGTCGCCAGATCCGCCTGCTCGTCGCTATCCTACTCGTGAGAATCGTCACCCACCGGTAAAATATGGTTTTTCTAATATCTCGAGTACTTCTCATCCTATTTCTCGGTTTATCTCTTATGATCATCTCTCTCCATCTCTTCGTGCTTTCACTACTACTGTTTCCTCCATATTTGTTCCTAACACTGTTCAGGAGGCATTATCCCGGTCTGAGTGGCGGACAGCTATGGAAGATGAAATGTCTGCCCTTCATAATAATGGCACATGGGAGCTGGTTACTCTTCCTGCTGGTAAAACCACTGTCGGCTGTCGTTGGGTTTATACCATCAAGTATCTTCCTGATGGTACTGTTGAGCGTCATAAAGCATGCCTGGTTGCCAAAGGCTACACACAAACTTATGGCGTTGATTACTCCGAAACATTCTCTCCCGTTGCCAAGCTTGGTTCTGTGCGGATTCTTATTTCCCTTGCCGCCAATCTTGGTTGGCCGTTGTTTCAGCTTGATGTTAAAAATGCTTTTCTCCATGGTGATCTTCAGGAGGAAGTCTACATGGAGCAACCACCTGGGTTTGTTGCTCAGGGGGAGCCTCATACGGTATGTCGTCTTCGCAAAGCACTTTATGGACTCAAACAATCTCCCAGAGCGTGGTTTGGCAAGTTTAGTGATGCTATTATGAGGTTTGGCATGCGTCGAAGTCAGTCCGATCACTCTGTATTCTCCCTCATGTCGGCTCGAGGGAAAGTGTTACTCATTGTTTATGTTGATGACATTATTATTACTTGAGATGATCAGAGAGGGATTGATAAGTTGAAACAATTCTTACACAGTCAATTCCACACTAAAGATTTGGGTAAACTACGATATTTCTTGGGTATTGAGGTGGCAAGATCCAAGGATGGGATTAGTTTGTCGCAAAGAAAATGTGTTGGATATTCTAGAAGAGACAGGTTTATTGGGAGCTAAACCTGTGGAGACTCCAATGGATCCTAATATCAAACTTTGCATTGATCAGGGGGAGGTATTTCCTCATCCAGATCAGTATCGTTGCTTAGTTGGTAAGTTGATTTATCTTACCAATACTCGTCCTGATATCTCATTTGCTGTTAGTATGGTGAGTCAGTTTATGTCTGCTCCTCGTCTTCCACATTGGGAGGCTTGCATTCGCATTGTGAAGTATCTTAAGGCTCACCCTGGACGTGGCTTATTTTATCGTTCTAATGGTCATTTGCGTGTTGAGGCATTTACTGATGCAGATTGGGCAGGGTCACCTTCTGATAGACGCTCAACAACTGGTTATTGTACTTTTATTGGTGGCAACCTAGTTACCTGGAAGAGTAAGAAGCAAACCGTTGTTGCAAGGTCTAGTGCAGAGGCAGAGTACCGTGCTATGGCTCATACTACATGTGAGGTTGTTTGGTTGAGATCCTTTCTTGAGGAGCTTGGATTTCAAGTGCAGTTACCCATTCCTATGTATTGTGATAATCAGGCAGCGATACATATTGCCTCAAACCCGGTGTTTCATGAAAGAACCAAACATATAGAGGTGGATTGTCATATCGTTCGAGAGAAGATTGACAGCGGTATTTTGGCTACACCCTTTGTATCCACGGGAGCTCAGATTGCAGATATTTTTACTAAGTCATTGTTTAAACCACGTTTTGAGTTTTTATGTAACAAGCTGGGATTTTGTGATATTTATTCTCCAGCTTGAGGGGGAGTGTTAGAATAGTTAGTGTTTGTCCCACATTGGTTAAGTTGAGTAATGTAACACTCTCACGATAATATAAATAAAGTACTCTTGTGTTAGGGTTATTTTAACACCCTTACACTATTCTACCATCTCTAATAACAGGTCCAATTGGAAAAATCAGCCCAAAATAGTTGAAAAAAAAAATTACAGTAACATTCGAAATGTCTCCCTTTGATACAGTAAGATTGCCGGACTAGTTGGATCAAACCTCAGATGAACAGAATTAATACGTCTAGCAGTTAATTATACAAATGCTAGTTTGGAAGGGGCCATAAGCTCAATCAATATACAATTCAAATGCTAAAGAATTTTATTATAAAAGAGAGCAAAGATTGCCTTCTTAATTTCCTTCACTAGTAGTAATAGTAGTCATTTGTACACCTCCGAACAAGCTTCGGGAACTCACTTCCATAGGAAGTCAGAAAAGATTGAACCAAAGTATAATGTTGGCCCTAACGCCACCACAGTTACAATTCCTTCTCCTTGATCCGGTATGGGTATTTCTGGTATGTTGAAATGCTAGTAACCACAAGTGGAAAAGCCACAAGGCAGTATGGTGAAGGTGGTTTTCCATCAAACAAAAATTGCAGCAAGGCGGTTACAAGAAGCGCGGAAACAATGACAAATCCCTGCACATATTTAGAAATATAATCAATAAATCCAAGAACCGTCGCAGCAGTAATGTCAAACGTGAAGTCTGAAAATAGTGGGTGGATCTAAACAGACAATGCTGCAAGGCCACCGCTAAACATGACCTCATACCCATGTAGCTAGATGCAGAATACTGCAGTATTTTCGAGTGATTTTTTCCTCAAATTTTTGGCAGATTATCCATTTATGGATTCAATGGCCAGAAGATCAAAATCAAACTCTTCAAAAAGAATAGTTAGGCTACGCCGCTACGGAAACTACACGTACAGCATTTCGGACAGGCGACAGCACATCTGAGCAGCTTAACTTATCGAGACTCAAATGGATGGCTCCAATCTATGAGACTCGAAAGTGTTTAACTAAGAGACTTGGATTTTGCAGTTTGATTTCCTAAATAATAAATTTATGATAGAGATAAGTTCCGTTCTCCATTCTTGAACTAATTCTGTTTTCCAACCTAGCCAATAATCCATTATGCTCAAATGAGTCAGCCTTACCTTTCGGACTCCACCAGCATAGGAAGTAACCAGACCAACAAGAATTCCACCAACAGCATTGACTATAACAGGAATCTGAACAGAATAAAAGCAACAAGTTTAAATCACTGTAATACTGTCTGGCGCGAAGTACAAAATGACAGCATCAAAAGTGTTTTTTAGAACAAAGGAAGGCAAATCAGACTTTTCAGTCCCAATCCCCAAATTTTTCACAAGTAATAAGCCTTCTTTACTAGGAAGCACGGGTACAAGTACGCGATACGGCAAAAACCTAAAAAAGTAGGGTACGGGTACGTAAGTGAAAAATCCCCCCCCCCCCCCCCCCCCAATTTTACTATGTTCCATTGCACAAACTAAATAATAAACCCATTTTACCAACAAAAAGCAGGATAATTCATAAGTGCATAGATCAAACAAGTGCAAAGAAACTATCGTTCACTTCTCAGGATGCGAGAGAGAGAGAGATTTCTGACTTTCGACCTTCTCGTTCACTTCTCAGTCACAGATCTGTAGAGAGGAGGGGAGGAAATAGACTGATTTAGTGGCAAAGAAACTATCGGCAGAGAGAGATTACTGTGTAGTGTGTGTGAGAGAGAGGGGGGGAGAGAGAGGGAGAGAGAGAGACTAACCAGTCGAAGAAGTTGGCTGCTGCTGCTGCTCTGTCAAATGAGAAAGCCCAAATCTGATGGAACACACGATCTGTTTGTGTTGGCAATCAGAATTGCACATGAACCCCTGAAGTTTCAATCTTTTTCATTCGGACTCCTTAAAGTTCTAAAATTTTGCCCAAACGTACCCAGAAAAGTACCGATCGGAGTACCAAGACGTACCAAAGCCGTACCCGAACAGTGCAAAAGTACCCGGCACGTTTTTGCCGTACCTGGTACGTATTTTGCCATACCCAGCCGTAACCGTGCCAGTACCAGTACCCGGTACTCGAACGGCGACATTTTTGGAGTACCCGTTCTTCATAGCTTCTATAGAATGAGAAAAGAATCTGGAACTTCTGAGATGGAAGCTCAGAAACATGTTGTCTATAAAACCAAGGGCTATATCTAAATCAGGACACTGAAGCATTGCATAAATCATGAATGCTAACATCACTAAGGGAGGATTTAATTTCACAGTACACGGGGGTGATGTATGGCGATCACCTCTATTTTCTGCTGCAGATTGAAAATCTACGAGCAGGAGGGAGATGTATAGGGATCTCCAGGTTAATAGAGCACCTATATATATCATTCATACATCCATTACTGTTAATGCACCAATGCAAATTACCCGATGACAACCCTTGATGTTCAAAAGCATCAAATATTGTGTAAGATCATTACCATAGTTAGTGGGGTCCAACCATGGAAAAATCCATGTTCTCTGATGGCTTCCCCATCTGGAGACTTTAAGGTACTAGCCAGCAGGCACAGGCTTCCAATTACAGACATTTCCACAGTCATCAAGTAGGAAGAGTGTTTCTTTACCTGTAAAAAGCAATAGAACATGTGATGGGTATAAGACGTTGTAATACAATACACTAAATCACAACTTATCAAAATAAAAAAATACAATACAATACACTAAATCACAGTTACAGACTTAAGACAAACCTGCGAAGCCCACTGACATAGAGCTGAAGCCAGGCCAGATAGCACAGACGCCACCAAGATAGGAACTATTCCATGGAACAAAATCTGATCAGGGTCGCTACTAGTTGAACCTTTGCTAGAGCCTTCACCGATGCTCAGAAGAACAGCTGCCAGTATCAACAAAAATAGGGCCCCAATTTGTTGAATTGATTGCTTATGCCTACAGAGTGAATACAGAAAATAGACCCAAAAAAAAAAAAACTATCAGAAACCTTAGAAGTCAATAGTCATATAAAAGTACTTAACATTAACACCATAGCAACAAATGGCTCATAATAATGGCCCGTGTAAAACATTCATGGCAGGTTTGCTTTCAGTCTCACCAAACAAGCAGATCTAGCAAGTCTTGTTCAAGAAATTGATGTACTCTTATTAGACAATCAAGAGATGAATACAAGCAAAACCTTAACAAAGACTGTCATACTTCATTGGGAAAAAGTGATTGGAATATCAGAAACATTAATTGCAAAATGGAATAGAATGACAGAGAGGCATTGGAAATAAGCAAATGAAAAGGCCTTCTCCAACGGCAGATGACAGGCTATCAGGGGGAATAGGGGTTGGCGGGTTGCCATAAAGTTTTTGAGGTCTTGGGAAAAACAGCAATATGGTTGACAGGAAGAAAAGTTTCGCTTTCCAATGAAGCTTGATTCATATACCGACTCATAATCTGAAGTGCGCTTCAGCTACCAAACAGACACATTTGGTCAGACAAGTTTTAAAATTGATGGGCCATCGGATATACGACATTATCATCAATCAGAAAAAGGAAGAATTGTTTCAACAGACTAAACCACTTGCAGCCAACATGCATATCGACAACAACCTACCCCAATATTATATACATGAAAAGAGCAGTGAAAAATAGTTTCGTCTGGTTCAGCATGGAGAACGTCAACGAATCAAGGTTTTTGTATGAAATCTGAAGCAAACTATTTTGCAGTGCATATATAGCTGCGGGCAATCCTGACGCAGTTAGTGAACCAACTAAAGTCCACTCCTTCAGTGATCTCTTGAAACTGCCTTCTCTAGCAATGAGTATAAGAGCACAAATAACCTGTAAACAAATGTAAAGTAAGTATCCTTGAATATACGATAGCGAAAACAGACAGGAGAGCAGGAGAAAAGATGAAAAAGAAACCTTTACAGCCTCACAAGCCAAAACAGATGAAGTCACAATAACTTCTCGTCTGCAGGAATCATAATGGTAGATACTATAATTAGTTAAAGAAAAGCAAAGTATATGATCCATATCAGTGAGAAACTATATGCACTTCACCATGCAAGTTACTTGTAAACGGAGAAAAGGCGTGAATCGAAAAAGTTAACTAGTTTTTATTCTCTTTCTAATTTTATTTATCCTTTTCTTTTCCACTGTTAGGGGTGGGGAAGGTGGAAAAAGGTTTCTCACAATGAAAAAAAAAACAAAATGCAATCGGAACTACAAAGTCAACTATTATATCTATCTAACAGATTGAACTAAGTAATTTTCAATGAAGTAAATGCGACAGTTGTCACTATTTTATACAAGAGTCAGAAGCAACTCAAAGCATATTGACAATAAGTGGAAAGGCTGGCAAGACTCATATACTAACTTGGGATGTGGTATCATACAGATGTGGGACAAGCTCTACACTTGCCCACACATGCAAACCCAAATATGCATGTGAAGAATATACAGTAAGATAGAAGATCAGAGGAATTGACCCGAGATAACATACGTAGCACCTACGACACAAACAAACAGAGAACAAATAAACTTAAAGTTACAAGAATTCTGAAACCGTCTCCGACACCATGTTTAAGTATCCAACTATCCATCTTAAAATCAACCCGCAATGGGTGGCGAGGCGAAGGCCCATATGAACCATATACTAAACCAGGAAGGTGCCACTATATTGATGTAGGACAAGCTCTATCAAATGCTCATAAAATCTTCTAGTATACGAACAATGGATACTTTAGTGGATGAATAACTCTCCACAGAATAAGAACATAAAGATAGACACTGAAACCATTAAAGCCAACATTTGTATCGAATGTCTAGCAAAGTGGGATAGGTATATCCTTGGTTTGGCAAACATTTTGTGCAATGATAAGTTGCCTTTTAGGCTGTGTTTGTTTGGGTTTGCAGAGGCCTTTGAGGATGGGAAAAGAAGGCAGAGGGGTAGAAATGGGACAAGAACAGGAAATACATGACCGATTACCCAATAAAAAAAAGTAACTCCATGAACCTTTGCTTTTTTGCTTTTCCCTTGACAAACTCTAGGTACAAAACATGGCCTTCATGACCACAAGAAGTGAAATTATCAGAAAATGCATTAGTATATAGTCACAAAGCATAGATATCCATGTGTAACTTGCCATTCTTCCCGAATGCCTAACTTGTCATCCGGAAACTGTATTCATCCAATATGCAATATGCAGTTCTAGTCCATTTGCTGTACGACATTTTCCCACTTTCTGAACCTCTCATCAAGCAATGCTAGGAACACAACTTACACAACTTTGTTCAGAGCCATTCGATGCACGTGAGGCCAATACATGGAAGGGCTACGAACAAAGTTATGTTCTAGAGTTTTGTTCCAAGACTTTTTGTATAGCGAACCGCATGAGCTAAAGCCAAGTAGAACTAATCACCCATTTCATACATAAGGATTCAATTCACAAAAGCACCATGCCAAATTTCCGCTAAAACCTCTCATAAGTCATAACAAGGAGCGATATACTCAACGAGTCAACGGCATGAGCTAAAACCTAGTTGAACTAATCAAACTGTTCGTGACTAAATCATCATTTCCTACACTACACTTCAATTCACAAAAACCATGCTAGAACAGGAAAAATTAAGGGCTACAAACGAGCGGAGCCAAACCAAGCTTTGAATTGTTTGAGCTCGGCTCCCTCATCAAAACTAGTCGAGCCGAGCCCAATAATCGAACTCGGATCATTCAGTACCAAGGTATTCGAGCTCATTTCGTTCACTACAGCCTCTATGGAGCCACTATAAACAAGCCGAGCATTTACATAATCGAAAAGATCAAGTAGATTACTGCCATTCCATTCAAAATCGAAAAGATCAAGTTATGGAGGCAGGAAAATAATTGAATCGAATTGGCGATTGAGTTGCAATTTTACCTAATGCAGCGTTTGGAGATGAGTGGCTGAGCACCGTACTGTATGGTGAGTAACAAGGAGTAGAGCCAAACTTTCGAGCTTGGGGCCTGTGGGCTCGAGGTCGACCCCTTGGGTTTGGTCGCCGCCATTGATGGACGACCTCGTCGATGGGGTTAGGGCTTTTTTCGTACTTCCTTCCACTGTTGTTCTTTGCTTCTCCAATTTGCTTTTCTTCAGAGATTGCGGGAGATTATGTCTTGATCGAGGAAGAGACCGTTCTTTTCTAAAGCAAACCTGTGAAAATACTGAGAACGTGTTTGCAAATTACACTTTTTGAAAGTGTTTTTACCAAGCACGTACCAAACACGCCTTCTAAAAGCGTGTTTGGCAAACACGCCTTCAGCTGCTGCCAGGCGGTCAATCTTCTTCCACTCCAATCTTTCCAGCAGGCAGCTATCACCATAGGTTCCATGTCAAGTACTTATTTATTAACTCCCTGTGTTTTTCGTGTAATCCACCTGACCAAATAAGGCCCCGTTCCGTTAAAAATAAAAAACAGTTTTGTTTTAACTCAAAAATTATTTCATTCCATTAACAAAAAATCACTTAATTTTTTTGTAAAACTAAAAACTAAAAAAGTCAAAAAACTAGTCAGTGTAACAAGTTAGTTTTTTTGCAAAATTAAACATACAAAAAACTAGTTTAATGGATAGTGGAACAAATTAGTTTTTTTGTAAAACTAAAAACCAAAAAACTAGTTAGTGGAACAAGTTATTTTTTTTGCAAAACTAAAACATCCAAAAAAACCAAAAAACAAAAAAAAAACAAGTGGAACACCCCCTAAGTATTGGTTTTGTTTTTTTTTTAAAATCACAAACGAAATAAAAAATGGTTGTGGACCGGTGTCACAAGTACTTATTTATTGGAATCTTAACTCCTTGTGTTTTTCGTGTAACGGAACCTAACCAAATAAGTATTTTTTTTTTAATCACAAACGAAATAAAAAATGGTTGTGGACAAACAACAAAGATATCAAGGCCCTATTCGTTTCCCCATTTAGTTTTAATTTTAGTTTTGATGACATCATCATTTCCCTCATTTCTCTCTCTATCTCTTTTCACTCATTACACCTGATAACATCATCAAAACTAAACTAAACTATCTAACTAAACACATCCCAAATAATTTATGCTAATGGGGAGCATTCACTTTGATAAATGCCTCATATTGCCTAACCATAAAAAATCCTTTTCAATATGCAAAGGACTATAAGTGCTCTAACGTATGTCCGTTTCTAATGGTTCCGACGAGGTCTGCTTTTTTAGTCGTAACTTCCGAGTTATGTGTGACATCAAATTGTTGAATAATTTGTAAATGTAACGTGTTGATCCTCTCTTTCCCTTTTTCTTAAGACTTACGGCTTGCTAGTGTATTATGCATAATCGCTATTAATAAAACATGATATGTGAAGTGGTTGTACGAATTTCTATGTCATGTATGAAAAATTCTAGTTTAATATAGGTTGACTTTCTGGCTTGTGTGTTCATAATTGAAACAGACTTTTTCAGTTTTGGAATCCAAAGCTCTCACAAAGCATTGTAAGATGAGGACTCGCCTACATGTCTGTGTCATTGTGTAGTTGTGTCTGCAATATAAATGATACAAACTTTTTCAGCCGTATTCAGCTCTCATTGGAATCCAAAGCTAGCACAAAGCATGCCAGGGGACCCGCCAGCATGCTTATGTCATTACCCTTATTGGTTTTCTTTGATAATAATTGGAATCCAATGCTCCTGAAAAAATGAAACATTTCACGTGGCCACACAGTGACATTAATTTAATGGGGGCTTGTAATCAATCATTCAATGCAAACCAATGGATGGTCAAGTCAACATCTACTTTTGTACTACTACAGCCTTATTCATCCTTTTTATTTATTAATATTAGCTTTTATACCACTTTATTCATATCTGATGTCTTATCAAGCCTTTATGCAGTTTTAGAGGGTGTTTGGGAGCCTACTTTTCAGCTTTTCATTTTTAATTTTTTGGCTTTTTGATTTTTTGGATTATGATCAGAATGACTTTTGAATCTGGGATGAGTGTTAGGGAGAAATGTGCAGAATGCATTTTGGGAGAGAGAGATGAGAGAAATCCATAAGTAGAAGTTGAAAAGGAGGTATGAACCTCTTTTTTCTTTCTTCTCTCTATCCCGAAAAATGGAGAAACAGTTTTTGGGAAAACTCTTTCTCCCCTTGGCTGCCAAACACCCATAAACCAAAAAAGAGAAACCAAAAAATCAAAAAAGAGGCTCCCAAACGGACCCTTATTCATATATGCAAGATGGCTCAAAACTATTTGTCTATAAATTAATTTCAAACTTATGATATTTGTGTATAGCACTTCATAGTCGTGACTTACTTGTATCACAATGGCAGGTAGAGGATCTACTTCTAGGATGTGGATACTTCCCAGGTTCAAGGATTCATACTGGAAAGAAAAAAGAACCAGTCCTAAAGATTACTATATTGGTCTTCAAGAAGAATGGAAGTTTAGGGTTGAAGAGCAGAAGGGATTGGTTGCGGATTTACGGAAAGCATGAAACGTAACCACGTTTTCCGGAAAGCGTGATTAGCAACCACGCTTTCACGTAGTTCGGGAATAAAGTACAAAAAGTCACATTTTATTTAATTAAATTATAAAAGAAAAAAGGGGAATCGGTTAATCAGCCCAAACTTGTTTCTATTACATAGGACACCCTTCGAAATTAATAAAATTAGACTAGTGAAGCTTTGCCATCTTTTAATCACCACAATCATCTCTTGCCACCGGTAAAAAAATACTAATTGTTCCTGGAGCTCCCAAACACATATATTGGTGTGGTGTCCACTATCAAGTTTGTGAGTAGAAAATCAAATTTGTGGGCCTTTTTTTATCGTTTCATATGAACTTTTCCAATTTTGGTTAATATTTTTATACTTTTTCGATTTCTCTCTCGTCGAGATGTAAAAATATTATACAAAATTTGAATTGAATCTTGTAACAATTAAGAGAAACAACCAATTAGGCCGTACTAATAAGCTCCTAAAAAGTTAGTCCAAACTAACCTCTTTGAGGCTATCAAGTTCTTTTTTGGCACGACGGTCGGGATATCCAGGGACGAAGGCACACAGGGGCACGTGGGGTCACGTGTCCCCGCTTCAATTTCAGAATTTTTTTTTTTTTACAAATAACGAAAATCATGTCTAAAAAAAAAATAAAGGCACAAATGAGAAAACCCTTCTCAAACAAAAGTGAAACACGCTTGCCGCTACGGTGCACCAAATCCAAACAAAACAAAAAACAAATCGCGCTCTTTTGACAAGAAAAAGTTGTTTCATCTTGCTGAGTTTTATACGAAAGAATTTTTTTTGGTTGAGCTTATGGTGCTTCATGATCAACTTGATACGTACATTTTTGACATGTGCAATAGTGGCCGGTGAGTTCTTAGAGTTGAATGGACTTTCTGATCTTTATGCAAAAATGGTGGAGACGGGAAGAGATAAATTGTATCATTTAGTTCACTTGATCTTGACTTTAGCATTAATCTTACTGGTTGCAACTGCTACAGTCGAACGGGTATTTTCAGCCATGAACATTGTCAAGAATCGGTTGCAGAACAAGATGAGTGATCAATAGTTGAATGATAGTTTGGTGGTTTACATAGAGAGATGTTTTTGATGGACTCTCTAACGAGACAATCATACAACACTTTCAACATATGAAAACACGGCGCGGTGAACTCTGAAAGGGCACATGGAAGAACTTAAAGAGGGATATTTCAATTTTTTGTACGGTTATGTTTTTTTGTGCTTATGTTTAGAAACCTTTAGAGCCATATATATTAGTATTAAGTCTTATTGCATAAGGTGAAAACTAGTTTTGTATTGTTGTGCTAACTGCTAAGCTTTAAATTAGTAGAAATTGGTGCCCCCACTATGGGGAATTCCTAGATCCGTCCCTAGGGTATCCCTTCCGGACCAAACTTATGCTCTATCTAGTTCTCAATGTAGGAAAAAAAAAACAATTTGAATTATAACAAGCCTAAGGTTTTAAGCCCAACATCTAAACCAACACAATAAATAAGTCCATCATAGGGAAAGAACAAAGAAAGAAAGGAATCCAGAGCCCTCAAAGGGAAGAAATTATCGATTCTTGCCTCTATCGAAATTCGACCCATTGACCTCCCAATGTGTACACAAAAGTGGCCGACTGAGCCAGTTAGTTTCTCAGTCTCTACTTTTTTTTTGATCAGTTCTCAGTCTCTACTTGACTCGGTACTCTTTCTTCCCTTCTTTGTTCTCTCAACAATCTCCACCGAACCAAAAAATCTAGTATGATTACAAATCTAACTAGGTTTTCGAAATTACATTTTGAAACGGCGGAGTTTAAAAAGTGTTTGGTAGTCAATGTTCGTAACTTATAGCCATAGTCTACTCCCCTATTCACTTTTAATACTAGACAACAAGAAATATATATTCTAATATACGAGGCTACGTAAATACCAAATTAATTATTTTTAGTAAAAATTCATCCTATTTTAGCCGGATTGAGCTTTCTGGTGTAAATGATGTAGGATCGAAAACAAACGAAAAAAGGACAAATTGCTACCATAGTCTCTATACTTTTCATTTGTGTCAGTTTGGCACTAAAAATATATATAACTGCATTGATTTTGCCCCTCAATTTTTAATGTCGACTCTATTTGACACCACACGAGATGACAAGACACGAACACGACTAGATGCCCACCCCTAGTTAAACTTCATGCATGCAAACGAACGCAACAGGGGTTTTTCATTCCGTTTTCCTCTCTCGAATAAAAATAAAAGACGAAAGAAAAAAGGGTGGTAAATTATAATGAAGGCTGGATAACTCATGATTTCCCTTTTTTTTTTCTTGACTTTTTGGTCCTTATTTGAGTTATGAAACTTAGGGTTGAGAAGTCTACGGTTTGGATTAAAGAATGGTTCGTACTTAATTTGCTCATCTAGAAATAATGAAATTCAGAAGAAGTCAATCTACCTATCCATATTTATCCAAAAAAAGACATTTTTTCTACCTTGCTAGCTTAGGATAAGATTTGGATGCAATATATTCAACAACTAAATGGTTTCATCGAGTACTTCGATTGTTACACTTCTTCTAAAACGTTGTTACTGTTGACATTGATTTCATTAGTCGAAATAGAACTTGGACAAGCTGCTTGGATAGCTATTCTAAAACTTTTCTAATATCTGTAACTTAGGGTGTCTCAAATAACGTACCTAAGAGGACTCAATCCCACTCTTCATTAAGAGACTTGACTATACGAGTTGATAGCACCTATGAAGTTTTGTACCTAGGACTTATGACGAAGAAAATTTCTAAATCTTGATTTTGAGTATTCAAAAACTTGATCAAACGTGCATAATAGTGCTCCAATAACTTGTGCCTCGTTTTGACAAAAAGATACAAAAAAATAACTCATTCCAATTGAAGAGGAGTGCTACGAACATAAATGTCCAAATACACATTCAAGTACAAACGTGCTTAGAGTAGTCATTTGAAGCATGTATCATATGCACATTATAACCTTCATACCTGTAGTCATGTTTAGTTTCAAACATATGTGGTTGTGCCTCCGATAAGCATTAAAGCTATTTAGATCACTAAATAAATTTGAAGATCATAATTAAACCTGGTTAATGTTTCTGTTTATCGTATCCTTCCAGCATGTGAAAATAGAAAAGAAAGCTAGAACATAACGAACGAGCACATAGACACCTAATCGATCTTATCCTCCAATATGTTGACCACAGAAAAAAAAGAAAAATCAATTCCGTACATTTGTACTCGTCTATACGAAATTGGGAATGATCATGCGTGCAGGAGTCGAAAGACCATTAAGTGGCTTGGACTATTGACTTCTCAAAAAAATAATTAATTATTTGGCTTTATTATCATTAATATGGAGAAAATAGCTAAAATACTCATTAAGTACTGGGTACAATATGCATCTCTTTGAATTCATAACATTTTGGGTACCTTAGTTTTAATTTGTTGGATTTGGTTGCGTAAAATAAGAAGTTATTAGTTGCATTTGGACTTTGATGCTCATTTGCTGTTTACTGAGGTTCTAGATAGAGAATAATGCCTTACTAATATAGTTTAGAGCAACTGCAGCAAAATAAGTAAAATTTGAGCCAAAAAATCTGGTGAACAGTGCACATTTTTTACTTTAGCTACCCAATCTCTTTCAATACTTCAACAATCTTCTTTATTATTCTCTGTATTCTTATCAAATCCTATAAAATATTACTCCTATGTATGCAAATTAAATGTACTATTGGTCCATCAAACAACAGAGAGAGAGAGAGAGAGAGAGAGAGAGAGAGAGAGAGAGAGAGAGAGAGAGAGAGAGAGAGAGAGAGAGAGAGAGAGAGAGAGAGAGAGAGAGAGAGAGAGACAATAAAAAAATGAAAAGCTTTAGGTAGAATGCATACTCCCTCCATCCCATTTTAAATGTTCTCTATGTAAAGTCGTGTCATTTTGACTTTAAAAGAAAATGTATTTCTAAATATTTTTTTCAAAAATTTTTACACCATTCAAAAGTACTCGTTGAGATCTTTTGAACGGTGCAAAAAAAAATTTAAAAAGTAATTTCGAAAGTATTTTATTTTTTAAAGTCAAAATAGCTCGGTCTCCCGTAGGGGACATTTAAATTGGGACGGAGGGAGTAGATGTTTACCGATGCTGCTGCACCAAACTTTTTGGGTTTTCCTTCGGTAATTTACCTAAATTTTCCATTTAGAGAAATTGATGCACTTGCTCTTACCTAGTTTTCCATTTACTAAAATGGGAAACCCATAAAATCAAGTGGGTGATTTTTAGCAAAGGAGGAAGCCATTAGTTAAAATGGCTTCCTCCTTTGCTATAATGGCTTCCTCCTTTGCTAAAATCACCCACTTGATTTTATGAGATTCTCATTTTAGCAAACGAGAAACCAGGCCTTAGTCTTCATGCGTAATATTTTCAGGCAAACGGTGCGAATAAAATGATGCTACAATATTTCTATTCCAAATCAAGATTTGGATAGATTTTTTCAATACAGACCAAGAGATAATTAACAAAAATGAATTAGCTAACTTTGAAATTTGAAATTAGAAGCACTACTTTTCCAAAGGCTAATCCATGTAGTAGTCAATGTCGTGAATCTTTTTGCTTATACAATTTAGCTGCCCCCCCGAGAACTTTTACATCTATAAATAAGTCCTTCCCTCCCATGCATATTAATCCCATATCCATATTTGCGAAATACACATAAGCTTTTCACAATGAAGACACCAACCCCATTGCTATTCCTCTCACTAATCCTCCTCTTCTCCATCTCCACCACATTTCTGGTCGCAGTTGATGCCGCCTTGAGCCCGGTCCTCGACGTAGAAGGCAATGAGCTCCGAACCGGAACTGACTATTACATCCTTCCTGCGGTCCGAGGCAACGGTGGTGGACTAACCCTATCAGCCACTAGCAACGGCACCACAACTTGCCCGCCCAACGTTGTCCAAGAGCCAAACGAGGTTGATAACGGCCTCCCATTAACCTTCTCCCCTGTGGACCCTAACGAAAGCGTGGTTCGCGTTACCACTGACACGAACATCAAGTTCTCTGCCGTTACTATCTGTGTTCAATCGACGGTGTGGAGGCTCGACGACTACGATGAATCCGTAGGGAAGTTCTTCGTGACAACCGGGGGCGTCGAAGGGAACCCCGGCCGGGAGACCCTGAGTAACTGGTTCAGGATCGACGAGTACGAGGGTGATTACAAGCTTGCTTTCTGTCCGACAGTGTGCGAGATATGCAGGCCAGTTTGTGGTGATGTAGGGGTTTATGTGGATGAGAACGGTGCGAGGCGTCTGGCGCTTAGCGATGTGCCGTTGAAAGTGGTGTTCAAGAAGGCTTAATTAATAGTGATTAATTGTTTTTAATAATTAGAATAAGGGTACACTTTGTTACTATTTAATTATTGTTGTGTAAAGTTGCAATAAAGGTGTACAAGCCAACAGTCCAGTGACTAGCTACAGCCTACAGGTAGTTCTATTAATTAATAAACCAGTGTTTCCATACAAATTAAATACTATGAATTACTCCTGCCTTCAAAATGACTATTCTTTGATATTTCTTCTATAGCAGGGTACCCAAGAGGTTTTGACTAATTGGGTATACAAAAATAATACTAAGTGTTTGTCCTCTTTTTTTTTTTTTTTTTGTCATTCGTTAATCCTAAACTACTCTATCCTAGGGGACTTGGGAAGGGGAATGGATGTTTACGGGAATTGAACCCTGCCCATGTGTATGAGAGTATTAGGAAGGCACTAACTGCACACCACTCCACTTGCTAAATGTTTGTCTTTCATGAGACTGGATGTGTTCAAATCCCACGTAAGTTAACCATTTCAAACTTTGGGGCCATTCGAGGGTTTGTCCAATCGTTAATTTCAATATCTCAAAAATTAGTAGAGGTGTGAACAAGCTGAGCCGGACATCTGGTTTATTTTGAAATACAAAAAATGTCAAAAAGAGGAAAAACATGATCAAGACACAAGATAAAGTAGAAGTTTGTAGTCGAGAGTTGTATACACAGAACTTAGCTAGGCCTTTTCTTCTTCTTCTTTTTTTTTTTGTTTTGGTAATAGACGATATTATAAAGTACTAAACATAGATGGTCTGGGGTATTTAACCCTTATAAAATTATCAGCAAGCTGTCGCAACATAAACAAAGGAGGTTCCATTAAATTAACATAATTAAAATGATATAAATCGAAAGCATTCTTAACAAGCATGCCTGCCCTCCGATTTGCCTCACTCGCACATGGATTAGGCCTTTTCCACTAACTTGAATTTTGAGATTTTTTTTAATTGATGCATGTGAAAAGAATAATTTGTCTCGAAAGATGTCTTGCCCTTTACCCTCAACACACTTATTTATAAACCTCACTTGTTTTTACAATTACTCCTACAGCTACCAGACTTGTTTTTTTTCTTTTTTCTTTTTTTCTGGTAATTAAGAACTACCACACTTGTTTAATACCTCTGCGTAGAGAAAAACTTGAATGCCGAAAAGGTACCACCACTACCTGTTGGCGCATTCGAGCCATCCAAACATGTCTTAGACGGCCCAAATTTAAGGGTGGCATTTTTGTAAATTTTAGGAGCAAATTTACCACAAAAAATTTGGACCGTCTAAAACATGTTGAACGACTTGGGTACGCCGATGGGTACCACGTGACCGTTCCTTATCTGCATGCTAAGTTTTTCTCCTCTACGTAAGTTTTGAATTGCTATTAATAATGAAGTGTGAAGGATCGAAAAAAATGAATTGATAAGTGGCTTTGACTTTTGGCTTGTCTGGAAAATGAATTATTTGGGTTTATTTTCATTAATACGTGTATATCACAACTTGGTCAATTAGTTGGAAGGCGGTGGTTGGTTTTGACTTAATTTCCATGTACTTTCAATGTACTTCATTGCCTGCCCATACTATTAGAGCAATCCTAGCTATTCTAAAATTTATCCCGAAAGTAAAATTAGTAGTTCATATTTACTTAGATGCAAGACACGAACACGACTCGATGCCCACCCCTAGTTAAACTTCATGCATGCAAACGAACATAACAGGGGTTTTTCATTCCGTTTTCCTCTCTCGCAATAAAATTAAAAGACGAAAGAAAAAAAGGGTGGTAAATTATAATGGTTGTGTTTGGTTATATAGTTTAGTTTAGTTTTGATGATGTCAGCAGGTGTAATGAGTGGAGAGAGATAGAGAGAGAAATGAGGGAAATGATGATGTCATCTGTAAGGTCTATCGGTCACGACCTCTTTTATTGGCAAGTCTCATGAAAAAAACACACTGTATTGTATCCCGTAATATTAAGTTGAGGGGGAGTTGTCTATTTTCGGTGGCACAAAATTTGTATCGATGAGTGCCTGGTTTGACTTCATGAGGGGGAGAGTGCTTGATAGTCCAAGGATACATGAGAATTTTCGACTACTCGGATAATAATCCTAATTTCCTATGATGTGTCACCCACGCACCTTGTCACAAATTCATAGTGCATGTTGCAACTTATCCCCAAAAATTCACTCACGATGGGTTTAATACAAATGCATTACTAAATCTTGTCATATCGTATGAGCCTCATTTTTTATTGCTTGTTCTTCGGACAACTGTGCTGCCTTGCATAATTTTTTTTTTGTGTGGATATTATCGGGCATTAATAGTTGTGTGTTAAGTGTTTGCTCTAAAAAAGTGCTCAATCTATGTTCAATCGTTACTTGAGCAGCAACCCCATTTTTGTTTTAAACTCTCATATAAAACAACGTATCACTTTCTTCTTTGGGTTGTTGGTCCCCCGTTAGGGCTCTCTCCTTTTTGTGACTCAACTGATTTAAAAGTTATACTTCTTGGGTCCTTGTCTTCTGCTATGTTTTCTTAGTATGATTATCCGTATTTTTATTGATTGTTTTGGGGCTTCCCGGACTTCTTAGCTTAATGCCTATGTTTATCTTAGGTTAATGTTTTTTTTTTTTTTCATTCACAGTGTGGTGCATCTTTGAGTGTGTTCTACCTTTGTCATTCCGTGACAAAAAGGGGGAGTAATTTATACAGGTCATGAACAATCTATTAAGGGTCTTTCTTGTTGAGTGTGTTTTGTCATGGAAGCGCCAAAGGGGGAGATTGTAAGGTCTATCGATCACGACCTCTTTTATTGGCAAGTCTCATGACAAAAACACACTGTATTGTATCCCGTATTATTAAGTTGTAATTGATTTTGTGCTGTTTTTTAAAAAGTTTATTTAGGAAATATTTCTATGATTTTATATAGAGATTAGCTCCATATGTGCACGTGATTTGTTGCAGAAAATTTTATGGAATGATTTGCACGAGATTGATATTATGCCAAATCAAATTGGAAAGTTTTTTTTATTACTATTAGGGAATGCTACTGCAACAAGGAAAGATTATATTTTCTAATATTACAAACGTGGGCGGTGCTTCTCAATAAGGATGGAATTGTGGCAATCCGTTTAAATTATGGAATAGAAAGTGAAAGAGATTTCTCTTGGATTGGAAACTTTGGACATTTGTTAAGGCTTTGATAAGTATTTATTTATGATTTTTCGGCAGCTTTAGGTGGACTTGGGAAAAAGATATTTAGAGGTTATACACGGCTGAGTTTTTAAGTTTGAGTCTTGGAGTACACATGGTCAATATGAGCACCAAGCTTTTCGATTAACTCCAAGAAGTTTGTCTATCTCTCGATTCAACAAATTGGATCATTCTTCTGGTGGATTCTAGAAGTATCTCAGAGGACTTGAGGATTCAAGGCATTCAGCAATCAACCACTTGGTGCGGTGTAGGTGGATTCAACAACTCGATCTTTGGTCAATCGGTGAGGATTCACGATTGTGTTTAATTGAGATCGTTTTGTAATTGCACAATGTTTACTTTTAGTGGATTGATTTCCTCCCTTGGTTTTTACCCTTTTTAAGGGGTTTTCCACATATATCGCGTGTTCCTCGTTTATTCGTTTATTTTTTAATTCCTATTATTGCTTGATTATTCGATTGCATTATAAAAGGGATTTTTCATTTGGTATCAGAGCATTAAGGGGGTACCTTTTTTTTGAGGGATTGTTAGGACCATAGACCACGATCTTCTTTTATTGGCAATTCCACGACAAATCACACATTCATTGTATCCCCTAATTATCGAGTTGTAATTTATGTTTCTCATATTTTTATAGTGTCTGTTTAGGAAGTGGAGGAAATCAAATCTTTTGTATATTGAAAGATAGAGATTGTTAGGCATTTGAAATGGAATGAAATCAAGATTTTGAAGAGATTTCCTGCATATATCATCTTCATAAGGAAAGGGAATCAAGGGGTTGAAAAGGTAGCAAAGGATTTCCAGCCACTTGCTTCTATATATTGCTACGGCTGTTTGTGGTATTGGTTGACAAAAAAAAAAATTTATATACAACAGCTTCTCTCCTATTCTTTACCTTAGAAAATACTAAGTGAGTGTTGAGTTCTGTCTCTTGGAAAATCTACATGATGCTTTGATCATTGAACCATCAATAAAATTCCAAGAGTTCCGTAGCACCTTTGATTATACTACTCAAATTGTTCTTTCGGTGGATTCTGGAAGTATCTTGGAGGACTTGAGGATTCAAGGCAGCGGCAGTCAACCGCTTGGTGTAGTGTACGTGGATTCGGCAAAACAGTCTTTAGTTAGTCGGTGAGGATTCACGATTATGTTGGTTAAGATTGTTTTGTAACTACACAATGATAATTTTTAGTGCGTTGATTTCCTCCCGTGGTTTTTACCCTTTTTAAGGGGTTTTCCACGTATATCGTTGCGTTCATTGTTTATTGTTTTAAATTCTTTTTAGTTTGCTTGTTAAGTATTTGATAGCATATAGAAAAAGAATTTTTCATTTGGTATCAGAGCAGGTCGCTCTTCTGATTAAGAAAGTTTTTTTTTGAGCGGATCCTTTATTTTTACAATGAACACAAATCACTCCTCCAACCGTACGACTCTATTGGATAATGAAAACTGTAACTGTTGGAAGCCAATGATTAAGAAGAATAAAGGTGAGAGTACTAGCAAAGACAATGGAAACTATATGGTTTTAGCTGCTTCTTTAAATTCAGGAGAGCGTTCTGAGTGTGAAAGTGAGGAAGAAGACGAGTATGTTGGTGACTTAGAAACCTTGAAGGTAGAGTATAACAATCTATACACAACAAGCCTCAAGATGTCTAAAATGAATATGAAGTTTGTCAAAAAATTGAAGTTAGCCGAGAAAGCCAAAGATGATCATGATCGAGAATTGTTAAAATCCCAAGCTTATGCTAGGGAACTAGAAGAGAAAAATAATTTGCTCAACAAACAGGTTAATGATATGAAAATAAAACTCATAGCTCTTCAAGATGAAATACAGGGGTGTGTTAAGGATAAGATGTCCAGGGAAATGAAAATAGTCAAGTTACGAAGGGAACTGGACAATGCTAATGCTACATTCGAAAAATTAAACAAAGGGTCACAAGCCCTTGATGATTTGTTAAGTGTTCAGAAGGCGGCTTCAAACAAAGGAGGACTAGGTTATATAGAGGGTGCATCATCTTCAAAGGCGAAAGGAAATATTGTCTTTACCAAACCAAATAGCAGTGCTGCCAGTCCTCCGGTGGACAATAAAGTGCAGCCAACCGTCAAGGTGAACAATCACACTAATAGGTTGAAGCAGCCTATTTTTACAAATGCAAAGAGGCATGCGACAACAATGAGGAATGCCACCACCAAACGTGGTGAGGTAAATTTGATTAAGTTTATTCCAACTTGTCATAATTGTGGTGTTAAGGGTCATATCAAACCTCAATGTAGAAAATTGCCTGCATCACGTACTTCACACATACACGTGTCCCATTCGCATGATTATGTTAAGTTTATTCCTACATGTCATTACTGTAATGTCAAAGGACACATTAGACCGAATTGTTTTCAATTGCACAGATATCTCTCCACGGCTCGTAGCTTTGGCAGTCGAAATAAAATTGATTATTTTAAAACAGCTATAAAACATGACGACATTAAAAAATCTTGGGCCAAGTATACTAATTGTGGTAATGTTGGAAATACGACATTTAGGGATATGACACATAAACCTATGCCTAATAACCAGAGTAAAGTAGTACCAATTAAAACCAGAGCTATTTGGGTGAGGAGGTCGGACTTGAGACCTCAAGTGAATATTTCTACGAAACCTCTAGATGACATTGGATCATCCGGAGGAGTTGACTTTGCTATTTGAAGCTTGATCTTGGTTCCATAGTCTAGGTTGATCTCCATTGCTTATCTTGCACCTAGTTCTATGAGTTTAGTAATTTATATTTTCTCTAGTTTGGAACACTATGTTTATTTCTTTATTGTCATTGATTTTATATGTTCTTATTAAAAAATCCTCTAAAAATATTTTTTTTCTGCATTGTGGATGCCTTGAGGTTTGAGTTTGATGCTATGAGATTTGAGCATCTTAACATCTAGATAGTGTATGAGCATCCTATTTGGTTCTTTCTTGCGATGTATTTGGAAGTTAAATGTATCATGCCATATGTCTCTGTGACTACCACCTCTACACGTCAGAGTTTGAAAGATTACTTAACGAGGCAAGTTTGATTCTCATGCACCTGGGTATGTCTTGTCCTTTCTCTCAGCAATTGACCATTTTTTGGCATCATTTTTTTTGGATACAATGGTTCATTAAGTGCAATTGAAAAAGAAAAAAAGAAGAAGAAGAAAGGTATCTATATATATGCTTATCCGGGCGTTCATTGAGTAACCGAGCAATCGAGGTGAGGTACTCTTCCTCTGAGTGTTTGCGTCAAAAGATGGATAGACTTTGTGAAAGCATTCGTGATTGGACCATTCGCTTAGTAATCGGGCATTGGGTATAAGGTACTCTTACTCCCAATATTCGCGTCAAACAACAATGGGGTAAAAGCAAAAGCACAACTATTAAATTCTATCAAATATTAAATATTAAATTGAGGGGGCGTTGTCTATTTTCAGTAGCACAAAAAATTGTATCGATGAGTGCTTGGTTTGACTTCGTGAGGGGGAGAGTGCATGATAGTCCAATGGTCCATGAGAATTTTTCGGATGCTTGGATGGTGATCTTAATTTTCTATGATGTGTTTCACACACTCACCGTTGTCACAAGTTTCATATGTCATGGTGCATTTCATTCTTCTATACATCCTGGATTGGTCTTATCTGATTTCCCATACATGTTAATTATGTTTTGCTACTCAAGTCTTATTACAAAAACCTTGTACCACAGTCAGGTTGATGCCATGTTTTGTGTTTTTGTGTTCTTTTTTTTTTTTTGGGTGTTCGTCGGACTATGTTTTACAGAGTTTCCTGTTTTTCAGCATCTTGCTTGACTACTTTCAATAGTCGCTTGAGCACTTTGTCAAGCAACTTAACTGTCTCCACACAGCAAGTGTTCCTTTAAAAAATGCTTGAGCATGCCTCCAGGGCACTTCACTGGTTTTCTTGTCTCCGGAATTTGAAAGTTTGCGTGAAATCCTTTAAGTGATTTTCCTTTGTTTCATTTTATAATGATTACATAAAATATTAAAAGGAACAGGGCAGAGCCCTCAAGTGGATTTTCAAATAATGCTGTTTCCTTGTTTTAAAACTTGAGTTTTTATTTTTTACTTGGAAACGGTCCTAAGGGTTTCAAGAATTGTGTTTCTTTTTCCTTTTTTTTATTTCAAGTATTTTTTTTATCTCTCTCATTGTGCCCTTGCTTGTGATCTACTCCGCCCAAGTAGTAATTTCTCGCATTCTTTATTCTTCTCACGCACAGTTTCACAGTTATTGTTTTTACTTCTTACACTATGCTGTTTCTATTTTTGTTATTTTGCTTCGTTAATCGCTTAAATTGTTTATTAACTCAACCTTTGTCCTTCCGTGACAAAAAGGGGGAGCAATTTATTGACTAACAGATTGTGCATTTAGTGTTTACACAATTTCACAGGTTGTGACCATAATCTGTTAGGGGATAGGGTCTTCTTGTTAGTATGTTTTGTCATGGAAGTGCCAAAGGGGGAGATTGTTAGGACCATAGACCACGATCTTCTTTTATTGGCAATTCCATGACAAATCACACATTCATTGTATCCCCTAATTATCGAGTTGTAATTTATGTTTCTCATATTTTTATAGTGTCTGTTTAGGAAGTAGAGGAAATCAAATCTTTTGTATATTGAAAGATAGAGATTGTTAGGCATTTGAAATGGAATGAAATCAAGATTTTGAAGAGATTTCCTGCATATATCATCTTCATAAGGAAAGGGAATCAAGGGGTTGAAATGGGAGCAAAGGATTTCCAGCCACTTGCTTCTATATATTGCTACGGCTGTTTGTGGTATTGGTTGACAAAAAAAATATATATATACAACAGCTTCTCTCCTATTCTTTACCTTAGAAAATACTAAGAGAGTGTTGAGTTCTGTCTCTTGGAAAATCTACATGATGCTTTGATAATTGAACCATCAATAAAATTCCAAGAGTTCCGTAGCACCTTTGATTATACTACTCAGATTGTTCTTTCGGTGGATTCTGGAAGTATCTTGGAGGACTTGAGGATTCAAGGCAGCGGCAGTCATGCAACCACTTGGTGTAGTGTACGTGGATTCGGCAAAACAGTCTTTAGTTAGTCGGTGAGGATTCACGATTATGTTGGTTAAGATTGTTTTGTAGCTGCACAATGATAATTTTAAGTTGGTTGATTTCCTCCCATGGTTTTTACCCTTTTTAAGGGGTTTTCCACATATATCGTTGCGTTCATTGTTTATTGTTTTAAATTCTTTTTAGTTTGCTTGTTAAGTATTTGATAGCATATAGAAAAAGAATTTTTCATCATCAAAACTAAAACTAAAACTAAACAGAAAAACGAACAAGGCCAATGAAGGCTGGATAACTCATGATTTCCCTTTTTTTTTTCTTGACTTTTTGGTCCTTATTTGAGTTATGAAACTTAGGGTTGAGAAGTCTACGGTTTGGATTAAAGAATGGTTCGTACTTAATTTGCTCATCTAGAAATAATGAAATTCAGAACTCAATCTACCTATCCATATTTATCCAAAAAAAAAACATTTTTTCAACCTTGCTAGCTTAGGATAAGATTTGGATGCAATATATTCAACAACTAAATGGTTTCATCGAGTACTTCGATTGTTACACTTCTTCTAAAACGTTGTTACTGTTGACATTGATTTCATTAGTCGAAATAGAACTTGGACAAGCTGCTTAATTGGATAGCTATTCTAAAACTTTTCTGATATCTGTAACTTAAGATGTCTCAAATAACGTACCTAAGAGGACTCAATCCCACTCTTCATTAAGAGACTTGACTATACGAGTTGATAGCACCTACGAAGTTTTGTACCTGGAGTACTTATGACGAAGAAAATTTCTAAATCTTGATTTTGGGTATTCAAAAACTTGATCAAACGTGCATAATAGTGCTCCAATAACTTGTGCCTCGTTTTGACAAAAAGATACAAAAAAATAAAAAAAAATAGCTCATTCCAATTGAAGAGCAGTGCTACGAACATAAATGTCCAAATACACATTCAAGTACAAATATGCTTAGAGTAGTCATTTGAAGCATGTATCATATGCACATTATAACCTTCATACCTGCAGTCATGTTTAGTTTCAAACATATGTGGTTGTGCCTCCGATAAGCATTAAAGCTATTTAGATCACTAAATAAATTTGAAGATCATAATTAGACCTGGTTAATGTTTCTGTTTATCGTATCCTTCCAGCATGTGAAAATAGAAAAGAAAGCTAGAACATAACGAGCACATAGACACCTAATCGATCTTATCCTCCAATATGTTGACCACAGAAAAAAAGAAAAATCAATTCCGTACATTTGTACTCGTCTATACGAAATTGGGAATGATCATGCGTGCAGGAGACGAAAGACCATTAAGTGGCTTGGACTATTGACTTCTCAAAAAAATAATTAATTATTTGGCTTTATTATCATTAATATGGAGAAAATAGCTAAAATACTCATTAAGTACTGGGTACGATATGCATCTCTTTGAATTCATAACATTTTGGGTACCTTAGTTTTAATATGTTGGATTTGGTTGCGTAAAATAAGAAGTTATTAGTTGCATTTGGACTTTGATGCTCATTTGCTGTTTACTGAGGTTCTAGATAGAGAATAATGCCTTACTAATATAGTTTAGAGCAACTGCAGCAAAATAAGTAAAATTTGAGCCAAAAAATCTGGTGAACAGTGCACATTTTTTACTTTAGCTACGTACCCAATCTCTTTCAATACTTCAACAATCTTCTTTATTATTCTCTGTATTCTTATTAAATCCTATAAAATATTACTCCTATGTATGCAAATTAAATGTACTATTGGTCCATCAAACAGCAGATGAGAGAGAGCGAGAGAGAGAGAGAGAGAGAGAGAGAAAGAAACAATAAAAAAATGAAAAGCTTTAGGTAGAATACATACTCCCTTCATTCCATTTTAAATGTTCCCTATGTAAAGTCGTGTTATTTTGACTTTAAAAGAAAATGTATTTCTAAATATTTTTTTCAAAATTTTTTACACCATTCAAAAGTACTTGTTGAGGTCTTTTTAACGGTGCAAAAAAATTTTAAAAAGTAATTTTGAAAGTATTTTATTTTTTAAAGTCAAAATAGCTCGGTCTCCCGTAGAGGACATTTAAATTGGGACGGAGGGAGTAGATGTTTACCGATGCTGCTGCACCAAACTTTTTGGGTTTTCCTTCGGTAATTTACCTAAATTTTCCATTTAGAGAGATTGATGCACTTGCTCTTACCTAGTTTTCCATTTACTAAAATGGGAAACCCATAAAATCAAGTGGGTGATTTTAGCAAAGGAGGAAGCCATTAGTTACAATGGCTTCCTCCTTTGCTATAATGGCTTCCTCCTTTGCTAAAATCACCCACTTGATTTTATGGGATTCTCATTTTAGCAAATGAGAAACCAGGCCTTAGTCTTCATGCGTAATATTTTCAGGCAAACGGTGCGAATAAAATGATGCTACAATATTTCTATTCCAAATCAAGATTTGGATAGATTTTTTCAATACACACCAAGAGATAATTAACAAAAATGAATTAGCTAACTTTGAAATTTGAAATTAGAAGCACTACTTTTCCAAAGGCTAATCCATGTAATAGTCAATGTCGTGAATCTTTTTGCTTATACAATTTAGCTGCCCCCACGAGAACTTTTACATCTATAAATAAGTCCTTCCCTCCCATGCATATTAATCCCATATCCATATTTGCGAAATACACATAAGCTTTTCACAATGAAGACACCAACCCCATTGCTATTCCTCTCACTAATCCTCCTCTTCTCCATCTCCACCACATTTCTGGTCGCAGTTGATGCCGCCTCGAGCCCGGTCCTCGACGTAGAAGGCAATGAGCTCCGAACCGGAACTGACTATTACATCCTTCCTGCGGTCCGAGGCAACGGTGGTGGACTAACCCTATCAGCCACTAGCAACGGCACCACAACTTGCCCGCCCAACGTTGTCCAAGAGCCAAACGAGGTTGATAACGGCCTCCCATTAACCTTCTCCCCTGTGGACCCTAACGAAAGCGTGGTTCGCGTTACCACTGACACGAACATCAAGTTCTCTGCCGTTACTATCTGTGTTCAATCGACGGTGTGGAGGCTCGACGACTACGATGAATCCGTAGGGAAGTTCTTCGTGACAACCGGGGGCGTCGAAGGGAACCCCGGCCGGGAGACCCTGAGTAACTGGTTCAGGATCGACGAGTACGAGGGTGATTACAAGCTTGCTTTCTGTCCGACAGTGTGCGAGATATGCAGGCCAGTTTGTGGTGATGTAGGGGTTTATGTGGATGAGAACGGTGCGAGGCGTCTGGCGCTTAGCGATGTGCCGTTGAAAGTGGTGTTCAAGAAGGCTTAATTAATAGTGATTAATTGTTTTTAATAATTAGAATAAGGGTACACTTTGTTACTATTTAATTATTGTTGTGTAAAGTTGCAATAAAGGTGTACAAGCCAACAGTCCAGTGACTAGCTACAGCCTACAGGTAGTTCTATTAATTAATAAACCAGTGTTTCCATACAAATTAAATACTATGAATTACTCCTGCCTTCAAAATGACTATTCTTTGATATTTCTTCTATAGCAGGGTACCCAAGAGGTTTTGACTAATTGGGTATACAAAAATAATACTAAGTGTTTGTCCTCTTTTTTTTTTTTTTTTGGTCATTCGTTAATCCTAAACTACTCTATCCTAGGGGACTTGGGAAGGGGAATGGATGTTTACGGGAATTGAACCCTGCCCATGTGTATGAGAGTATTAGGAAGGCACTAACTGCACACCACTCCACTTGCTAAATGTTTGTCCTTCATGAGACTGGATGTGTTCAAATCCCACGTAAGTTAACCATTTCAAACTTTGGAGCCATAGATGGTCTGGGATATTTAACCCTTATAGAATTATCAGCAAGCTGTCGCAACAGAAACAAAGGAAGTTCCATTAAAGTAACATAATTAAAATGACATAAATCGAAAGCATTCTTAACAAGCATGCCTGCCCTCCGATTTGCCTCACTCGCACATGGATTAGGCCTTTTCCACTAACTTGAATTTTGAGATTTTTTTAATTGATGCATGTGAAAAGAATAATTTGTCTGGAATGATGTCTTGCCCTTTACCCTCAACAGGCTTATTTATAAACCTCACTTGTTTTCACAATTACTTTTACAATTACTCCTACAGCTACCAGACTTGTTTTTTTTTCTTTTTTCTTTTTTCTGGTAATTAAGAACTACCACAATTGTTTAATACCTCTGCGTAGAGAAACACTTGCATGCCGAAAAGGTACCGCCACTACCTGTTGGCGCATTCGAGCCATCCAAATATGTCTTAGACGGCCCAAATTTAAAAGTGACATTTTTGTAAATTTTAAGGGCAAATTTACCACAAAAAATTTGGACCGTCCAAAACATGTTGAACGACTTGGGTACGCTGACGGGTACCACGTGACTGTTCCTTATCTGCATGCTACGTTTTTCTCCTCTACGGAAGTTTTGAATTGCTATTAATAATCAAGTGTGAAGGATCGAAAAAAATGAATTGATAAGTGGCTTTGACTTTTGGCTTGTCAGGAAAATGAATTATTTGGGTTTATTGTCATTAATACGTGTATATCACAACTTGGTCAATTAGTTGGAAGGCGGTGGTTGGTTTTGACTTAAATTTCCATGTACTTTCAATGTAGGAGTACTTCATTGCCTGCCCATACTATTAGAGCAATGTTAGGTATCCTAAAAATTGTTCCGAAAGTAAAATTAATACTTCAAATTCACTTGGATGTTCATTTCAAACATTAATTTTCACTTTCCCCTTAATTTTCAAGGTAAGTTTTTGTGATAATTAAAAAATTTCCATTCTATTATTGATATTTTCAAGAGAGAGAGAGAATATATGCATAACCCAAATATTAATGCGTTGGATAAGGATTTGAAAACCTTTTTGTATAGAACAACACTAGCCACAAACTTTGAAAATTAACTACCGCAAAAAAAGGCCAGGACCTTTGAAATTAGTGGCAATACTTTCCCAAGTCTAAATCCATGGAATAGTCAAAGTCGTGTAGCCAGCCTTTTGTTTTATTTAGTAAATCCAATTTCCAACGTGAATTTTTTTATATCTCTAGACTCGGGAAAATGATAAGTGCCCAAAAATATTACCCAAAAAGTACCCAAAAAACTGTCATTGCTAAGTGCTCAGAAAACTGCCAATGACAAGTGCCCAGAAATGTTACCTAGAAAACTGTAATAAATGACTGAGATTCTCCCCCAAATAAATTCGAGCCATTTATTAGAATTTTCTGGGTACTTTGTAGGCAATTTTTCTAGATATGTTGCAATGCTGCTCTAGACTCTAGTTGACCTATAAATAAGACCTTACTTCATATGCAAACATAAGCTTTCACTTCAACGAAGATGAAGACACCAACCCCGTTGCTATTCCTCTCACTAATCCTCCTCTTGTCCATCTCCATAACAAACCCCCAAACATTTGTCGTCACCGCCGATTCCGCACCCAGTCCGGTACACGATGTAGACGGCAATGTGCTCCGAACAGGAGTTGACTACTACATCCTTCCCGTGATCCGCGGCAACGGCGGTGGGCTAACCTTATCGACCATTAGCATTAATGGCACGACGACTTGCCCGTCGGACGTTGTCCAAGCACAACACGAGGTTGATAGAGGCCTCCCTTTGACCTTCTCCCCTGTGAACCTTAGAAAAGGCGTGATTCGCGTTGCCACTGACATGAACGTCAAGTTTTCTGCTGCCACTGTTTGTGTTCAGTCGACTGTGTGGACGCTCGGCGATTACGACGAATCTGTAGGGAAGTTGTTTGTGACAACCGGCGGCGTCGAAGGAAACCCTGGTCGGAAGACCGTAAGTAATTGGTTTAGGATCGAGGAGTATGGGAGTGATTACAAGCTTGTTTTCTGTCCAACGGTGTGTGACATATGCAAGGTTCGTTGTGGTGATATCGGGGTTTATATCGATCACAATGGAACGAGGCGTCTGGCATTTGGCAATGTGCCCTTGATTGTCATGTTCAAGAAAGCTTAATTAGTAGGTAGGGAATGAGATCATACGAGAAGACTCAAACACAGGACCGGCCATCTAGTCCCGATAAAGAGAGCGCTGCGCCTTAGAGCACCTCCAGCCCTAACTCAAACTCAAAACCAAACTCAAAATTTGAGTCAAAACCCCCAAAATCTGCTCCAGTCCTTGAACCAAACTCATACCAATTTGAGTTTTACTCAAATTTTTCCTCAAATTTGGGGAGAAGAAAGGGTTTGAACCAAATTTCCACCACCGTCGTCGTCATCGGACCACCTTCGACCACCGTCGTCGTCGTCGTCAGCGGCGAAGGAAGAAGAACAGAGGTCGTCGTCGTAGTCGTCTTACCACCACCGTCGTCGTCGTCGTTTTATTTTCCAGATCTGGTGGTCGTCGTCGTCACCAGAGAGTTGCGGAGCAAAGGACGAAGACGATGAACCAGTCGTCACAACGGTCGTCGTCACCAGAGAGTTCCTCAAATTTCTGGATCTGATTATTTCTCGAGTTTTGCGGCAGCGGGCGGCGGCGGCGGGCGGCGGGCGGTGGCAGAGGTTCAAAATCTGAGTAAAGGGCTGGAGAGGGCAGTATCAAATTGAGCTTTTACTCAGATTTTTACTCAAATTTGAGGGAAAAAAAGGGTATAGGGCTGGAGATGCTCTTACTACTTGGAGTACGTTTCGTTCTTTTTTTTTTTTTTTATTCTTGTTTTGTGTAACGTTTGAATAAAGTTCTATTGTGAACCACGAATAAGCAAGTGTTGGCTAGCTCGTGCAGTAGATTTATTGGATGCCTCACATTGTATTGTAAGATCGAGTCTCATTTCCCCCTCCGTATGTAATAAATTATGAATGCTGAATGACAAAAAAAAAAAAAAAAAAAAGAACCACATGAATAAATTAGATTATCTTTTCTCATTTAATCAGATCTGGATTGGATGTTCCAAGTTAAACATTCTTTATTTGGAAATGAAAGTCTTCGATAACTATCCCACATTTGACTATGATATGAACCAGTTGAATTATATGGAATTTATTATATTCATAAATAAATTCATAATACCATTAATCTGAATTAAAAAACATTGGTAGAAGTCTATATTACCTTTGCACGGAACTCATAAAATGAAAATAAAAACTCATAATTATAAATTTTACGAATCCATTGATTTTAAATGATTTAACTTGAGCATCTAAATCTGGGTCACTACCAGCAAAAATATCTCTGAACTAGATTATAACACCTTGCCAACTTTATGTTATGAATCTATGTGCACGTGTTGTGAACTTATGTAAATATGTTATGCATTTAAGACGCGCGGTGTTTAAAGGGATGGCCACTTGGAGCGCATAGTGTTTTTCTTTGAAGCTGGCATCTTTAATAATGGATGTTGGGCCTATGTTTTCTAGCAATTGTTTATGCTCGGATATTGAATTATTGAATCGATATATAGGTTTTAAGTAGTTAGCTTTTTATTAAAAATAAAAATTAGTGGAATGAAGTTCAATGCACAACTTCCGTGGGGTACTCAAAGTAGGGCTACACAAGCCGCTTTCACGTGTGATTTACGGTGATAAAAACAGCAACCATGCTCCCACAACGGTTAATACTCTTTTTCAAATATTCAGAGGTGCTTTGGCAAAAAAAAGAAAAAATAGTTTTTTCATTTTTTTCGTTTTGTCTTTATTCAATTTTTTTTGCATTTGTTAGTTTTGCGTCAAGTTTTTATGGTTTATGAATTCGTCTCAACGAGACGAATCCAAAGAGTATAAAATTATGGTCAAAATTAATATTTTTTTGAATAAAGTCGAAAATAAACCAAGGTAAACCAGTTTATTGGTTTAATTTTGGTTTTATTAAAAAAAAAACTAGTTTTGACCATAATTTTGGCTTTATTAAAAAAATAATTTTTTCTCTTTTGCCAAAGCACCCCTCAGGGACGAAGGGAGACGGGTTGACTGTGGCTATGGGCCCCTTACGTTTTGGCAATAGCCAATAGCCAATCGCTATACCACCTCTAGAAATTGTAATTTGTTTCTTTGTTTATGCAGGATGGCCTCCTAAGTTTTTTTTTTTTTAAATCAGAAAATGAAATAACATTCATCATAACACATAGTAATAAAGAAATAAAATCCAGTGCAAGAAAAATGCAAGGATACACAAACTCTTAACTAGATTCTTTTTCAATTTTTGAGATGTTTTATGTGTATTCTTAGAAATTTATGACATCATGAATCTACCTGCTCTTATGTTACACAATGATTCCAAACCTAGTTTATGACATCATGAAATCTAATTCATTTCTTTGTCCCTGCTAAATAGCCTTTAGTTTCTTCCTTTTTCTAGCTTCATTTTTCATTTCATGAATTCCCCTGTTTTTTTGGGCAAATATGAATTCCCCTGTTGTCTGATAAACCCGAAAGGATTTTAATTGAATTTCATTGATGCTAATTTTTTGAGCAATTTGTCTAAGCTGGGGAAAGAAGAAGTTGATAATGCAAATTTAGATACAAAACTCCCAATATTCAAATTAAACTTGAAGACATTCCGAAAATATATTCACATTGAGAAGAACTTTCCTAGGGGGGTCCTACTACGTGTTTCTCACGTGTACAAATTGATAACTCTAGGTGTTGAGACAATCTTACACGCATCTCGACTCATTCTTGATACCTAATCTCGTTGTCTACTACTAGTGGAGAGTCCAATTAAAATTGGACAAAACTCCATACCGATCTCGTAAGAGTTGATAGTATCTCCAAAATTTTGACCACTGGGCCTATTTTTATCCAACCTATTTCCCGGTTAGAAGCCCTCCACCCTCCGAGGCTGCAGCTAATGCAAATATCTCATAATCCCCACAACTGCACCCACCACCATCCACACACCCACACTCATCCCACTTCCTCTCTCTACGATGTCTCTGCCTCATCGCCACCGGCTCTGCCACCGCTGGAACTCCAACCTTCATGGCTACTTCCACCGCCGGCGGCTTTTCATCTTCATTACCGGGTCTACTCTTCGGAACCATGAAAACCCATCTCTCAGTTTCCATGTCTGAGGATTCGTAAAGGGATTTCCATGGAACCTCGGCCTTGGCCAAGAGATTTGACCCGACCTTTCCGAAAAATGGTTGAGTCTTCTTTCTCTGCCGGAGTTCAAAAACGACAGTTCCGGTTTCGATAAGCTTGGCCATGGATTCTTGCGGACCAAAACAGTTTAATGAAAATGACTGGTTGAAGAACAAGTTGGATTTGGATGAGATTTCTTGGGTTTCTAGTCGAACTCTAGTGTTGTTTCCTGCAGAGAGAGAGCATCTAACAAACAATTGTCCATTAGACTTCAAGTAGTCAATGTTTTTCACTCTTGCGATTCTTAGCTCACAGCTTAAAGAAGAGAGATGTTGAGAAACACCCATTTTTTTGGGGGGAGAGAGAGAGAGAGAGAGGAGTTGATGAGTTGTTTGGTGGTAGAGGTATTGGGGTGGTGGGGGTATATATATAGTTTTGTACAGTGTAGTAGGTGGGGAGTTATCAAGTGCGGGCATTGTCATTGTCATGTGGTATTTCAGCATTTTAGGCCTTTATACTGTCATGTATTCGTATATATACTGATTCTAAATAATAAATGTGCGGTGATTGTGCAATTTGGAACACCTCGTGACGAAGTACTGAATAATTTTTCGTTGTATGGATGGGAATTGAACTAGGGAAGGTGCGGGGTATGTGTGTTTTGAGGAAAGTGCTTTTTAACTGTTAAAAATTAGTAAAAGAAATCACCCCCTAAGATCTTGATTCTATTTTGTCATGCAGTATCTTATAAGATCATGACAATATCTTATAAGATCTTATATCATAGTGTTGGAATTGGCATTAGTTGAACCACCATGGGACTAATATAATACATCTTGAAAGTGGCATGGAGTGAACCACTAGGAAATATAATACAATACACTTCAAATTGCCACTTAAAGTGAACCACTAGACAATATACAAATACACTCGAGATCCTATGAGATAGTGTGAAAGATTGCATGGGGTCAAAAAGATTGCACATGATTATTTAGTGGCACTGGCGGCTCTACCTTTTTCTATGGGTATTCACTTAAACATCCATGTTCATTTTTGGTACTCACTTGTCCTACTCATAAATACAAGCTGGAGTCATTTTGCTATTGTATTGAACACCCATCCCATTTGCGTTTTAGATTTTGAAACTCCTATCACAAGCTCATGTTGTGCCGAAACACGCAAAGTATGAGATTATAAAATCAACAAGTAAACGAAAACACAATATTTACGTGGTTCCTCTCAAGCACGAAGCAAGAAGGTACGTCCACGGAAAAAGAGAAAGAGGATTTGGTATAATGAGGATAAATACACAGAGCTGGTTATACTCGTAACTCACAGTTAAAACACTCACACAATACTTAGGGAACAAATCTTTGAGGAAAAACCTAACAGAGCTTCAAACGTCTCAAGAACGCAAAAGAGATAAAACTCACCCTCATATTCGAATCCCAACTCAAGACAAAACTCTAGGAGGCCACAACACTCTTATTTATAAGAAAGTACATAAAAATTCGGTCAAAAAACCCTCTTAAAAACGAGCAGCATCACACATTCAGCATTGGTGGTCCGGACCAAGGTCACGCTGGTCTAGATCAGAGAAGCTGCAAGCTGTAGAACCAAAACGACCCATGGTCTGGAACAGAGATGTTCTTTTCGCACTGAATTTTGTACCTTTCTTCGAACGTCTTGAATTCAAGGCATATCTTCAACAACTCACACGTCCGTTTTATATGCTTAAGCTAAATAGATAAGGACCAAAAATATTACGTGAAACTCATTCGAATATCGATAAGGGCTTGATTGATTCATTCAGGTTTTACCCTCTCAAATTTAGGTTCAACTATATTAATCAAGTCCTTACCATTATTCAAATGAGTTAATTTATTTACTGGAGCTCTTAAAAACGTATTTTAAATAAATTGAAAGACTCCGATTATTAGCGTGGGGTTCTGATTTTGTATCAAATATTTGTGTAAGCGGACACCACCCACCCCCCACCCGGCGACATAAAATTTTCTAGAACTGCCATCCATGGCTTTAAATATGGGTTTTTTGGTTAGCACTTGGGCAATTATTGGGCTTAATTAATCATAGGACTCATTTGACTTCTAAATGGACTTTGTTGGAGTGAAAAGGTCCGAGGTATAGTTGCAATAAAAGCCGAAGAGGGAAAAAGTAGGAAAAACCATGAAGAATCGGCCAATCAGGGTCCAGTGTTTGGTGCTGTGCAGGGAATGTGCAGTACGTGTGCTGTACAATCCGAGTCTTCCGCTCAGTAATTTAATGGTCAGATTTCATTTTGTAATGAACAGTCGGATGTTACACAATCGAAATGAGATCTAGACCATTAGATTCCCGAGCAAACGGCTCAGATTACACAGCATGCATGTTGTGTACTCCCTATGCAACACCAACAGCAGACCGAAGAATCGCGTCGACCATGTAATGGGAATCTTTGTCGAAACTTCTGTTAGATACTAGAAAGGAGTTTTTTTTAAATTTATTATTACCAATACAATATTTGATCTTACAATTGTATAACTTGAGATTGCGAGATCAATTCTCATTGACATGAATTCGAACAGTTTACACCCTTGTACGTTGTCGGGTTGAATTCTTATGATATTCTCATACGTGTTTAATTTCTATTCCGATATTCAACATCTGTGGGCAGCGGCGGACGCATAATTTGTACTCGGGGAGAATCAGAATTACATCTATTTGTACATCAATAATAATAAATGAAATCTATATATAAATATTGTTACTTACTAATTCTGAGAACAAGACGAGATTAGGAACATATATATTATCGCATTTTGTTTTATAACCATGACCGAAAAACAAACGATATCTTGAAATATTAAGGAGTTTTTTCAAACGTATATAGAAACTTTATTAACCTTTTTTTCACTCAAGAGACTTGCAGGACCGATCTTATAGAACTTTTTCAAATTAACCTAAAAATATTGTATAGTTAGTGCATTGGCAAAAATAAACTAAATGTCTTTATACAAAAAAGTTTTGCATTTGTTAGTTTTGATTCGATTTTTTTGTGGATTATTGGTTTGTCTCGACGAGAGAAATCTAAAGAGAGAGAGAGAGAGAGAGTTTATTTACTATACTAAATTTTTTGTGAATAAAGACAAAAATAATCTAATAATCCATAAAAAAAATTGGATTATAAGATTATTTTTGTCTTTAGTGAACTTCTTATATGTTTTTTATAATAATTTTTTAGTTTTTAGATTCCTCTCATCATGACTAAACAATACTAATTCAAAAAAAAAAAAATCAATACAGAACTAATAAATGCAATTTTTTTTTTTGAATAAAGACAAAAAAAATTGTGTATTTTTTAGTGGGGTAATTGAGAGGTGTGCAGGGGCCCAGGACCTCACTTGCACCCCTACGTCAGCCTGCCTGTGGGATCCAAAACTGTATAATCACCTTGATATTTTCTTATGGGGTAAATTTCACTAACCTCCCTTGAGGTTTCTGACAAAAGCAGCCACCTCCCCTAAAGTTTCTGAAATGTCACTGCCCTCCCTTACTTTATCTGACAATGTCCAAACACCCCCTTATGTTATCTTGCCGTCCAAAACTTTAACAGAGTCAACTAAAGTCAGAAATCTAATTTTTGAAATGCCAAAACTAACCCTACTTCCTCTCCACATTTTCCCTTCTCTCTCCATTTTTCACCGAGCCTTCTTTTTTCTTTGTCGTTATTTCCATGCCTTTAATTCTCAATGAACCAGTAAAACCCTCGTTTTTCCCTAATTAATTCAAGAGGTGAAACCCAAAAAGTGAAATCAAATAAGAAAGAATTCTGTGGAGTTGGCTTCTCTCTCTCCACAATGCAAGAAGACATTGATGTTCAAATACAAGGCAAAATCTGTTCCGACACAAACCAACAAAAAACAAATTAAACACAAATATTACTTTGTTAACGTTAATAAAAAGTAAAAATGTATGTACACAGACTAAAATGACACAAAAAAAAAAAAGAAAGAAAGAAAGAAAGAAGAATATAAGAAGTAAAAATGTATTACTTTGTTGTGAAGAAATAATCTAAAAACCATTGCCAAGGCACCTGCTAAAAAAAATCCTGCTTCTATTCCGAAGCACCAAAAAAAAAAAAAAAAAAATCCTGCGAACATGTAGGCCACCATTTACCGCTGATCCTTTCATTCCCGTAGATTCGTCGGCGTTTCATCATAATTTAAGAATCAAACTTTCAAGAACCCCATCACGAGAGCATCAATGGAAGAGGGGAACAACTGGGCTGATCAAATACCCAACCCAAAAAGCTCTACCAAATATCGTCCATCAGTAGGATTGAAGGGGAATCTCAAATCAGTCACCACCGCTGCGTAGATCGAAGTAGCTGCGATCGAAGTCGGATATCCCATACTGGATGTAGGGATCAACACGTATACATATATGATATCTGTGTGTGTTTGTGTGTGTGTGTGTGAGAGAGAGAGAGAGAGAGAGAGAGAGAGAGAGAGAGAGAGGTCAATTTGGGGTAGTGGATCTGGTATTCAAGGTGGTGGTGGCAGTTCTAGTTCAAGGTGGGGAGGTGGGTTTGAATGAGTAAAGTGTATCTTTGAACACGTGATAAATTGAGGAGATTCTAGTCATTTATGCACTTCATTTGACGCTGTTTGTGGGTAAGTTAACGGAAGGGGGTGTTTAAACATTGTCAGATAAAGTAAGGGAGGGCACTGACATTTCAGAAACCTCAAGGGAGGTCGCTGCTTTTGTCAGAAACCTCAGGGGAGGCCAGTGAAATTTACCCTTTCTTATGTGATATAGCTAACTTACCTCATGTAGAATTTCCAAAGAAAAAATCCGAAAGTTTGCAGTTAGTTTCTGAAGAAAAAATCGGTGTCTTAAAGCTAGAACAAGATAAAGTTGTATGTTTAGATATGATACCGGGTTTGGAAAATGGGAAGGAAGAAAAAAAAAAAATAGTAATAGAATAAAGGGTATATTTTAGCAATGGTCCCTCTAGTTTGCATAAAATCTCACTTTAGGCCGTTTGTAAAAGAAAATGACAATTTTGCCCTTAAATTCCGTTTGATTCATTGAATCCGTCAGCAGGAGGGATGAAATTGAGAAGGAATGTGTACTACATAGCTAAAATTGACACAAATTAGTACTAGAGGGACAAAATTGAGATTTTTGCAAACTAAAGGGACCATTGCTAAAATTTAAGGGCACAACCCATGATAGAAAGGCAACGAGATACAAATTAACACCACTGGAGGATACATCATGACTGGATAATACTTGCCAATCTACCTAATAGATAAGAGCAATACGATAAACAAATCTTCTCAACAAGGCTAACTCACTCTACCCATTTCATTCATAATCAAAACAAAGATAATTGACTATTAAAAATTAGGAAGACATTGTAGAACTTAAAAGACTCTTCGATTGAAGGGAAAAAAATTTGTTCTTCGTGGATGGTGCTGTCCCCGAACGAACAACATAGATGTTGGGCCGATCACGACCATCTGTGATCGGCCATGGACGACTTAGATCTGTTCGGCAGCAAACGGTTCAGATTTATTTGAATAAGATGTGATTTGAGCCGTCCATTACTGACCACTGACGGCCATGATCGGTCAGCATCCATGTTATTCCCCGTGTCCACTTCAAAGGGCTTAAACCGCCCCAAGTACTGAGTTGGCTATGAGGCATCGAGATATATGTAATAATATGTGGCAATTAATTAACCAGCTAGGCGCCCCAGTGAAGATCGAAGAGGATTAGATCCACTTTACAACTCAAAAGGCCTTAATTATAAAACCATGGCCTTGTTTGGTTTGGTTTCCAAAAACCGGTTTTCTAAATTATTATTCAATTATTATCTCTATTTTTAAATATTATTTTTATTTTTCTCTCTATCTCTCTCCAATCATTAATACCTATTTTTTAATTATTATACCTATTTCTCCTTCTAATCATTACAAAAATCAAAACTCAAAACCAAACCAAACACAACCCATAAGATCCGTTGCAGAGCTTGTCATTTTATTAAGTATATTACTATGGGTCATGCTAACGGGTGTCATAGTGAACCCGTTAAGGGTACAAAAAATACACTTTTGTGGGTCTCACTTGTACAAAAAAATACACTTTAAAAATACACTTGTACGTTAAAATACATTTAAAGATGTACTTTAAAGTACAAGTGTACTTTTAAATTATACTTTTTTGTACTCCTAACGGTTGCACTGTGGCACCCGTTAGCATTTCCCTATTACTATTACCACATACTTCTTCCAGGTTAATTTGTCGAGAGAGATGGTGGTTAACACGTTGGTAACAAAACGATGCTAGCCACATGTTTTAATATCACAAAAAAAACACCTAATGGAAAAAGGCACCAATGATAACAAAGGTGTAGATGTTTGGGGTACGGTTCCTATAGCGAGGGGCTCACTACTAGTTGTAGTCAGTTCATCCGGTCATCCATTTCGGTAATAAATGCTCGAATTTTAATCTAAACAATAAACAACTCGAATTATTTGGAGTTTGGCATAAATCCGAACTGTCGGTGCCGTGCGAGATGGACGGCCGGATGGGGCTCAATACAATCTTATAATCTTATAGTGAGTTACCTCACTATAGGTCCCTGCTTCATGATGTTTGCTAATCTCTCTCTCTCTCTCTCGTGCTCAATGTCGAGACTAGAGAATTGACAAAAAGTTACTTTCTTGCGGTTTGAGTCCAACATTGATTAATTATGTGGGTTGCAAACACTTTAACCAATCGAACTAAGGGGTGTTTTGGCTAAATAATTTAGCAGCCAGATTATTTTTTGTCCTTAATCAATTTTTTTTCTCATTTGTTTGTTTCATATTGATTTTTTTTTTTTTTGTACATTACACGTTTGTTTTGATAAGAGGAATCTAACAAATAAAAAATAATGATCAAAATCTTAATAAATTTCACTAAAAACAAAAATAATCCAAAGTAGGTAGAATTTGAATTATTTGTATATATTACTAAAAATAATTTAGTTTGGTTAATAATTTTTATTTTTTTAGATTCCACTCGTCGAGACGAACAAATAACCCAAAAAATCTGATGTAAGACTAAAAAAGGCGGAAAAAAAAGAAGAAAGAATAACTCTCGCGACTTCTCTCGGCATTAACACAAAAGAAGACACCTCTCCACGAACAACTGGATTGAATACATGAGCTCTTGGATCCGTTACGGGTTTCATAAATTGAGGCCCAAGAACCAAATTATTTCTGGGCCATAGAAAGTCATGTAAGGAAAACCAGGCCCAAGAAACAAATTTGGGTTAGCCACATCAAACTCTTACCCCACTTTTTCTTTTCTTTTAACGCATCAACAAAACTTCTCTCCTTTTTCCATTTTTGACTTTTCTGGTCATTTATTCTCTATTTTTTTTAAGCAGCATATATTCTACATTCAAATTCTTGTGAAGGAACAGAAAAAAGTTCAAAAACTTAAAGGACTCTGATCGTAAATAGTGGCATAAAATTCTTGGTTCCATGTTTTTTTCCCCCCTTTGATTGGAATAACAAAAGCTCATTAACTTTTGTTGGTTCCTGCTCAAAATTACAGTGCATGAAGTGAGCCAAATTAGATCCACAAGTTATCTCTGGTATTAATGCATGTGACACTTCATTAATTATGTTTTGCATTTATATAGACCTATTCCACTAACTGACCTTTTTGCTTAATATTGACTTATTGCGCTTTACGAGTCATGTTATTCTTCTCATATATAACAACTTAGAAAGCTGTAAAAAAACCACCTTAGGGAGAACCTCCTCATTAATTACTTCCTCCATCCCTTGTCAAACGTTTTTACGAAAAGACATACACCGAAGTAAGGAAAGTAAAGGTCTCGATTAGTTTTTTTACTTTGATGTCAAGAACTTTGAAAAATTATACACCGAAGTATTTTATATTTTGATCCGAAAATTGCACATCTATCTTTAGAACACCCGAAAAGGGACCGAGGGAGTTAAAGAAAACTGCTTACCAAATGATGTGAACCTTAGGTTTTAGAATCCTTATGGCCACAACAAATGGATGAGATTAATCGAGGTTTGCGTAAGTTTATCCAAAAGCTTAAGATTCTAAAATTTACAGAACAATGATATTGGACCACCGATCGAATAATATCTCCAAGCAAGGAGTAGTGATTACTGAGTTAGAGACAAGAGCCATCATTACTACAATTCACTACTGGCTGGGGCAAGGGGCCCCTAGTGATGCAAAAAGAGGAGTGGCTTTGCCATGGCCCCATAAAATCTCACAAAATCCCATGGGTTAATCATACGTCTTTTTATTAGTCCTTTTGCAACATCATATTGAATTCGTTTGGGGGGGAAAAATATGTGGAGGATTTCCAATATGGGTGTGACTGTGGATTGTGATAGTAGCAAAAAGAGAGGGAAATCTACTCCCCTTTGGGAAAAAAGTTTCCCGCAATCCGTGGGTAAACGATCTCTCTTTTTGTGAAGAATAATTTTACTATTAGTATTTTTTTGAAATCTCTTGAGGTGAAAAAGTTCATGATCAATCAATCACCAAAATGCAAAAGATAAGTAACTTTATGGAAGATCACCATCGATATTGCAAAGAAGTGACAATCGGCCTGCACTCTTGAAGACCAAAAACTTTAACCCTAAAGTTACCCTTTATTTCAATTTTGAATTTGGCGCTATAGTAAAAGAATTTAATGTGGGAATTCATGGGTTTGCTTCTTCCTAGCTAAGTTATCACCCTCACACGAAAACGTGTAAAACGGCTCTAGGAAAGACTATAGGTATTAGTTCGAAACTTCAAAGTGCATACAATTAATTTAGTCCGAGACATTTCGTATTATCAGAAAAGATACATAAATAAAACATCATTCCAAACAAACAATGAATATCTATGTTCCATCAAAGAATGATGGAGATCTCATGGTATTAATTTCTCTCTATTCAAAATTTAAATTTACTTTGATAGGAATTTTTCTTTCAAGACTGAAACAAATGATAGGAAGGGAATCTAACGGGGGAGCTGAATTCCCAAAAATTTGAGATTCCTCCCACTTCTATCATTGCAGTAATATATATATATATATATATATAGGATCAACTTCCAATAAGGGTCCCTCATTTTAAAAAACCGTGCGGACCTGCCCTTTTTTTGTGTTTCCGGACCAAATTTTGACGATCCGAACCGCTCAATGTTTTTAAAATGCATTTTCCAAGGTATATAGCGTTTTTAACAAAAACTGATTCGATCAAGCCCTTCCGGGTATTTTTTTTTGAAGATTTTCCGCGTGGACCCTTAAAAATGCATTTTAAAAACATTGAACGGTTCGGATCGTCAAAATTTGGCTCGGAAAGGTTAGGTCCGCATGGTAACTTCAATAAGGGTCCCTTATTAGAAGCTTGATATATATATATATACGGAAAACTTCTAGTCCAAACCTCCCGAGAATAAGAAAAATTTGATTTTTTTTTGTGTTGCCAATTGTTTTTGGAAAATCCGAGCCGTCCAATGTGTTCAGAAGGTGTTTTCAAGGGTCCACGCGGAAAATCTTCAAAAAAAAATACCGGGAAGGGCTTGATCCAAACAGTTTTTCGCAAAAACTGTATTTATATATTTTTGCAAAAACTGCTTGGATCAAGTCCTTCCCGGTATTTTTTTTTTGAAAATTTTCCGCGTGGACCCTTGAAAACACCTTCTGATATATATAGGGAGGGCTTCTAGTCCGGACCTCCCGTTTCCGGACCTCCATGATCCAAATTTTTTTTTGACGATCCGAGCCGTCCAATGTGTTCAGAAGGTGTTTTCAAGAGTCCATTGCGGAAAATCTTCAAAAAAAAATACCGGGAAGGGCTTGATCCAAGTAGTTTTCACAAAAATATATAAATACAGTTTTTGCGAAAAACTGCTTGGATCAAGCCCTTCCCGGTATTTTTTTTTGAAGATTTCCCGCGTGGACCTTTGAAAACACCTTCTGAACACATTGGACGGCTTGGATTTTCCAAAAATAATTTGCAACACAAAAAAAGCCATGTTTTTCTTATTTCCGGGAGGTGTGGACTAGAAAATCCACCTATATATATATATATATATATATATATATATATATATATTTTTTGGGTGGGGGGGGGGGGGGGGGGGCATCAGAATTTCTTAAATATTAACTAAACGAAAACAGAGTCATGTAGCATTAGAGGTAGCGTAGATACTGTAGGTTTGAGTTTAATACAGACCAAGCAACTAAACTAAAGCTTCATCAAGCAGCTGCCCTTGTGTTAGTGTGGAGGTTGTCGCCGATTAGAAATTCTCTTAGAGAAAGAGGAGGAGCCATTAGAACGACCCGGTTATCGCCCCATTCAATTCCCATGTGGGCGAGGTGGTCAGCATATTGGTTAGCTTCGAGGTAGATTTGCTCCAATGTTGTTTCTATGCGGGTCAGAAAAGCTTTCGCATTCGCAGATAACGGTGCTAAAAGGGTGGTTTGTAGTGATTTCAGATAAAAGCAATAAGTTGAATAGGTTAATATTTTATGTATATTTCTCAACCTTCTGAAGAGGCATTATATAAGGTTACAAGATGTACTGCACTACGATAGTACACGTAGTACGCAAAGCTAAATAAGGAATACACGTAGTACAAATAACTAAGTAAGGAAAAGAATAATATCTACAACTAAGTAAGGAAAAGAATAATATCAACACGATTCACGCCAACACTCCCCCTCAAGTTGGTGCATAGATATCTCTTATACCTTGTCGAGTGAATCCCAAAATACTTTCCCGGATACTGCATGTGTCAATACATCTGCAAGTTGCACTTCTGATCTCACAAACGGAATAGCCACTAGACCCTCATCCAATTTCTCCTTGATAAAGTGTCGATCAACCTCTACATGCTTGGTACGATCATGTTGAACCGGATTGTTTGCTATTTCCCGAGCAGCCTGATTATCACAGTAGAGTTGCATAGGACTTCCTACCTCAATGCCTATCTTGGTAAGTAACAAACACAGCCAGAGAAGCTCACATATTCCTTGAGCCATACCTCGATACTCGGCCTCAGCAGCTGACCGTGAAACCACGTTTTGTTTCTTACTACGCCAAGTGACCAGGTTACCCTTCATATCAACTGGTGGCTTCAAATCTTTTGCCCAGATTCTAAAAGGAGATAATTGTGGAGAAGAGTCATGAGAAGGCCACATTAAATATTATACCTGAGGGAATTGGTTGGATTAATAGGAGTGCAGTGGAAAAATCATTCAAACGGATGGAGGTGGAAGAGCTGAAAATGGAGATTGCAACAGAATATATCTGTGACATTCATATTAGAAGTATGGGAGGGAGATTTTTTCTTCTATCTTTTTCGGATGCTTCAAGGAGAGATTCGGTAATCCAAGATACTTTGATGCGGAGATGGTTTTCTGAAATCTCACCATGGAATGGAGAGCCGGCGTCACTTGAAAGATGTGTTTGGTTGACCTGTTCAGGTATGCCCTTAAATGTATGGAATCTAAGCACTTTCAAAAGAATTGGAGAATTATGGGGTGTCTTTTTAGGAGTTGACGAATCTACAATGAAATCTCTTTCTTTTGAAAAAGGAAGAGTTCTTATTGCTACCGAGTCTAGTTCTATTATTGATGAAAGAATATCTCTAGAGATTAATGGTGTTTTGCATCATGTGAAGATTTTGGAAGATTAAATTTTCATTTCCCAAGTTTGGGAAGAAAAGATGGATGTAAGATACCCTGATATTTCTAGTGCGAGGTCGGACTCTATGGATATAGATTCTTTGGTTGAGGAATCTCCAGTAGGAAAAGCCGAGAACATAAAACAGTGTCCTCCTAAGGATATAGCTCTTGGTGAAGATGATGATCATATGGATAATAGCAAGACAAAGGACGACAATAAGTTGGTCATGGTAGATGATGAAGATTCGATTGAGAGTGTCAATTGTGAGGAGGCGGCAGTTTCTAAGAACTCTAATTGCGATGAAGTGGATTGCTCGATAGCTAATGGAATGGGTAATATTGATGATGGGAGTCAAATTTTACTGACGGATTTGTCCCAGACTCCAAGCATTCAAATTCAATCGTTGTTGAGGATCCTGCTTTAGCTGTTACCAACAAGGATAAGGAGGTAGTGGAATTTGACCAAGGTTTTTGGAATCTTTCCGAAGTGGGATTTTTTAATGAGAAAGATCTTCAGGGTATCGAATTAGTTGTGGAACTCAATCCAACTGATGCTGTGGAAGATATTGGGAAAGGAAAATGGAAGCACAAAAGGATTGAAGATAAGCTGGGTTATCCGAAATCTAAGAAGAAGGGTCGTCGGAAGCAGAAAAAATGTGTTGTGTTCAGATTTGCTATTGCTGTTGTTGCCTTATCTGTTTCTTCTGATGGCATTAACAATATTCATCTAAATGCGGCTCAGGCTTCTCGGTCAATAAGTAAGATCTTGGATGAAGATTATTTGGGGGAAGATGATGAGATCATTAGTAATTTTTCTGTTGCAAGTTAATGTTGTTTGGGCGCTTTCATTGGGTTTTGTTTGGGATTGTTTTAGGTTTTTCCTTTTGGGTTGTGTTTTCTTGTTGTGGGTTTGATTGGCTTCTTGCCAGCATCTGGTTATTTTCCCTTTTGGTTCCTAGTGGCAGGTATCTTTTGTTGTGAGGGGAGTCCTCTTTGTGGTTCTGCCCCTTCTCCATCTTGTTGCCTTTTTGCTTGGATTCCTTTAATCTTTGTAATTCGTTTTCAAAGGTTATAAAATTTTGATGTTAAAAAAAAAGTGACCAAGTTACCACCCACAAACGTGAAGTAACCTGAAGTAGAACGTCTATCAGTTATGTTGCCTGCCCAATCTGCATCTGTGTACCCCTCAATCCTCAAATGCCCATGTTTCTTGAACAATAGACCTTTGCCAGGAGCAGACTTCAAGTAACTCAAAATCCGCATTACAGCCTCCATATGATCCTCACTTGGGGAGTGCATGAATTGATTAACAACACTTACTGCATACGCAATATCAGGTCGAGTGAGGGATAGATAAATCAATTTTCCAACTAACCTCTGATATCTCTCTCGATTAGTTGGAGCTTGATCAGGATATATCCCTAGATGATGATTTTGCACAATAGGAGTACTTGCAGGTTTACAGCCCAACATTCCAGTTTCAGTCAACAAATCCAACACATATTTTCGTTTTGACAAATAAATGCCGCTACTAGAGCGAGCAACTTCAACACCTAAGAAATATTTCAAACCTCTCAAGTCTTTCATATCGAACTCAGATGCTAAATAACCTTGCAGTTTCTGGATTTCATCAGTATCATCACCTGTGACAATCATATCATCAACATAAATAACCAACAAAGTAACCTTACCACCCTTTCGTTTTATAAACAAGGTATGATCAGAATTTCCTTGATGATATCCATATCTCTTCATGGCTTGTGTAAATCTCCCAAACCATGCCCGAGGTGATTGCTTTAGACCATAGAGAGCCTTCCTCAACCTGCACAATTTCCCTGATTCATTGACCATCTCATATCCTGGTGGAAAGTCCATGTATACCTCTTCCTTCAAATCTCCGTGTAAAAAGGCATTTTTTACGTCAAACTGCTTCAAAGGCCAATCAAAATTGGCTGCTAAGGACAGTAATACCCGAACAGTATTCATCTTTGCCACTGGTGCAAACGTCTCTTGATAATCCACACCGTATGTCTGCGTATATCCTTTTGCTACCAGTCGGGCCTTGTACCTATCAATTGTTCCATCAGCTTTATGTTTAATGGTAAAGACCCACCTACATCCCACTGGTTTCTTGCCTCTTGGTGCTGAAACGATATCCCAAGTTTTGTTCTTCTGTAGTGCCTCCATTTCTACATTCATAGCCTCTCTCCATTTTGGATCCTTCAAAGCCTCTTCAACTCTGCTAGGAATCTGGACTGCAGCCATCTGATTCACAAATGCTTGATACTGCGGTGTCAATCTATGTGAGGACACATAATGAGCAATAGAGTACTTTGCCTTTCCTTCTGGAGAAAACCAGTTGGGCGGATGATCGCGATTCTGTCTAGGAGGCAACTGATAAGACTTTTCAATTGTTTTAGGATTAGAAGAAATATTAATGTCCAAATTACTTACCTCGGGAATATCCATGGGAGCATGGGCAGGTACTATAGAGTCACGAGAGGGGGAATCATCTACTGAGTCAGCAATCACAATATCAGGTGTAGCAGATAAACTTTCGAGAGTATCTGGTGGATCAGACACATCTTTTAGGACAGGACTCAAGCCAGTTTCAGTTTAAGCCGTCGGTACAGTTTCAGCAGGTACATCTTCCAATATGACCTCAAACCAATCAGGTCCTTCAATTTCAGCATGTGTTTCCTCCTGAAGGACATGGTTGGACATGGGAGAAGCAAAATACATTTCTGACTCTGAGAAAGTCACATCCATAGTAACATAAGAGTGTCGGGTGGGGGGATGATAGCACCGGTATCCTTTTTGTGTAGGGAAAAATCCCAGAAACACACACCGAATAGCGCGTGGGTCCAATTTGCTCCGCTGATTTTTGTGAAGATGAACATAGGCCACACACCCAAATATGCGCGGAGACAAATTTAAGTGGGTTGTTAGAGGCACATAAGATGCCAAGACATCCATGGGAGTGTGGAAATCAAGAACTCGAGACGGCAACCTGTTCATCAGATAGATAGCATATTGGACAGCATCAGCCCAATAATGCTTAGGTACCGAAGCGCCAAGGAGAAGGGCTCTTGCAACCTCGAGAATATGGCGATTCTTACGCTCTGCAACACCATTCTGTGCGGGAGTTTGAGTACATGAAGTTTCATGTATCATACCATGATCTTGAAGGAACTGAGAGAGTGCAGAATTAATATACTCCCCACCATTGTCAGAGGGAAGAACCTTGATAGCCAGAGAAAATTGGGTTGTGATCATTTGATGAAAAACCCGAAAAATAGGGCCAACATCACTCTTATGTTTCATCACATACAACCAATTCATGCGAGTCCAATTATCCACAAAAGTAACAAACCATCTAATTCCTGTTGGAGTAGTCACGGGGGAAGGGCCCCATACATCAGAATGAATTAATCCAAACAGAATAGTACTTTTATTAAAACTCAAAGGATAAGGAACACGATGACTCTTAGCCAAAATACAAACATTGCATTTGAACTCGGAGTCTTTAACATCCTGAAATAAGGACGGAAGCAAACGACGCAAATAACCAAAAGAAGCATGCCCAAGACGACGATGCCATAACCAGATTTTCTTGCACTTATCATCTATTGTCCCACGTACCTTGAGAACTCGACTGGCTGCAACGTCATCCGCATAATATAATCCCCCTCTCTTAGTACCATGCCCAATGATCTCCCGTGTCTGGATATCCTGAAGCAAGCAAAACATAGGAAACATTAATACAACACAATCCAATTGTTCAGTAACTTGGCTCACAGATAATAAATTGTTCGACAAAGTGGGAATGAGTAAGGTATGGTGCAAAGATAACGATGGAGTGAGAGCAATTGAACCAGTCCTTGTCACATGAACAGTATCACCATTGGCGGTAATAACATGGTCTTTGCGAGGGAAGGAAGCATATTGAAATAAGGATTTATCGTAAGTCATGTGATCAGTGGCGCCTGAATCGATTATCCAATCTGGGTCGCGATCGTTGGATGAAATTAGAGCCTTTCCCAGGTTGCTAGTATCTGAATTAGAATCTTTGAGAGAGAGATGATAAATAGGGGAAGTGTTCTAGTCAGAGGGGTTGCAATGAGACACAACAGGCTTGTGGCTCGAGTCGACAGAAGGTGTTATGCCAGTCGCCACAATAGCAGCGACGCCAGGTCGGCGAGTAGTGCGCTCACCCTTGAGCTGCTTACGGCGTTCCAAATACCAATCAGGAAAACCATTTTTCTTGAAACAAGTATCGGCAGTATGTCGAGTACCATTACAAAAGGTGCATCGCAAGGCATCCTTGTTTTCCACATCAGTGAAATGAGGAGGGCGAAAGATTGGTGGACTCGGTGCTTTGGAGACCATGGCCACAGAAGGGAGACCACCAGCACTACCAGAGCCGAGCATAATATTCTGGAGTTAGGCCTCACGACGAATATAGGCAAAGGAATCCTCCAAACCAGGAAGCGGCTTGAGTCGCAAAAAATCACTCCGGACTTTATCGAATACATCATCCAAGCCAGCCAAAAAATCATTGATACGATCTTTCATAATTTCATCTTGACGTGCCTTAATATCAACAGGACAAGCCATGGAAATAGGGCGGCGCTTATCGAGTTCTTGCCATATAGCTTTGAGTTCGGCAAAGTATGCAGGAACCAGGCGGCCACCTTGTTTGATACGGGTGGCCTTACAACGCAACTCATATAGTTGGGAATCGTCGGCGCCATCGTAATACATCTGGGAGACACCCCCCCAAACGGCGGCAGCCGTAGGAAGACCAAGAAACAAGCCAAGGAGATCAGGCTCCATCGTTTTCACCAACCATCCCTTGACGACGGCATTCTCCCGCTACCACTTCTGGAAACCGGGGTCAGATTCAGCGGGCTGAGGAGTATCACCTGTCAAGTAACCCATTTTTTCTTGACCGGTAGCATGTAACTCCATCATCTGGGACCAAATAGTGTAGTTTGAGCCATTCAATTTAAACCCAAACGGAATGGCGGTAGAGAAGTCGCTCTGGACAGTCACCAGTTGGGTATTGCTGCTGGAGTTCACCAAGGATTTTGAGTCACTCCCATCAGACATGATTAACACGAGAAGTAAGGAAGAAGGTAGGGTTTTTTATCGGATGTCACTGAGCAAGAAGCGCAGAGACGGAAGTAGGTTTAGGGATTTTAGGGTTTACTCTGATACCAAGATAAACGCAATAAGTCGAATAGGTTAATATTTTCTGTATATTTCTCAACCTTCTGAAGAGGCATTTATATAAGGTTACAAGATGAACTGCACTACGATAGTACACGTAGTATGCAAAGCTAAATAAGGAATACACGTAGTACAAATAACTAAGTAAGGAAAAGAATAATATCTACAACTAAGTAAGGAAAAGAATAATATCAACACGATTCATGCCAACAATTTCTTCACTAATGGTCTTGACTAATTCAATTTTTACACTCTTCATCCCTTCACTACAACAAAAAATGTCTACAGTGAGGATTGAGTTTCCACGCCAAAGCACCAAATTTTCTCGCTAAAGGAATTGGCAAGGCAAAATTTTCTCGCCAGGTTTCCTCCCCAAAAGGTCGTCGCAGAAGGTATTCTAGCGAGGAAAATAGATTTCCTCGCCTATTCGGAACCATTGGCGAGGAAATTTTTCCTCGCTAAAACTCCTGAAACTAAAAAAAAAAAAAGATTTCAATTCCCAGCTCCTCCGCCTCCGCTGGGAATTGATCTAGCAACCTCTTCTTTAGCAACGCGCAACCCATCCACCACACCAACTTCATTTTCAATGCAAAGTGCTACAACTTTTAATATATAAACCTTTTGTAGTTATTTTCACCTCACTAATTTTTTTAAATTTTTTTCTTTTGTCTAATTTTAGTCTCTTTGTAGTGTTTCTTTAAACTTGTTTCTTAAGTCTTTTAATGTTATTTGCTTTTACTGAAATTTTTATGGGCTTTTGCATATCGAGAAATCGTGATACTATTTTGATAGTAGAACAAACGGTGAGCTTTTTCTTCTTTCAACTTCAAGAAAACTCACCCGCCGATCATGCCCATCTATTCGCGATTTTCTTTGTCTCTCATCATCTTCGCAATCATCTTTTCCCTCTCCTTCTCTCCCATCGTTCGATCAGAGTACAATGATTCTTCTGTCAATCAATTACACGTCGACGATTCTTCTTACAAAATTAGACTCGATTCTTATAACGATGATCACTAGCTAACTTTTTGGGTTAAGTTTTGAGCCCGAACATATGAAGATATGCTAACAATGGATCACACCCCCGTCACATGGGAAGCATGCAACATTGACTTCAGTTTGATGATTGTCTTCCTATGTATTACTATTTATATTTTAGAAAAATGAATGATACCCAATTTTGAATCGTCTTTCACATGATCATGTAGACAGATCAAAGCTAATCGTCGCCAAATGGGTGCCCTTTAGCGAGGAAATATGCCAATCTTAGCTTTTTGGCGAGGAAAAATAATTTCGTCGCCAAATGGGTGCCCTTTGACGAGGAAAGGTAATTTCGTCGCCAATCTTAACTTTTTTACGAGGAAAGTTAATTTCGTCGACATAGAGTATCCTTTGCCGACGAAATCGATTTTCTCGCTATAAAGACCCATTTGGCGAGAAAATTTGAATTTTTTCGCCACATTTCGTCGCCATAGGTAGTTTTTGTTGTAGTGTTTTTTCCAGAATGATGGTGAGGCCACTGTAGACTGCCCGAAGTTCAGCCTTAAGACTCTATGGTTACTCGCCCATTGCGGCTCGATTTTGCACACAAGATGGCAATGGCGTTCACATATATAGCGTCGAGGTGCCCGTTGCATTATGAGTTCGAAAGAGTCGCCACTTTGTTTAGGAAATCAAGAAACCAACAGTTGAGATTCCAACATTTTGGAGCCGAGGGTACGAAAAAGGGAAGGTGTTAGGCACCACTCTCGCCCAACTAAAAGGCTGGCCTCTATTTGATTTCATAAACAATTGAATTTTTAGCCATTAGATAATATGATAATATGGATAGGAAGTAAAAAGTTATGGGGAATTAGGGAATGGAGCATGCAATGAATAAACCAAGAAACATAAAAGAATCAGAAAGTTCTGGTGTTGAACCAATTGGCGGACGACAGTTATAACGTCGGCCGACATTCATTAACTAGCATAAGGCCTTTGACCGCCACATGTATCATACAACAATCTGGCGACCGCAGCAACGAATGGCGACTGCTATTGTTGTTTAAACCAGTAGAGAAAACAACAAAAAAATAGACGAAAGATAAGGGTTAATGATAGTTAGCAGAAAACAAAAGGGCTAGCCCATTGGGGTTATTTGTTCATCCCACCTTGATTCCTCAGTTGCTAGGTGTGTAACTTCGCTTGGTTTCTGAGCCTTTGTCGATTAAAGGTGGAACACCCAATGAATCATGAAGAACTCCTTTGGTTTGAAAGGTTTCAGACACTCTCCGTGTATTTTGGTTGCTCACAAATCTCTTTGTTTTGTGGAACTCGGAGTTGCGTGTTGTAAGAGTTGAAGCTAGGGCTTCGGTGTGGAAAACAATAGGCGAGACGACTATATAGTGGAGAGGAAAAGAATTGAATGAATAAAATTATAGGAGAGGGTCGCTATTTATGGAAACTAGGGTTTGAGAGAGTTTATGGAAAACAAATCAATTTAACATTGAATAGAATCTCTCGAGATAATTTATAGGAGTGGTGAGCAAATAAAATCTTCTAATGTGTTAAAGGGAGAGTAAGATGCGTCTAGTGTAAAGCTGTGTTCTGGAAAGTTTTGAGTGCAAAAAGAAATGTTGGTCGCTATTTCTAGACAGCACAGGAGTCAAACTTTCGGGGGCTCTCTCCGGACACTACGGATACTACCGAACTCCGACTCGCGCGTGGTTTGAACCATTGGAAAGTTTGTTAAGTCTACATTCTAACCCAAGTGGTTTGGATTCAATATAATTTATTCATCAAAAGATATAGACTTTGTTCGTTTAGTAGTTTAGTTTAGTTTTGGAAAAAGATGTAATGAGTGGAGAGAGATAGAGAGAGAAATGAGTGTAATGATTACAAAACTAAACTAAACTAAAACTATGAAATGAACAAGGCCATAACCATTTTACCCTTCAGATGGTTGAAAAAAATAAGCGATTTTGGTAAAAGGCACGCATCTCCCTCATTTTAACTTGGATTGAGTCATACTATTATATATCAAGAAAGAGAGTTTTGAAAGTACTAAAAGATACATTGGTGCCACTATGGCCAAAATATGTGTCCACTCACTCCACGTGTCGTTTGGCGCTCTCATACCTAATTCTAAAGTGTTCATTCACTTTTTAAGAGTTCCACAAAGTTCATAGGGCTTTCCACAATTTATCAAGGCATGCTGAAGAAAATAGAAATGTATAAAATTAGCTTCATTAGATGGGTCATTCTATTGATAGTTCACTGGATTGACAATTAGTATTGGATTGTCAATTAGTAAAGAAAAAGACAATAAATACACTTACTCCAGTGTGCTTTTTACTCTTTTTAATATATTTTCACACAATTTCATTCACTTTTTACACATTTCAATATATTTTTAACCTTAACGATAACTTGACAGACTGATTGAAATATTTTCCTAATCCTAATTAGATAAGTAAATAGATAAACGAGAATTTCAAAGTGGATGGATTTTCTCTGCATAACGTACAAGATCAGCGTTTTAAGACATCATATTACAGTAAATTTCAATATTGGAGGGAAGATTAACCTTGCAAAATGTAGTCATTCAGTACTCTCGGAACATGGACACGTAATGCTCTCTGGGGTGTTCCACTAACAAAAAACTATTTTTTTTAAACACCGAGACAAGTCATTCTCTTACAACACATCACATAAAAAACAGTGAAAAACCAATTTTTTCAAAAAACTGAGTTAGTGGAACACTCCCTTAAATATCACTCATTCTATGGAGTCCATGGATAAATAAAAAGACTCCACTTAAATGTACTATGGTGCAGACTACTACTGGGTTATTACTCCTATAAAACACCTAAAAGAAGGGGGAAAAGGAAAGGAAATACCATTGATGCCCAAAAAGTAATTACTCCTTTAAAACCTTTTTTTTTTTCCTATTTTTTTTTATAGTAGTTCCCTGGGGTATCAAAAAAAGAAAAAAGAAAAAAGACTGGGAAAGGTGCTATGCATGGTATTGTGCACGCCGATGCATAGTGCTCTAGTCTCGCTCCGACGATCAGAAACGTTCATCTCGTAGAGCTCACCGAGTAGAACAAACGTTCCAAAAATTAGCTCAATTGGAGATCATAAGTGTCTCATCAGAACACAGAGCTTGGCAATAATGGGTTTCAGTGGATTTGATATAGTGTTTTGGATCCATCCTTTCCAAAATAATAATGTTCCGATGAGACACTTAATGATATCGGATCGAACTAACTTTTTGAACACTTGTTCTACTCAACAAGCTTTACGAAGTGAACGTTTCCGATGATCAGAACGAGACTGAAACACCATGCACCGGCGTATACAACACGGTAGTGCACAACACCTCCTCCCAGTCTAAAAAAACAACTCCAACGTTAGGGATCCTCATCAATGGTTTTGTAAATTGAGGTGATAGTTTTTGTCCACAAGTACAAGCATCAAAGACACTTGCGTATGGGAATAGCAAAAGTGTGGTACGACTAGTGGAGTAATAATTAGGCTACGCCACGAGCCACGTTCCTAATATTACTCCTACTACTGGGTATCTCCGCACTACACGTATACATAGGTCTGCACCTTATGAAACTGATTTTATTATTATTCTGTACTCGAGTAATTATTTGGTGTGTTGGGACATCGCTAAAGTCGTGTCGAAAATCATTATTTATTACTATATATTTACGCGGAGTTCATATTAATGTTGAGGTCTTGTTCTCCTATAGATTATAGGTGCATTTTATGAAAATCTCATAAAATAAATATTTTATGGAGGGTGATAAAATGTAGTTGTTTTTCCACCTGATAAAATGTAATGGTTTTTCTGTAGATTTTAGGAGGATTTTATGAAAATCTCATAAAATTATTTTTACATGTTATGTGTTGAGGTTGCAGTGTCATAAAATATGAGATTTTATGTCCCAAAAATCTATTGAATAACACACCCTAAATATCCAAAAATGCATGGAGGATAAATGTTTTCAAGCTGCTCGAATACCACCAAATTATTTTTCTCACTGGTCTACCTTCACGTCCATTTCACCCCCCAATGATGTAGGGTTCGTGCTTACGTAGTCTACGTGTAAGGATAATGTCAAAAAAATGTGGAATTATTAATTTCATCCTGTTGAAATACATTGTTGAAACATTAATGAGCATAATACATGTGTGTACGCCAACAAAAGAACCGAGCTGCTCGCTAGCATGCAACTCGACTTATTAGTACTCGGCTCGTTTAATAATTGCGCCGAGCTTAACACTCTAGAACTCGGCTTGGCTAAAAAAAGCTCGATTTATTTACATAGACTCGACTATTTTATGAAGGCTAGTTTAGTAACCATACCTAGTTCGACTCGTTAAGGGCTTGGCTTGTATACAGCCGAGCCGAGCTTGAGCTCAAATTTTTGGTTCATTTACTAAACGAGCCAAGCTCGAGCTCGGCAAAGCTTAACTCGGCTCATTAATTTGCACCCCTACATGTATGAAACCAATTTAACAAAATCACAGTAACAATTTCTCTAGCACAGCAAACTTCATAATTACTTATTATTATTGAATTTGAATAATTTAATTATTTTTTAATTAAAAAAATTTAATATTATGAGATATCTGTAATTGAAATACTAGTAAATACAATAAATAATATGATCCGCGGGGAGAGAGAGAGAGAGAGAGAGAGAGAGAGAGAGAGAGAGAGAGAGAGAGAGAGAGAGAGAGAGAATTAACCTGTACTTTATTCTGTAACTTTATTTTTTTTTGGGTAACTTTATTTTTGGACGTTCTAATTTTTGGTCTTCTTCGTCATAATTTTATTCTTGCAGATCAAAAAAATAATATTTGTTGGTCAAAAAAACTGGTTGATTGTTATTCATTTATTACTAAAGACAAATGTGTTGATTACCGAAAAAAAAAAAAGAATACAAATGCGTCAAATAAACGAGGATAAAAGATTAGGAATTAATTTTTATACAGAGGTTGCTCCAATAACGGGGCATTCAAAACCTTACTTTGTGTAGAGTGTAACTCATAATACGTGAAAGATGATGAAATGTTTACCATTATACTTTTTTTTTTAACTGCAAAAAAGAAAATTAAAATGATTGAGAGCATGCCGGCATTACATGCAATAATGAGAATCTCAACTAAATTAGCACATTCTCTCGACAATCATATACCGTTCTATATCCCAAAAAAGGAAGAAAATGAAAGGCTCCACGAAAACCAAATTACAAAGGACCAAAGATACACGAGAGAACCCATACGCTGACCCTAAAACTGGCATTCTAAACCAAAATAATGTGACTGTTACATTAAAAAATAGTATAACATCATTAAATAAGAATTTTGGTTTAGAAAATTAGATCCTACTTATAAAAATTTATTTTTTGGCTGCTGATTTGGTCTGTTTTTTGGGTTCATTTCTGATGTAATGTTTATTTTCCTTCCATCTTCCAATATTTCGCTGGAATGATGTTTTTTTTTTCCCCTTTTGCCTCTTTCGTTTTCGAAAGTTTTGGCTCCTTATCCTCGATGTACTCTTTATCGAGTTAATAAAAATCCTTTCCTGATCAAAAAAAAAAAAAATTATTTTCACAATTTTTATTATATTATTTTCCTCGTTTATCGCAACTTAATACGATATAATATATGCAAGAACTAAAAAAATACAGCTAGTAGAGCTACGCATTCCTACATGAGATTGCGGCGCCTAACTATTCCTTAAATCCCGCCATCAATCACTCCTAAATACAATTCCAAGCATGTTTGTTTATCTTGATCAGTACATACAATAATTAAAAACCAATACTACAAAATATTACTTTTAGAGAGAGAATGAGAACAAGCAAACCAAACAGCCATGGAGTATATTACTGTAATAGCTAGCACTGCACCAAACGGTAGTTTTTTGTTAATTTTTTGATACAGAGATTCGCAGAACATGGGTACGAGGAAGAACACAGTTCTCACCCCACAAGCAATGAACACATAATTCAATGATCTGGGACCTGGGTTCTCCATTTAGTAGCCAAGGTTTTAAAAATGGAATGGGACTTAGGTGTCGCGGCCGATGAATTTTTTTTAAAGAAAATTTGGCGCCAAAGCATGGTTTTGAATATCGGCCGATACGTACCATATTAGCCGGTTCGCTCGGGATTAGAGGCTCCGATATGTCCAAAAAGTTAAAAATTCACAACCGCTACACCCGATTCCCACGATGTATCGTCTGATACACCAATACCACTATTTAAAACTATGCAAAGCAAGTGAACCGGCCATGTAGCGGGCGAAAAATCAAATAAAAACTAATATGTAGCGGAAATCGGCCCATACGGGAGCGAATTCCAGGAGCACTAGTATAGCGGGGTGTAGCAGTATCAGAGGTCCGAAAAACCGCTACATAGTGTCCGATACGCTGTGTAGCAGCCAATATTTAAATCCTTGGTAGTAGCTCATGCATGGTCCCAAAAACCCACCAAATAAACTTGCATTCTTAGCTGCATTTTAATTTAATTATTACTAGGAGAAAACAAACCAAACAAAAGAACAATTCAGCGAGGCCAAATGAATAAAACAAGCCAAAGATTGACACTCAAAAGTAGTATCATACTATTATATGGAGTATGATGATTTGTAGATTTTGCATGGACAAATCGCTAGATGAGGCCACGGTGTGATCTGGTTTAATTGCAACACATAAGACTCCACATAAATAATATCCAATGTGTACGTTAACCGAACTTTATTCGTAAAATTTTCATGGAGTTTGAACTGAGCTTGAGTTCGCTTAAAAACTTAACGAACTAACCTGGACACTCTAAAACTCCGCTCGATTCAGCTCATTTGCAGCCCTACTCACATGAGACTCCAAATTTTATTAGTAAAGAAAACAAGATTATCAAATTTTTAATATATGATGATTTTTAGATTTTGCATGCACAAATTGCTATGTGAGGCCACGGTGTGATCTGGTTTAATTGTAACACATAAAACTCCACATATTTAATATCCAATGTGTTAACCAAACTTTATTCGTTAAGAAAACAAGATTATCAAAATTTTAAAATAGCTTCATTATAAGGAAAAAAGACAAAAAAAAAAAAAAAATTCTTGGACTAATATTCATTTACACATAATTTAGATGCGGCTAATTAAAGACATGGGGTTAAGAGTGAAGAGGTAGAAAATACACCAATTAATTAATTAACCTCTTCAAGTAATTAAAGTCATAATTAACACAATAACAATGAGGGTTTTTAGTACTAATTAATACTACTTTTTACTAATGATCAGAAGAACATATCCACGATTCGACCATACCTCCAGCTCTACCAGCACCAGCTCCACCACCAACAGTCTCAGACCCCTTTTCGTAATTTCCCTTCCCACCACCACTGTGCGAATACTCAACGCCGTAGCTTCCATTGACTGGCCTCATTATGTGATTGTTACCCTGATCTCCGCCGTTCAATCCCAGTAATCCACCACCACCACCCCACACCGTCGGGTTAACATCGTCGTTAATGTTCCCCGACGGCATCTCCAGCAAATCCTGACCGCTCGATCGGAGAACAGACGGAGATTGAAGTAGGGACTGAAACGTCAGAATCTGGTTCTGCATTTGGTAATTAACAGCAGCATTTGCATTTGAATTTGAATTTGAGTTTGAGTTAGAACCAGTTGAATTACCAGGAACGACGTCGTTGCCGTTGGGGCTGAGAAACGGCGGCGGTGTATGGAATTTTTGGGCGAAAGGCCTGAGGAGGTAAGGTGGTGGCTGTAATAAACCGTCGGACAAGGGGTAGGATCTGGTGGATGCAGCAGCAGGTGTACCGAAGAGATCGAGTCTGTTCCTGAGGAACGGTGAGGACGAAGAGGTAAAAGGTGGGGCCGGGATTCCGGTAAACTCCTGGACCATGGCTCGGAAATTAGTTGTATCGGTCGTCAAGACCGTGGTGGGAGCACGTCGAGAGGCTCTGGACCGTTTTTTGGGGTTACGTGCGAGTTGTTGTGGTTGGGGTTGGACCGGATCGGTTTTGGGGGGGTCGAAGTGAACCGTAGGGGATGAGGAGAGGGCAGTACCGGAGGAGGGAAGGGAGAGGGAATTGTAGGTGCAATTGGGGGATGTTGTTGTTGTAGTTAGTAAGGAGGTTCTGGACCAGATGGGGTCGAAATTAGGGAGTGGGGTTGGGTCGAAGTAGTTTGGGAGGGGGTCGAAGAGGGTGGTTGAGTTGTGGTGGTGGTGGTGGTGGTGTGGTGGTGGGTGAGTAGCGAAAGGTGAGATGGAGTCGGTGGTGGTGGTGGCGCGTGAGGAGGAGTCGTACTCTTCGTCACCGCCACTGGATGACTGGATGCTCCCACTGTTTCCCGAATCCATGTTGTTCTAGAGAGAGAGTAAAGAGGAATAAAGAAAGTAATGGAGACAGAGATATGGAGAGAGACACAGATTTTGCTTACAAGTTACAAACTGAGAGAGAGAGTGGAAGGGGGAATTCAGAAAGTACCTTTGCCTTTAATACGCTCTGATCTGCAAAAAGAAATGAAAACAGTGGGTTTCTAATGCTTTTTTTTTAACAGTTGGGTTTGGGGGAAGCGTAAAGAAGAGAAGAAGCGACCCACGGATCGTGAAAATCGATGCTAACAGGGGAGAGGGAGAGAGAGAGAGAGAGAGGACTACTGTGTTTTCACCTTTATATGGGTTTGAGGTAGAATTAGGGTTTTACATGAAGAAAGGGGGGGCAAAAAAGGAGGGAAGATGATATGGGTAGATTGAAGTAATTCATCTGGAAAAAGTGAGGAGGCGGCTTCTCAGCTCTCATGTTTCCCACTCAAAAGATCAGAGTGGGGTACCGCTTCATATCAGAGACAGAGAGAAGGGTGGGGTGGATAACAACCGGTCAAGAGGAGGGAGAGAGAGAGAGAGGGAGGGCTGTGGTTTAGATTTTTAGAGTGTGAAAAAAGGAGGATGATCCGTAGTTTATACACTTCCTGCAGAAAATATGAAAAAATTACTGGGGAATATATATATTACATAAATTAAAAAAAAAAGAAAAAAAGCTTCACTGTAATTGTTTGGGAGATTGATTAAAAATGAGGTGGGTAGGAAGTAGACACCAAAAAAGTAGCGGTTATGGTTGTTGAAAGCTATGGTGGAACAAGGACCAACATCACCATCATCATCATCATCACTATTCTACATACTAATTATAAACACCCTTTATTTACCAAAAGATTAAATTCCAAAATTACCACTGGTTAGAGCATCTCATTAGAGGAGGCAAATCTCCTTGATGGTTATTTTGTTGAGTTAAACGGAGAAAAACACTCCAAAATCAGCCTCAATAAGTATTTGGCTAATTTACAAAAGTTGTAGCTTTGCTACAGTAACTCGGTATTTAGCTAAAGATACTATTCACAGGTTAGGATTAGTTTAATAGTTTCTCTCTCCCTGAATTCTCTCTCTCTCTCTCTCTCACTCTCACTCTCACACACACACACTTTTTATTTTTTACAAATTAAAATATATATAACTTTTATTTTTCGTATCCAATGTTGGAAAAAAATACACATTTAAAATATACTCGACGACTCTATCAAATAAGACCAACATTGAATATGTAATTATGTATTAAAATCTACTCGACAAGCTCATAAATATTATCGGAGTCCCATAATATGTTTTCAATATTTGTAATTATTTTAAAAAGTAGAAAAATAAAAATAGAAAAAAAGAATAGTTCAATTAATACAGTAAAGTTATAATAGAGAGCCTAATTCTGTGTGATTTTAGAAAAGTGGCTAGCTAAAGTATAAAATGTGTTTTTGATATCAAATTTGATCTAAATTTTGTTGAGGCTGAAGAGGATGCCCTTGTGTACTAGTACAAAAAGTTATTATGAACAAATTGATTGAACTACTAATTTATTTCCAATTCTTTTCGTCATCCACAGTGCTCACAATTAGTCAAGGGGTTTGTTTGAAAACCAAGGAAACAAACTAAAATGAATAGGGAATAGGGAATTTTTTTTTTCCCCTTCTCGTTTGATTTCGTTGTTGAAAACTTGTAATGTTGCCTCATGACTCGTTTAGCAGGTGGATTCACGGAAAACAAATAAGGGTTAATAAGAGGTGCATAGAGTATAAACGAAAATTAGTTAGCAAAAGGAGATTAGCCAACAAATAGTTTGTTTGACAATTGAAAGGAATAAATAAGAGTGAATGGCAGACATAGTTTTTCAAACAATTTTAGCAACTCAGTTGCTAAAATCAACCATGATTTTAGCAAATGAGTTTAGCAAGTGCTAAAATCATGGTTTTGAAATAAAAAAATGGAGTGGTTCCGTGTATCGTTTTTTGATTTTTTTTGCACAAAATTAAAGTACTCCTCGTGTACTTTAATTCGGTGTGAAAAATTCAAAAAATAATACACGGAAACACTTAATTTTTTGATTTAAAATACCATGATTTTGAGTACATTCTGAACTCATTTGCTAAAATTATGGTTAATTTTAGCAAATGAGTTACTAAAATCAAACGGAAAAACTTTGCCAAATAGATACTATGAGAATTTACTTATTTGCCTATCCTAATGTGAATACAGTAAGAACTAGGATAGGTTTCAGGGGACTACCCAAAAACCAGATAAGAGTGGCTCGAATTAGCATATACCATATCCTCATTTTATTTACCCCTTAATAGGTTTTTTCCCCCTCAGCTTTCTTGGAATACAACCATCTAGACAAATAACAAACACAATTCCTCACATACATGGAGATATCACATACATTTATTATGCGGAATTCACGTATATTTAAGAGATTGTGTTCAGTGTTATGTCCAAATAATTGTGTTCCTTGCATCTCTCGCCCCCATTTTGTTCAATCTCATTTATATATATCAGTTGTGAAGCTTTGAATTCCACATATGGAGGGGGATGATTGTTTTCATGTTTCCCTGCGAGAAGTGAGAGGTGGATAAAATATTTGCTGAATTTGTGGGGTAGTTTGGTACCTTCCTAGTAACAATAATATGTTGACTTTCTAGATAGGTTTCTTTTTATCTTTTACTGCCTTGTTTATCCAGGTGATGTTTCTTTATTATAAATAAATTGAAAAACAATGTGCTTGCAGTTGTTGTCTTATTTTATTAATGTGGATTGAAAATAAACTCAAGTTCAGATTCCTTAATTACCACAGCCATTGACCAAGTCACAGATGTTGATCTGAACACCTTTTTTTTTTTTTTTTTTGTCATATATAGGATTCATTTAAAAAAAAATCAGCCAAGGAAAACTATGAACAACGAGGATCATTATTGAGAAACCGCGAAGAATCTTTCACACTATTCCTCTACTTGCAAACATAGTCCGGTTGATTGATGAGTTTACTTTCACACAATTTTAATCACGATTTAATTCTTGGGTCAGACTATAAAAAAATAAGTTTGAGTGAATTTCCTAATCCCACCATAAATTGCATCATGTATAAATTAATTGATGGACGCGTAAGTGGGCACGGATACCCTAACCGTTGAACCAAACATTAACAAAATCAATAAAAAAATAATACTAATAATGATAAATCCCCTGTTGTTTCAACTTTCTTTTGTAGTAGTAGTAAATTCTATCAACATCAAGCGGGCTAATGTTTTTGCTCCACTTGCAATTAGTAATTACAATCTAAGCTTTTGGATGGATGGATCAGCTCAACAAAACCAACAAGTTCGCTGCAACCATCAAAACTAAAAGTGCACTATAATAATTAGTTTTATAGCTTTAACTAGTTTCCGAAAATAATTATGGGAACGGCAGGTGAGAAGTTGAGAAAAGGTGGTTTAATTATTCCATCTTTAGGTTTTATCTATTCATGAATTTTTTTTCATACATGGATTTATTTGTATTTTCGTCGTGAATGATATCTTAGTAAATAGAACAAAATGTAGGGTTCTATTGGCCATAATTCGCCATTAGTTCACTTTTTTTAGTTCTTGTCAAATAGATGTGGTGGAAATATCATGTAAAGTATAATTTTTGTGTTACACATGGTAAAGAATGCGATAATTAAATATTTCCCCCTCCTCGTGATTCTAAAATCATGTACAGTATAATTATTGTGTTACACATGTGGTAAAGAAACGGCGAAACAAAATTGGGAAAATCATAAATGGATAAAATTTGAAGATAGCATGAAAGATGATCAAGTGATCAACCCTAGCACATATTTCAGATCAAGATGAAGTTAAGATTGCGATAATTAAATATTTTTCCCTCCTCAAGATTCTAAAATCATGACTTCCTATATGACAATGCCTTTAGCATGGTATGCTCAAAGTTGCATTCAAAAAGTAATGCGATCGATGTTTTCAGGTTGAGTTTTCCGTTTAATTTTAACAAATGAGTTCAATAGCAGTAGTAATAGTTACGTAGTGTAGAGGTCACTACCTATCATTCTTTTGATTCTTTGATAATTGATAACTTTACACCTTGATATGCGGGTGAACTAAAATGCTGGCAGATAGTAAACGTTACCCGAGAAGATCTCGATATCTTAATTATTGAGGATTTTCTTAATTTGGGTGGTTTTTTTTTCTCTCTCTGGAGGATTTTTCAGGTAGTTTTGGTGTCTGAAAGAATTATGATGAGGTACATTGTCTACATATTTATGGAGATCTTGTTAGATAGAAGCTTTGAACTACTCATGTATCGATGGGTGTTTGTTTTTATGTTTCCTTAAGGGAAGGGAGGTGGAACATTACGTTCTCAGGGCTTGTTCGGTTGTACATCGCCAACTAAATTTTGACTTTTTGGTAGCTTTCTTTTCATTTTTCTTGATTTAAGAAAAAAAGTTGTCTCCCCACACACAAGCCAAGCTCCCACCCACGAGGTAGAAACCTTAATGAAACAAACAAGAGGTCCTTTCAGTTGGAACTCTGGACTGGTTGGACAAGGTCAAGGTTCGAGTCACTAACATATTCTTAACATTCATACGTGATGAGATTTTAGTTTTCGTCCCAATATAAGCACTGTGGAATCCCATATTTATAATGGTGTGGTGTGATGGAACACGGCGGAGTTGACGGGATACCATATAGTCAATACCAAAGACGTAACTAGATAGGGGCTAAGGAAGGCAACCTTGCTATTAGTACCGACGGGAGGGTATTGACCATGCAATGAATGAAATAGGGTGATTTTGGAGAGCTCTTAGAGTTGTTCGATTGCTTTGATTCCCGTGTGAGGCCCTTCGGAATTCAATTTTGAGATGAATCAACGGTTCGAATTGAACGTTTGGGACCCTACTAGGGGGTTCTTGGAGCCGTCTGTGCATGATTGGTACAGGGGTGGTCGGTACCCCTGGATTTACCGTAAGGAAGGCCAAGGCCTCTCCCATTTGAATTTCCCAAGAATTATCTAGAACTAAATATTTTGTTTTGGTATTAAAGTTTTATATGGTAGGCCTATCTTAAACAAAGGAAAGGATATTAATGCTAAACATACTCCTAACACCACTTACACGGTGAAACGTTGGTTTTGGTCCCGACATAGGTATGGTAGGGTCTCTTGCAGATAATAATGTAGTGTATCAAAGGGGCAATATATCTTGACTGAGGTGGCGGGGTATCATAATATCTACACTTTCATTTTATGAACAAATAAAATTTACTTCCAATTGTCCGCTTAAAATTCAACTGCATTAGACGGGTTATTGCTAGTTATTTAGACATTTTGATGTTCAGAGTCTTGAACCTTGACATGTTAAAAATCTTAGTGTTCATATGGCCCCCTCGTACATATACAGAATCCTAGTTCCGTCCCCGATTCATACCTTCACTTTCATTTATACAACAAGAACATAAGAAAGGACAGTGCTACCCGTACAGAGGGTTTTGCACAGAAAATGCACCGAGCTCCTTCGGGGACCCACTTTTGGGTCCCACACGAGTGATCCGAACCGTTCATTGTTCTTAAAACATTTTTTCGAGGGGCCCCACCAAATTTCAGCTCAATCGGACGGTTGGAAGTGCTCCAACCAAAGTCCCACCGTTCCAACCAATTTTTTTTTTGGTTGGAACGGTGGGACTTGGGTTGGAGCACTTCCAACCGTCCGATTGAGCTGAAATTTGGTGGGGCCCCTCGGAAAAATATTTTAAGAACAATGAACGGTTCGGATCACTCTTGTGGGACCCAAAAGTGGGTCCCCGAGAGGACTCGGTACATTTTCTGTGCGGGTACCTCTGTACCCGTAGGATTATCCCATAAGAAACCCTAAAGCAAGTTCTCTGTTTTTTTTACTCCACACGTTACTGCTTGAGTACTAAAAACACTGGTTTTCCTCAGTTTCCGCTCAAGAAGAAGAAGAAGCACTGAAGCCGTACTCGATCAGTTCTTGACCGTTCTCGACAGTAACAGCTTGCATGTCGTATATCTTTGAGATATCATCAGACCGTCCAGACACAGCCACGTGGAATTTGACCCTCACCGAAAGGTTATTAATTACCCAAATTTCTTTACGCAAATAAGGACGTGGAAGGGAGTACATACATAGGAGTAGGACTACAACATATGCAGTAGATTGCTTGCCCCTCTAAAACTACTCCTTCTAGTAACTGTGCTGTTCAGCATATATAAGTACATAACGTGGATTGATTGGACTTCCATCGCTTTCACATAATATGAACCCATGTGAGGGAGGAAATATTTAGTGCTACTGGAGTACCGTCGTCGTGTGATTTTCTATCCGTCCGCTCTTTTCGGTTCTCACAAAAGTATATATATGTATCGTTCATGCGCGAATGTGATGAGAAAGGTTTATAGATCACCACGTCCAAAATAAAATATGTATCGTCTCCACGAATGTGATGCGAAAGGACCATAAAGCACCATGTCCTACATAGTAATCCAGAAGCACTGAATAATCAATATCCGTAGTTTTAAATCAATTTTGTCGCGGAGTGGATAATTTTCATGTTATTTTACCACTTTTAAAATAAAAAAAAATCCTCAGCTCTTCCGATGCTTTTTCATGGTTCGAGAAGTGTGTAGAGAGAAAAAGTAAAGCAGTACACTGAGCTTTCCAATAAATGAACAAATTACAATTCGGTCCCATAAAAGTTCAAAAGCACACCAGTCTATCGATCAGAAGTTTTCAACATGAATTGCCCGTTAACTGTTTTAATTAACGGCAGCTACATAGGGTATCACTTGCTACTGTATCAGCCTTACGATATACGATCAATGGAAAGAGATTGAAAATTGCATGTAGTCTAGCCGATCCCCGATATGTATTGATTTGTTTCTGTTTTGTGAACTAGATTATGATTCAACTTAGTTAGTACCAAATGTTGTACAACTCTGTGACTAACTCGAAAGATTTTTGTCGATAGTCAAACAAATACATCGCTCCGTAAAATATGATTGAGTCATCATTCATAAACTAGCGTCTTTTGCGTTTAGATCATGAAGTAGAGTAATGAGATACTCAACGTCGATGGTGCATGCAATAAAAATGGACGCTTTGCAACATGGGGCCGGTTTATTATGGTTCAATACGTGACGCGCATGGAAATTGGGTCATTGATTTCCAACGGCTTATATAAGTGCTGTGAGAAGTGTAGGAGCAGAACTGTGGGCTCTAAGAAATGATATTAGCCTCTTAGGCTAGCTACTAGCGGACAGAAACATAAAAAATGTTGATTTCCAACTCAGTGTTACTGATTTTTTTCTCAGTTTGTGATGATTCTTCTCACCCATGTAATCCTATCATATGCGAATGTAGGACGCTAATGAATCAAGGCCAGGTGCTGCTTATTCGCTTGATTCGGCAAGAAGCAAACAGAAGTGCAGATATGCTGGCGAAAGATACTTTTAATTTAAGTCATTTTCAGTCTATCGTTTTAGATGTTGCTTCTAGTTTTACATTTAATCAACTAGAAGATAATGTTGTGGGCCGGGTCAGGTGCGTACCCCATAAAATTTTCATATTTAATTTTTTTATAATATCTCCTTTTCATCCAAAAAAAGAAACTCATAAATGAGAAATGACATAACTTTTATACATACATTGTTGGAAAGTAAATGAACCCCCAAAACGAACAAGAATACCTCTAAAAATCCCTTTAGAATCAAATATACGTATATGATTGTAGCCGCCCAAATAAATTCCCACCATCAAATATATTCTCCAAAATCAGAATTTGATGGAAACCACTAATGGGAATATTATTGTATTTCTTCTTCATTCCTTCCCTACCTCTTATTGTTTGGGTTAATCCCATAATCACGATTCAAGTCCAAGGTTTTAAATACCGGTTTCGTGATCCGTAACGGTAACGGTTTGAGTGTAACGGTTTTGGTAGTATCGAACGTTACGTAACCGGAATCGGGTGTAGCGGTCGTGAATTTTTAAAAATGATTTTCCAATAAAAAATAATTTCAAAATTACTTCTATAACCCATAACGGTCATGAACCGGTCCGTAAATCGGATGCGGACCGATACGTAACGGGAATCCACTGATACACATGCAAAATTTTCCCTCTCACCTGTATACCGAAGTGTAACGGTATCGGAGAAGCCAAAAACCGTAACGGCCGGTATTTAAAACCATGATCACGCCACAATGGTTATAACTGGGAGCTGGATTAGCAAATAAGTTTTTTTTTCCTTGTATTTTTATATGGAGGGTATTTTTACATCGACTAATATTGTGTGGCACATGTTCGAGTTACGAAACCTAACTACCGGTGCAAAAGTTATCTTTTTGGTAAATCTTATGGAAAGTGAAAAATCTTATGTGGGGGGTACGACTTTCACAACTTGAATAGTGTTTGAGATCGTGTTACAATATGATCGAGTCCCGTGGTATTATCAATTTGAATTTTCTTAATCATGACATACCTAACCTCAATAAGATTTTTCTAACAGTAACTACTGCTTTGGTAAGTGATTAGACACCACTTAGCTCTGCCTTATTCTTTTTCTTTTCCTTCTATTGACTTAAATGGCTTTTTCCCCTTTTAATACAAATTTTTTTAATGCTTGTTGCAGTTTCGGTCAACGAAATATTAGTTTTAGAATTCCAATGTCACGATTAATTATTCAAAATGACCAAGTCAGTATGAGTGAAATTTTATCATTCATAACGTTTGATATTTCATAAATAAGGGAAAGCTTAGTCACACATTCATTTTTAAAACTTATCTTACAATCGATTTACCATATTACCATATAAGCTCTTTTTTTTTAATGATCACAAACGTTCACTTTATAGAGCACGCCAAAAATAATAACAAATACAAAAATTTAGACTTATTGGATGTTGAAAAATGTATGATCGAAAAAGAAAAGAAAAAACTCATACATAAGACAAATGTGTTCTAATTATGCATTTATCGACATTCTATAAACTTGAATTTTGATATTCTTATTATTTTTGACGTGCTCTATAAGGTGAACGTCTCCGATCATCAGTTTATCACAATGATGGAGCCTATATGGTAATATGGCGAATCAGTTGTAAGATTAGTCATCAAAAAATATGTGTGTGAGTAAACTTTCCTCATAAATAAACACAATATACATATGATATGAATGTTCAAACTTCAAGAAAACTAGAGGTTTGTTTGTTTCCTTTTGAATTTATGAGGGTAGGTATTGATGAATGATGAGTATCCTTTTCCCTCCTCCCTATGAAATGGAAAAATTAATAAAAAGAACATCATTGAATAAGAGAAGTCCTCCTTCCTCCATTGGAACCTTCTGTCTGCAAAAGACCTGCAAGTTTTCTTGGATTGGGGATGATGTAGTGAGCAAAACGCACAATTTTGCTGATTGCACTGTGTATTACATAATCCAATCGTATATTTCAATAATGCACGACTTGGATTTAATCCAAGCAATAAATTTAATCTGACCGTCAGATGTTTGAATTAAATTTGAGCCGTGCATTGTCATAATGGACAGTAGATGTAGTGTATGACACCGTTTCAGGTCTTGAAAATTTGAATATTTCGATTTCAAAGATAGTAGCCTTTTGAAAGGTATTAATTCAAGCATGTACGTTGGTGATGTAATGAGGGAGTATGCATATGTGTGTAAGGAATTGACGCTTTGAATTTTAATGTTTGAATTTCTAAAGGAAGAAAAACGAATGAAAAAAATGAAATGAAAAGAAAGTAGTTAACTAAACGTCGCAATTTTTTTTTTATTAATTTATAAAAAAACGAATAAGTAATAGTGCTAAGCGGCCGTAACAAAAGCATCGTTTAAATATATATTAGACCTTGTTCCCACCTTCTTTAGTGAACTTGAAATGACTAAAAAGTTCTTGCATGCAATGTAAATCAATTATAAAATTTTTGTAATCACATATTGACGCGTACTTCAGTACAAACACTCATCATATAGTTTGAAGGAACCATAAACATAGCACTAACATAACGTGCGGACCGGCACTACATTGTAATGTGAATGTGTTTGTATAAGTGCGTACGAAAGTTCGTATTCCCACCATACCTGAAAATAATTTGGGGTCGTCTCCCTTAACTTGAGATGTGTAAGTGGTGTACTATATATGATAATGTGGACTTTATATGTGGTTGTGGCTAGAGCAATTGAGGTTTGACCGTTGACTGGTCTACTTGATCATCCCATGGAAGCAACATGATCTTGATCTCTGTCTCTGTCCCCCGATCTGCATTCATTAATTACAAATACGAATGCCCTATATGTTTGACAATTCGTTTTTGAATCTCTACCAACCATCACTGACTGCTGCCATGCCAAGAGAACGTTGACACTTGTTGCAAATTTGCAAGTACTCCTATTAAAGAAGTTCTAACAATAAGTTTTAGGCCTAGGTCGTACGGGGCTTTGATCCATTTTTTTTTCCAGTAAATTCTCCTTAGATAGATAGATAAATAGGCTTGCGTAGGCTAGTCTAGATAGCCTGAATAATCAAAAATATTTTCAGTATAGATAATGTTATGATAGGGGTGAGACCATAATTATTACGGCAAATCGAGGGGGATGACCAAGGTGTACCGATGATCGAATTAAGGGTATACTTTCAGACTCCGCACAAAAGATTCGAGAAGTTCATTAATTTTAAAGTATTATTTTGACTGAACTATTGAGAAATCACTCAATCAAATAACTTTAAATGGTCGATCTAATATATGTACCCATTATTCATTCAAAAACGTTCCAAACTAGTGAGAACATCGACACTTGTTGCAAACTTGCAAGTATTAAAGACGTTCTAACAATAAGTTTTTAGGCCAAGCTCGTACAGGGCTCATCCGTTTTTTTAGTAAATTTCCCTTAAATAAATAGTGAAATCTGGCTCTCGAAAATCAATTAATGTTTGCGTAGGTTGGTCTAGATAGCTTGAGTTATCAAAAATATTTTAAGTATAGATAATGTTATGATAGGGGTGAGGCCATAATTATTACGGTAAATCGAGGGGGATCAACTAAGGTGTACTGATGATCGTATTGAGGGTATACTTTCGGACCCCGCACAAGAGATTCAAGCCGTTCATTAATTGTAAAGTATATTTTGACTGAAATAGTGAAAAATCAGCTCAATCAAATAACTATAAATGGTTGATCCCATACATATGTACCAATTATTCATTAAGAAAGTAGGATCCGAAAGTTTGAACGAAAAATGTGTACATTGGATTAACTCTTTACAGTTATTCGATTGACTCGATTTTTCACTGGGTCACTCGATAAAATATTTTGAAATCAATGAACGGCTAGAGTCTTTTTTGCAGGGCCCCAAAAGTGAGACCCACAAACCGTTCTGTGCACCATTGGTACACCTTGGCCGGTACCACAGGCGCTGTAATTATGAACTCTTCCGGAGGAAAAATATGAGTTGGGCCGGGAAAAATATGCCTCCAAACCAAAGGGTGGGCCCAAAGCCTGGTCATTGAAGTTGCCTCGGATATAACCCAACTGTAAGTCCAGTGGATAGGATTTATAGTTTGGTTTGAAGCCCACTTATCGATCTTTGGGTCCAAACTCAGAAGGGTGCGTGGGTCGAGTTGACACTAGACCCAGACTAAGGGGTGCTTTGGCAAAAAAAACCAAAAATTGGTTTTTTGGTTTTGTCCTTATTCAATTTTTTTTTTTGCATTTGTTAGTTTTGCGTCAAATTTTCATGGTTTATGGATTCTTCTCAACATAGTATAAAATTATAGTTAAAAGTAATATTTTTTTAAATAAAGCCGAAAATAAACCAAAATATACCAATTTATTGGTTTAATTTTGGGTTTACTAAAAAAAAATTAGTTTCGACCATAATTTTATATTCTTTGGAGATGAGACGAATCCATAAATCACGAAACTTGACGCAAAAGCAAAAAAAAATTGAATAAGGGCAAAACAAAAAACCAGTTTTTGGTTTTTTTTTTCTTTTCCAAAGCACCCCAAAACGGAACTTCAAGTCTTCAACAATCCTTTTTTGAAGGAAGGTTCAACAGTTTCTCACTTGGAGAATAAGAAAGCGCAACGACGCCGTTCTCCTGCGGCGCCTCTTTTTACAACAGCAGCGACTCAGCAGCCACAGCACCCACAGCACCCACAGCAAAATGATTTTAAAGCCCCATCTCTGCAAAATTTGGGCGGTTTCGTGTTGTGAGGGAAAAGATTGAGCGAAAAATGGTCGTTTCTGTGCTTTATTAGCGATTTCTCAGCTACCCATCAATTACATAGACTCGCGTCGTATGTAGTCGTACGCCGATAAAACTATGTCAGTGTCAAGATTTGTTTTCTTTGCCTCAAGGAACCGCTCCTCTCTGAATCTACTTAATAATCGGTGAGTCTTTTATGTGTATACGTATATGTGTATTGTCGTGTATGTTGGTGTACATTTTCTGGATGTGGGTATTTTTGTATTAGGCAGGAATTGTTATGTATTCCGCCTTACAGGTTTTTTGGTTTGTTTGATGAAATTTGGCGTGGCATCTGTAATGTGTGCATTTGGGTGTTTTCTTTTTATTGTTGATACTATTTTGATTATGTGCAATTGAATTGCTGTGTTTAGATGGGCATTACTGTTACTAGATGAAGCTGCGTTGTTGTTCGATAGGTTGGATTATTTGCAGAATTAGGTTGCTAATTATGTAGGATTATGTTTCTGAAGTTTGAATGCAACAAATTGGAGGATAGATTATGTATGTGTTAAGACAAACCTATATCAGGAAGACAGGAAACATGGGATATACGATACTACGAGCCACGAGGGATGTGGTAGTGATAATCCAGTCTCTATCATCTGGTGAGATTACTCCTCTTGCGGGATTGCATATCCCCTCATCATTATTTGTCTGAGTCAGTCCGGCAAATCACATGGGAGCTATGTCAAGTGATCATGTACCAAAAAAAAAAAAAAAAAAGTGATCATGTACAGAAGAAACGACGCTCCTAGACCTAGATAGGATTTTGAAACTCTAATTCTTGGTTCAAGTTTTTCCAGTACAGTTTGAGAACTCGGAAAAATGGCAGGTTTAGGATATTCGTCATTCCCTTGACGTGGTATTCACTCCAGCTGACTTGGGTTCCATGAGATTGAAAGATTTAGAGTAGGCAATTACCTCCAATTTTTATTTATTTATTATTATTATTATTTTTTTCAGTTTTAGTGATCAATCATCAACTTTATTGCCTTCATAATGAGTGAAGATTTAGTTGCGAGTGGCAACAATGCAACTACTAATGGTGAATTGAGACATTCATTGATGATGTAGCTGTTCTCCTTCTAAATTTATGTAACCCTTTCAGTGTGAATGCTACTAAGATCACACAATAAGTAACAAATAAATTTTGATGTCAAAATAGTTGGGTGGGAAAATTTTCACATACGAGGGGGCCTAGTAATACTTCGCCGCCAAGATTGTACTTGGACCTTTTTTGGATTTACTAACCTACTTAATTTGATTCAAAAGCTAAGCCAACCAAGATAATCCCCCACTGTAGCAGGTAACTAGGGTTCATATCCAAATTACCAAACAGCTTTAATGGCTGAATGCCAGAATCCACTAAAATTTGTTATACCTTGAACTTAACATATTAAACTCTCTTAGCTTCTGTCTATAATGTTTTCAAAGTAACTTTTTTACTGTCGATACTTGAAGTTGAGTCAAAGTTCCGAAAGTTCCGAATTACTTTTGTTTATTTCTTCTTGTGTGGGCCTTCAATGGTTCATCTTTAGCAAGAGCAAATAAATAGATTTAAGTTAAAATTAGCTATGTGCCCAATATGCTCTAAAAGGCTAGAATGATTCAAATGCAAGCTACAACTCACTAAATAATGGTGAAGTATGTGAAGTTCATAAGTAGAGCTTCAAGCTTAAAGTTGTCTCTCTTTGTCTCTCCTGTTAACCTGGGTGATCTGATGTTGTATGACTAATATACTTCCGCTGTAGTTTTGGTCCATCTAGGAGGATTCATTGTTCCAGTTACACAAGATCAGCAAAAAGGACTACTGTTCCTCCTCTAGTGCCAGAGAAAACACCAAGTTCTCATTCATGGAGGAGTTATATAATTGTATGCTACCTTGACTCAATTACTAAATTTCAGTTTTTCTGAATTCCCGCACTTGATGTGTCCTTTATGGTTTAAAGAATGTCTTAATGGTGGACTTTCATACTTGTGCATAACTTTCCTTGGTGCAATGTCGTCACTGTTTTCAGATCCATAGATTCCCTTATTTGCAGTTTTAAAATTCTTTCCTTGCAGCCAACCGCTTTGCTAGGAGGTATAGGAGGAGTGGTACTTCTTGTTCACCATAATGATGAGAGGAGGGCAATTTTGAAAGGTGTGCTGTATTTTTTTTACATTATTCTGTATTCTTCTTTCAATCAGGTAGTGTTGTTACTTGACGGGCTCTTATGGATGGAACTTGAGGGTTTTTTTGGTTTAATACTTGCTCACAATTTAGGTTGAATGCTGGCTCCTATGAACTGCAGTATGACTGTATATAAGTCATGATATGTTCTTTGTAGTGGCACGTCTTTGTCACAGCCCCTCTCTCTTCGAGGCTAGTGAGGTTCGAGTCCCCAGAGAGTGAGTGGATGTCAGGTGCCTCGCTGAACCCTCCCTCGCTGTCACCTTGCGAGGGTGACAACCAGCCTTTATCTCATGGGTATTGGTGGTGGCATGTACAAGACAGATTCGCCGTTGGTACATACAAAGTTGCATTTCTTGTCACTTTAGTTTGAGAAAGGTTCTAATAACGTCCCTTGAGTTCCTCAAATTTTGGAGGTATAGGGAGCTGGGGGCCGCTATTTTAGTAGTACAACTTTCTGAGAAGAGTCACTTTGTACATTTATGTCCAAAAGTTAGGTATGTCTTCAGACTCCCCTGCCCATACCCCAACCATCGGGGATTACACGGTGTACTGTTATAGCCGTTGCATTCTTGAACTACAAATTGCTAAGGAACATGCGTTGTATCCCAATCTTCTCACTTTCTCTTCATTTAATTGTTGCATTAATTGACCAGCCTAGTGGAACTCAACATATGTCTGAATTAGTCGGTCATTGGAAAGTTTATGTAGTTAGGACATTGTGATGAATGACCATGAAGTATTGAACTGCCACGCCTGTGATCTATCAGGAATAAAACAATCCATAATGGCTCTCAAATACAAGCATGTTTTTTTTTTTTTTGGGGGGGGGGGCGGGTTTCCCTCAAAGGTTTGATAACCAAGTCTTTAAAGGGTTTTTGTCCTGTTCAACCATTCACGTGTAAGTGCTGAAGAAACTTATAGGATGATGGAGAAGACGAAGTAATGCTGCACGTAAAAAAATGTCGACAGTTTTAAACTCAAATTCTAATTTATCTACTCTGAATGATAGATGGAGGCCCTTTTTTTCATAGGCCTTATAAAGGGAGAACATAAACCTAGTAGGAAACAAGAATCAAATGTAACTTTTGCTTATCAAACAATTTCATTCTGCATCATCAGTAATATTAGGCAATATGTGGGTCTATTTGGTGTTGGGACAGTAGTAACTATTTGGGTATTTGAAGTCTTCTCATAGATAAATAGTTTGCTAACTGGGTGGCTTGATAGACCAAATGGGTAGTGTACGTATTCATATATGTATAAGATCCTTTGGAGATGGTCACAGATATTGTAATAGCACTTATGGAATTGTTCAGTCAACCAACTTAGCCAGAAAGATGGTCGACTATGTTTTCTCTCTTTCCCACACTCAGCCTAGCATTCTTCAATGTGCTTGTTCTTTGTAATATATTTGCTAGTAATGATTTCGGACCTTATCTGGGGTCTTTAACTGTTTTTGGTTCTCATTGAAGTTGCAAGCTAGAGATTGCTCCTATGTGTTATATTCATAGTCAAGGATATGCATCTGTCAACCTTTTAGGTGTCATAGCAGAGAAGAAAAATTTGTATTAGTTAGTGTATGACCTAATTCTGGCCAAATTCCGTAACTTCTTTTTGTTGTACTGGTTCAGGCCAGGGTGCGGACTGTGACAGATGTAGAATCAAGGGTCCAATAATTGGTGGTCCTTTCACTTTGATGGATATGGAGGGTCAGTTGGTTACCCAACGCAGCCTTTTGGGAAATTGGGTTCTTCTCTACTTTGGTTACACATCTTCTCCTGACATTGGGCCAGCTGAAGTCCAGAAAATGGCCAAGACTATCGATATATTAGGTTGAACTACTTTCTTGATTTCTTGATTTTGTATTGAACTATTCTCTCCCTTTGTATGCCTATTGATGTCTTCTGTTTTTGTTGGAGCAAGAATCAAAACAGAATGCAAAGGTCTTACCAGTATTTGTCACTGTTGATCCTCAGCGTGATACACCTCCACAACTACGTGCTTATCTTAAAGGTCAGTTTCGATGAACTAATGACCTTATATGTTACTTGAACTCTTTGAAATCCATGAATATCTGAGTCGGACATTCGGCACTTGAGTAAGAGCGTGGGATATGGTTGTCTGACATTTTTAATTGGATACTCACCTAGAAAGCATGTATAAATTTCAATTTTACCACAGAAAACTCTCAAGTTTTGCGTGAATGATCTATCATAATTTATAAGCACAATTTACTGTAGAAAATGGAAGACAATTGTTAAAGATTTGAATATTTACAGGGCCTTGTTGTCCTTACTGAAGAGTTAGATGAGTTTGGAACCCTTTTTTTGTACTTTGACACCTGAATCGGAGTCTATGTAATGTAGCTCAACTATTATGTTGTCCCTGTTCTAACTGTAAATGTTGTTGCTTGTGGTCACTTTTTCATGGGGTACAGAGTTTGACTCAAGAATTGTGGGATTAACTGGACCAGTTGCTGCTGTTAGACAGATTGCACAAGAATACCGCGTATTCTTTAAGAGGGTTGAAGAAGACGGGGATGATTACCTTGTTGATACTTCCCACAACATGTATGATCCATATTCCCATTTCATTTCGTTTTTTTTTTTTTTAATATCAAGGCATTTCAACTATAGTAATGAAATTAAAAACAAACAGGTATCTAGTCAACCCGAACATGGAAGTAGTGAGATGCTTCGGGGTAGAGTACAATGCAGAGGAACTGTCTGAAGCAATAGTCAAGGAGGTGAACCGAACTGGAACACAATAGCCTTGGAATTAAGTTCTTCCATGACTAGTTGAGGTACACGATATATTGGAGTTGTTGCTCTAAACATTTTTGCCCCTCGGGAAATTGATGAGATGTTAATAATGGTGACTGAGAGGAAAAATTCATTCATGTTGCGCGCGATCAGAAAGTAAATCAGGACATGTTTTATATTTTCACGAGTTTATGAGGTCTGAAAAGTTCATCAATTTTACTAGTGAAGAAGATATCAGAAACAGATTACTCAGGGAAGGATGTTCTCTTTCTATTTCTTGATTCAGTTCTTTCTTTTTGTTCTTCTGCTACTTGCATGCACTGTTCACCTCAGGTTGCGATATGTTCCACAAAGTTATGCTCTCAATCCAGCATTATTATAAATTCTGGTGATGGGCTATCAGTTTCTGACCCATTTTACCTTGGGAGATTTGTTTTGAGGATGCACATTCCTTAGAATACCCGAGTGATTTTGTAAGGCACTCACCGTGCATACCGACGAGCGGAGAAGATATCAAGTGAGAGAACTGAATTTAGGTGACTCAACCTAGGGATATAAGAGAGACACGCACATGTACAGAGAGAAAAGCACCATTGCGTGACAAAAAAAAAAAAAAAAGGAGAATATTTTGGGATTGAGTGAAATACACGAAGGCTTTACATGCAGGTCACAGACTCAGAGCAACCTAACTGTCCAGATCTTTGAGCTGTAATCTTCATTGAAGATTTGGGAAAAACCTAATTCCAACATTGTTTCTTATGCGTACATTAGGTGGCTTATGACTTGGATATCGAATTCTAGACATACAAACGAGGAACAAGGATTTGACCAGATTGTAGCTTTCGTGATCTACTAAAAAAGAGAAGAGTCCAAAGCATGTGTATTTTTTTTTATTCTAATAGACCTAATGTGAAAAATAAGAGTCTAAGTTCTTCATCTTCTCATTTCGCAAGTTGGCCCGGACACCATTATAAAAAAGTCTTTCTTCGACAAGGACATGATATAGGAGTTAATCATGGAAATATGACACAAATTAATTCTTTAATACCAAGAGGATAAATCACCTACACATTTCAAAAATGCCCCCGCGAGCCCATGAACGTGCCTAAACTCCCCACACCCTACGAAAGTGCCTAAACCCCAAACCTAATGAAAGTGCCTAAACCTGAACCCTAGGGTACCCTATGAAAGTGCCTAAAACCCTAAGGTACCCTATGAAAGTGTCTAAACCACTAAAACCCTATAATTAGAAAGTGCACCCTAAGTGCCTAAACCAAAAATGTCTAAACCCAATATAACCTACTCCAAAAAGCCTAACCCCCTAAAATTGAACCCAATCCCAAAATTTAAGAGACAAAATTAATTTTGTCCCACCCAAGACCCAACGCATGAGAGAGAGAGAGAGAGTTGGGTCAGTAGGAAAGGAAATGTGAAGCGCACCGACTTGTCACTTTCAATGGCCATTCCTTCATTGGCTAGTCGGTCAACGGCAGAGGTAAATGTTACGGGTTTTACAAGTTTTCGACTTGTAATTTTTTTTTATCATTAAGGGTATTTTTTGTCTAGTATTGTCCTTGAACTCTTAAAAATTTCACATCAATGTATTGGAAGCTTTAAAATAAGTTAGGTTGAACTAAACGCCCTTTAAAGCCCCAAACTAGGCCTTTAGGCCAATTTTTTGTATAAAGAAAGAGGAGAGTCCAAAGCATGTGTATTTTTTTGGGTCTAGCTCAAGACAGAGCATAGATCATGTGATGGGTTGTTGGATATATAGTGTATCAAGAAAAGCCCGACCATGAGCAAAGTTTTTGACTAAGGTGTTTTTTTAACATGAGCAGGGGTTGAAATGCCCAACCACCCGGCGGCTGTTTGGTATTTTATGTTATGTTTTAGAGTAGCTTCAAATTTGCATGAATCTGGACAAATTTAACTAGTAGCGTAGCTTCATCCTTGAATAAGAGAACCGACCCTTAATACGCGGTAGGGGACCGATTTCTAATGAGCCAAGTGGTAGTACTAGAATCGTTCTTTCATCCATATATTAGCTAACTGTACTATATTAGTAATTAATATTCAGCTCTAACATGCCTTTCTGCTCCAATGCCGAAAGCTTCCTCCTTTAATTACTATCTTCCTATTTTTGGTTTTTCTATTTTGTCCTTATTCAAATTTTTTTGCATTCGTTAGTTTTGCATCAAGATTTTGTGGTTTCTAGATTCCTCTCGACGAGACGAATCTAACAAGTATAAAATTTATGATCAAAACTCAATATTTTTTTAATAAAGCCAAAATAGGTGGATTATTGGCTAATAATCCACCTATTTTGGCTTTATTCAAAAAAATATTTGGTTTGGCCATAAATTTATACTTGTTAGGTTCGTCTCGTCGAGAGGAATCCAGAAACTACAAAATCTTCATGCAAAACTAACGAATGCAAAAAAAATTTGAACAAGAAAAAATGCAAAAACCAAAAACCGGTTTTTTACCCAAAGGAGACAGCCGCATTACCATTTCATATTTTCACAAACAGTAGTAAAACAAATATCTTCTTTGAGATATTTGGCCAGTATCTAACACTTCGTATTCGATCTGATGTTTGATTTGATTGCATGTCATAGAGAAATGTCTTTTGAGAAATATGGGTACGAAGACTTTATTTTGGACCCTGCTATGGGTACAAAATTTTTTGTACAGAAATTGTACAAATCGCTCTCGGGGACCCACTTTTGGGTCCCACGAGAGTGATCCGAACCGTTCATTATTCTTAGAACATTTTTCCGAGGGGACCCACAAAATTTCAGCTCAATCGGACGGTTAGAAGTGCTTGAACCAAAGTCCCACCGTTTCAACCGTGTGGGACTTTGGTTCAAGCACTTCTAACCATCCGATTGAGCTGAAATTTTGTGGGGCCCCTCGGAAAAATGTTCTAAGAATAATGAACGGTTCGGTTCACTCGTGTGGGACCCAAAAGTGGGTCCCCGAGAGCGATTTGTACAATTTCTGTACAAAATTTTTTGTACCTGTAGGTTTATCCCTTTATTTTAGACCAGCCCAAAACCTAGTTAAGGTTCCAAGTAGATAACATATTGGTTTAAACAAATTATCAAGCCACTATCATCGATGTGCATATTGGATTTTTACATGTATAAACAAATAATATGAAATTAATCGTAGTATGGGTTGCAGGGAGCAAGACTGCAGGAAGGAGTACAATGAGACATGCCAATAACGCCAAAAGGTCCAAAACAACCCAATATAAAAACAATGTCACATAATAAGTGTAAGCAGCAGCCTACATACATACATACATACATACATATATGTATGTAGTAGTAGTACATGCAAAAGAGATCCAATATGTGATGTTTTTGTATCTTTTAATAAAGGAAAGGACGTGAAAGAAAGAGTAAAAAGAAGAACGGATTTATGCAGTGGAATGCTTTGCAGCCGGTGGGGCGTTGGGATTAGCTTGCACACAACTCGATTATTCTCCTTGTTAGTCCGGTCAAAGGCAGACTATTTATGCCGGGACTAGTGTGTTGTGCCCAAACGCGCACTTCTCGTACAGAAACAGTAAAATCAAGAGAAAACACGACACACAATATACGTGATTCGGCCAAATCGGACCTACATCTACGGGGAGGGGGGTTTCACTATAATCCGGAGAAAATCCGTGTTCTTGTGTTACACACTCACACTCAATCTCACAATAATGACATCCTCACTAGTTCTCTCGTGTATTTCTCTCTCCGGGGAGCCACAACCGGCCCCCTCTCACACTCTCTGCCTCTCTCTCTACATTGTGCTACCACTCTCATAACCTAGGCATCACAGAGTATTTATAGAGATACAATAAAGAAACCCTAAATTACTCTCATACGGGCCTAAGCCCAACGGCCCACACGGGGTGGACTCTCAACAATGTGGATTCATAAGCGATTTCTCTCTTGCGGCCCAACACCAAGAGGCTGTTAAATTTCAAACTCAAGATGTCTAAATTTACAGCTCATTCATGTTGCCACTTGAGCTATCCCCCTAGCGTTGAGGGCCAGGGGCCTCCCCTCTTTCCCACCAATAATTGAAGTTTCAATGGACTTGTAGTAGTTTATTTCTGGTAAGTCACCAATGATGGGAATCCCACATCTAGTGGACTCCATCTTTCCATCTCCGAAAGCCACCCCATTTTTTGTCAATTAAAAACCAATTGGAGCCACCTTTAAAGTGTACCCATTCCAAAAATCTATGTGTTTTTTTCACATCAAACACCCCCCCCTTTTCAGTGGATTCCAACTCCTCATTCAATCAATCCCACGAATCAGTAGATTCCCCACAACTAGTGGTGGGTTTCCCTTTCACAAAGGAAAAAAAGAGGTCTCGCGCGTTATGTAGATTTTTCGTATCATGTCTCGAATAATTTTACGAACACAGATACTCTTAAGAATATAGATACTGACTCTATATATATAAATGGCCCCATGACATAGTATATATCAGTTTTAATAATTTTAGAAAACATAAATTCGAACATGTCATATGATTACTCCAAATATTCCATTCCATCTCTTTTTTTAGGTGCTAATGATTGAATTTATCTAATGAGTTAATGGGGCCCTCCTCCCTAAAATGAAGTATGTTTCATATTTCAAGAACATGGGGGCAGTTTTTGTGGGTGAGTAAAATATACATCTAATGAGTTCATATAATTTGTTCTTATACTTTGTACTTACAAAAAAGGGGTTTCTCGAGGTTTATTATGCTTCCACCAAATCTCTTCTTTTCCTTGTCTGAGATAAAGGGGTGTATGTAGATCAATGGTAAGGAAAAAAGGTGGCAACTTATAAATAAGAAGAGGGTCTGGAGTGATTTTTTGGTACGTTAATGCTATGATCATACAACATTAAAAGCACCTACAACACTTAATGTGTCAAAAGTTTAAACTATCGAGGCTGTCAATGACAAATCGTTGTAGAGATAATGATCTAACATCATTTAAAGAAAACATTATACTGTAAAACTAGAACTCAGATACCGTGTTATATAGGTAATCAATCGTCTTAAAAACATGAAGTTGCTATTAGATAGGTTTAACAACATATATCAAGCTATTCGGTGGAGATAACAATATGAAGAGCGGCGTGCGAATGCTGGTCCGGACACCTGGGTGATATATTGTCATGTACCCAACAATCAAAATTGAATTCTCAAGCGGTCAAGCCATATCCATTATAGATCTAGACTATGTATCCCCTGCAATTTTGGTAAGCCCTAGATATTGTATTTATTACAGGGCTAGCAAAAGGACAACTTTGTTTTTTAAAAACCAATACCTTCGGAAATGGCTATGTTTCTTAGGATGCAACCATGCACTTACCCTAGTTGCACCACAATTATTGACCTTTGGAACACAAAAAATGATAAAGTTTACATAATATTACAGCCCTAGCTCTTGGTGCCCACGTCCATATATGTCTTTATGTTGCAAAGGATCAATAATAATAATAATATATCAACTAAATAAGTTGGGAAATGGTGACCAAATTTCGGTACAGAACTCTGCAAAAGATCGATAATCGAGTGATAAAGTGAAGGTTAGACACAACACTGAACGAGAGAGATGGAGACGCATAATACAGCCTCCGAATATAGATGGTAGGTGTTAGTGAATTATAACTACCACATCGGTGACATTGTATTAGATGGTATTTATAATCAAGTGACAAGTTTAGAAACTAGAGATCTAAAAATGCATGGTAGGTACATAGGGTAATAGTTGAACACGAGCTACTGTTTTCTCCAACTCGACATAATTTTTGTTATGAAACTAACTGGAGCCTAAAACTAAGAAAAAAATAGTTAAATGGCATACCGATTCTATTACTCAGCAGGGACAGAGCCAGAATTTTTGCTTGGGGGGACGAACTACTATATCTAGAGCAGGGGGCTAAATAATTTGATGAAATATATATATTTTCAATAAAACAATATGGTTTTTTCAAATTGTAGTAGGGGTGACCAGCCCTACTAGCCCCCCTTCTTCATCCTTGTTACTAAGAGAGAGAGAGAGAGAGAGAGAGACGTGAACCATTATTGTGCTACATTACACATATTTTGAAAAAATTATTCAATACTTTTGGGCATTATTCCCAGACTGTTTCTTTCCACCTGCATCAGCATGTGTGAGCCATGCCGCGACCGTTATCTTAAACCAGAATGGAGCTCTCTGTGAGACTATGTCACAGCTAAGTCTTTTTGGCTGATCATGCCATGCATGTTGTTAAGCAGAAACAAGGTTTTGATTAACCCCAACCTGGTCCACAAACTTTAGCTGAATTATTAGGGTTGGACCAAACAAGGTATGATACGGAATTATTAGGGTTGGAATAGAATAGGTCTTATAAATACTCTTTATTGTAAAAACCATGTACGACTTTAATCAAATAACAGACTCGCTCTTGCTTCCATGGAGGTACCCAGTTTTGGGGAACAACATAAAAATCCTGTGTCGATTTCTTTACTATTCTTATTCCTATATTGTGTGTGTGATGATTCAGTGTGACAATTTTGTTTGCAGGGCGGGTGGTGCCCCCAATACTCTTATCCACCACACATTGTATTAGGCTCCACAAAATATGTGATGAATAAAGATGTTGGCCGCACCATGTAGCGGTTGCCAATACCATAGAATTATTGGTCCTCTACTTCTGTACATGACTACATCCACTTCCCCCCTCTCTATCTCGCTCTATGTGTGTGTATGTGTTTCCATAGAGTACTTATATCTGTGTGTAGCTGTGATGTGTAAAACCAAACCCTAAAGTTGGCAAACTACTATCTATGGATGGTCTTTCTATGGACAGCCTTTTGGGTTCTCAATCAATAAGCTAAGAAATATATAGTTTAATACATACTCCAATACTTTTTTTACACTTTTCAGTATGTTTTTTTATAACACTTTTCACATATTTCAAATATGCACTTTTTAAACTTTATCAACAACCCAATGAGTTGTTTTTAACATTCTAAGATGTCTCATGTTTGCATTTGTTAAATATTTATTCTTTTGCTCGGCAAAAGGAAATTTATTAACGGAACAAAGACAAGAATGCATCACATTAGAGATCGGGCATACCAACAATGATGACAACCCCCAACAGACACGAGCCACCAAGGACCCAAGGGCAAAAAACAGAGAGAAAAAAAATTAACAAGATGCAACCAAAGAAACCCAAAACGGATAAAAAAATGCCCTTCTCCTACTACAAACTAAATATAAGCATGAACCACCACTTTGACCACAAAATTCTAGAATTCTAAACCAAAACTTCATACACAAATCACATCATAAAAGTAGACCCTCACTGAACCCAGAGCTTGACAACAGCAGCAGCAAGGCAAAACTTCCCTAATAGCAGTAGCCTTCCTATCCACATACAGCACATACTTAACCACTTGCTCATCGAACACATACTTCAGAGAATAAAGTGTGTAGATTTTCATATGCTTGTTAAAAATTGGCTCAATTTTGGGTCTCTAGTGCATTAAATTTGGTCGCAACATCTTTGGTCTGGTGCTGGTCCGGTTCTGGTCCGGACCAACGAGTTTGGGACAAGAATTATGCTCGAAGGAGTGCTCGTCCGGCTTTCGTCTGGACGAGCAGGGCTAGTTCATCAAATAGGTTGTAGTTTCTCTTGTCCGAAACTCGTTCGATTCTAGTCTGGACCGGCAACTCCATGTCTGCGCTTGTTAGCCGATTTTGTTCTGTTCTGATTGGGCCTTGGATTTCCTAAAGATTTGTTTTCTTATGGGTTTGTGACTTTGAGTGCAATGAATTTTGTTTGAGCAATTATTGGCTTTAGGAAGGATTTTGTGACTATAAATACAGCCTTATTCTCTCCCAGTGGCGGCTCCAGAAATTTTGAATAAGGTGTTCAACATTTACCTTAACTCTAGCTCTATTAACTAGTATATACATTAATACATACAAATTTTTCATATATTAGTGTGAATAATGAGACCAAATGATATGAAAATACAGAATGTCACAAATTTTCTTGGCGAATTATATATTATTGGGTCAAGTAAAATTAAATCGAAGGATAAATACCCTAATATTTATTGTAGAAATTTGTATGCCGAATAGGTTCACAAGAATATTTATTTTTTATATAGAGAGTTAATTGTTACTCAGAGAGAAGTCATAAGACGATATCAATACAATAGATTTTTTTTTCTTGATTTTCATAATTTTTGTCGTGAAGAGTATGCACTTATTTTGAACTGGTGTATTAAGGATTCTATTGTAAATTACTAGGATTGATGAGTGTTCATAGTATAAATGTTCAAACAAAAACCTGATTTAAATTTATCACATGTAATATAGAATATAAAAGACTTTAGAGTGTATATTAACTATCTACGAGAAGACTTTAGACGTACTTTAGTTGGTTTACAAAAAAATGATTTGTGTACTGATTTGTTGAGCTAGGTGTTCAAATATTTTTGAGAAGGGTGTACAGATATTTGTGAGTAGGGTGTTCAAGAATGGCTTTACTAACTAAAACTAAAATTTTTACATAGTATATTTCTAAACAATTTTTTTTCTTGAGGGTGTTCAAGTGACTACCCTTTGATATGGGTAGAGTCGCCTCTGTTCTCTCCATTAGGGTTTGCACTTTTTGAGTGAATCCATTTGAGAGGCTCCTAGGGGGTTTCTTTGTAGATCTTCATTGTTTGTTGGTTGCCCCTCTTTGGTGGGATTGAGAAGATCTTTACTTTTTCGTCTCTTGGTTAAAACTCTATGGGTTCCTGTGGGTTTTTTGAGACTTAATGAGAGATTCCAATTAGATTTTGGTAAGAAAACTTGTAATTGGGGTTGGTGAGTGTCTCCTTGTGAGAGTTTGTTTGTTTGTCACTATTGTAGCTCTTCGGAGCATTGTTCTCTTCATATAATGGAATCACCTCTCGTTTGCTTCTCCCGTGGAGTAAGTTTACATCCATATGCCGAACCACGTAAATCTTGATCTCTCTTATTTGTTTTATGATTTGGTTTCGCCATACGTTTTTCGCATATGTTTGATTTGCGACTTGTCCATTATTATGACCATCAATGATCATTAGGTTGCGGTTGGCTTCTTAGGGGGCCCGCCGCACAACAAAAACAAAACTAAGCATCATAAATGACTAAATCCAGTTTTGAAATATAAAATAAGGAATAATATTAGAAATCTAATCAAATTTTCTGCAAAGGCATGCATTAATCACATGTCCAAAAGTTGAGTTCCCGTACAATTTAAACAGCAAATAATTACTGGTGATTACACTTTGTTACTGTCGTGGTGTATGTTTTACTCCTTTTTTTTGGTTGTTCCTAGAGGTGTCAAACAGGCCCGTCGTGCCGTGCCGTGCCGCTTTTCTTCCGTGCCAACCGTGCCCGTGCCCGTGCCCGTGCCGTGCCGTGCCCGTTTACTTAATCGTGCCATGTCGTGCCGTGCTTAATCGTGCCGTGCCCATTTTTAGTCGTGCCGTGCCGTGCCATTTTTCTTCATTCGTGCCGTGCCGTGCCGTGTCGTTTTGTAACCGTGCTGTGCCGTGCCGGCCCATTTACTTAATCGTGTCGTGCCGTGCCGGCCCACTCACTTAATCGTGTCGTGTCGTGCCGTGCCGACCCGCTTAATCGTCTAACTCGTGTCGTGTCGTGCCGTGCCCATTTACTTAATCATGCCGTTTTTTTAAATCGTTTCGTGCCGTGCCGACCCGCTTACTTAATCGTGCCGTGTCATGCTGGCCCGCTTAATCATTTCACACGTGTCGTGTCGTGCCCGTTTACTAAATCGTGTCGTGCCGGCCTGTTTACTTAATTGTGTCGTATCGGCACATGGATATTTATTTACCATGTCCACCCCAATTTTGGAGCATGGATATTTATTTACCCTGTCCACCCCAATTTTGGTCCACCTGGGAGCACTTTCGAACCCTATTAAGTATTTACTATCATCAGCAAAACTACATATTATCCAATTGGCCAAATTTTTGGGGGATGCTGAAAGCAAGACTTGTTAAAAAGTAAATGATCTCTCACTCTTTTTTTTTTTTTCCTTTCTTTTACTTTCAGTAAATTGACATTTATGTAAAAGGAGTATAGTGTTTTTATCATCGATAATGATGTTAATTACTTTTATAGTTAGACCCAAAAATTATCTCTTTGATTACATTTCTTTTTCATTCATGCTTTTTTTGGTGAAAAGAAAAAAGATCAAAAAAGGAGAGACTAAATTTACATAGATTAATACAGTTTCTTGTTGGGCATTGAATCCAAAATCCATGTGTCTGTATTGACAATACCCATGTGTTCCTCTACGAATCGGTTTCTTTTTTTCTGGTTCAGCATTTGGATTAGTATGTGCATCTCGATTAATTTCTTTTCCGATTCAGTTAAAGACCAAATGTTCACGCCAGAATTGAAAAATTTGAGAGGAAAAAAGTTGCACACTTGACCGACAAACTTATACCTTTGGTAGGAATAGGACTAGATATTTGTATAATTTACAAGAAATTCAACTCCATATTTACAAACATGACATTGTGAAGAATAGAAAAAAATTGCACTACAGAATCCCCGGATCAGAATAGAAATGGCCATGTGGTATGAAGAAGCTAGGTATCAATTTTGGGGAAAAGAAAACTTGCGCCAATTGGCTACAGAAAAGAAAAAAGAAAAGAAATGGGAAAAGAAAACACAAGACAAAATGAATAAGGCTAACAGAAAATATTTAAGACCAATAATGTCATATAATGCATGACTCGGTGACCATCAGATAAGTTTTTTTCGTATCGGAACCGTCTAGATTGCAAGTGGGAGTGATTATATCCTCCATGCAAAAAACAAAGTGATTTAACTATTGTTACGTCTTTGATCGAAGGACACAAATTGTCAGTTGATAATAAATCAACGTCCCTGATGAAAGGGTTTTCAATACCCGATGGACTTCAAATTTGGCGAAGGTGATTAAAATAGCAAAACAAACAAAGTGAACGGTGTGGATCGTCATAAATGTGTTGCGATCGTGTGGCTAATGCATAATATAATCAAAATTTTATACAAAACAATATAACATATTAATAATTTAACATATTATGTAATTATAAAAATTCAATTTTGACCTATCATTTCAAAAATCAAATATTTCATTTTAATTATTACAAATTTATTTTCAAATAAAATTTAATTTATGTTATAAATATTTTTTCAAAATTTATATTTTTGTTATCAAAATTTAATTTTTATTTCACCCCTAAGTTTTTTCATTTATGTTATTCAAAAATTAATTTTTAATTTCCCTCATATTTTCCTTATTATGGAATTTGGAAATTACATTTATTTAATAAAATTACATTTTTGATTTATTATGTATTTATTTATTTTTCCGAAGTCCATTTATTTAATTAAAATATATTCAAAAAAATCCTTTTTTCCCTCTTTTTCCCCCCCTTATTTGGCAAGTGCATTTATTAAATTCTAACTATTATTCAAAATTTTATTTTTATTTTACCTCATTTTTTTTCTTCTTATTATGGCAAGTCCATTTATTAAATTCTAATTATTATTCATAAATTCAGTTTTAATTTCCATCTTTTTTGTTTTCATAATTATGGCATTTGGCAACTTCATTTTTTCCCCAAAATTTTTCACCTCCAAAAATTCATTTTAATTATTAAAAATTTTATTTTTCATTTTTTCCTCTTTTTCAAATAAAATTTAATTTATTTTATAAAAATGTTATTCAAAATTTATATGTTTGTTATCAAAATTTAATTTTTATTTTACCCCTAAGTTTTCATTTATGTTATTCAAAAATTCAATTTTAATTTCCCTCATTTTTCCTTATTATGGCATTTGGCAACTTATTTTTTTTAATAAACAAGGATTTTTATTTATTTATTATGTATTTATTTATTTTTGTGAAGTCCATTTATTTATTTAAAATATATTCAGAAAAATCCTTTTTTCCCCCTTATTTGGCAAGTGCATTTATTAAATTCTAACTATTATTCAAAATTCAACTCTAATTTAATGAAAACTTATTCTAAAGTCCATTTATTTAATGAAAACTTATTCTAAATTCAACTCTCTCTCTCTCTCTCTCTCTCTCTCTCTCTCTCTCTCTCTCTCTCTCTCTCTCTCTCTCTCCGTGATTTAATGAAAACTTATTCAAAAAATATTTTTCACCTATCAATTCAAAAATCAAATTTTTCGCTTTTATTATTCAAAATATCATTTTTTATTTTTCCTCAATTTTTGAAATAAAATAAAATTTACTTTTCCTCATTTTATTTTTATTTTCCCTCATTCTTTTTGTTATTATATACCATGCCGTGCCCGTGCCGTGCCCGTGCCGTGACCGTGCCCGTGCCCGTGCCCGTGTCGTGCCTGTGCCCGTGCCCACTTCCGTTTCGTGCCCGTGCCGTGCCAGACTAAGACCGTGTCGGGCCCGTGCCGTGCCAGACTAAGACCGTGCCGTGCCCGTGCCGTGCCTGATTAAGTCTGTGCCGTGCCGTGTCGTGCCACGCTAGGCCAACTACCGTGCCGTGCCCACCCATTTCCGTGCCCCGTGCCCGTGCCCCCACAGACCGTGCCGTGCCCAACTTTTACCGTGCCCAAACCGTGCTCGTGCCGGAGTTTTTCGTGCCGGGCCCGTGCCGTGCCGGGCCGGCAAGGCCCATTTGACACCTCTAGTTGTTCCTTCTATTGGACCACACACGGGTTGAACTTGTATTGGAGATTGCAAAGCAGCTTCCCAAGAAAAGTGTGTGGGAACGTAATTCGATAATTCACACACACACACACACAGAGAGAGAGAGAGAGAGAGAGAGAGAGAGAGAGAGAGAGAGAGAGAGAGAGAGAGAGAGAGAGAGAGAGAGAGAGAGAGAGAGAGAGAGAGAGAGAGAGAGAGAGAATGTGCATTGACTGACTTGCAAATTTAAGTTACAATTATTTTAGACTTGTAGTAATCTAGATACTAAGACTTTCAAGGCCTTTAAGCCAAGAGAAAACCCCTTTTTTTTTCCTATTGTTTTTAACTCCTTGTTCTAATTTTTTTCCCCCTTAAACAAGGAAAGTACATATTGTCATCCCGGCCTTGAATTGGGAAGTTATATTTTCATTTCTTGAAGTTGTCTTCTAAGCCTGAATTTGAGTCGCAACGATTTTCTTTTCCATTGTACTAACCGCTGCAAAAAGTCCATAACCTACAAAAAAGAGCAAAAAAAATAAAGAGGTTGAAGTAAATAATACAGTAAGTGTGAAAAATAAATCAACATGAATCACATATTATTGATAAAAAAAAAGTATTATTTGATAAAAAATATACTAATGTTCTATTGATAAAACAACAAAATACATGTGATGCATCCATGCATTAAGGTACTTGCCTCGGATGGTTCTTGTAAAGAATAATAAGCATTTGTCTCCTTTGGAATCTTGGAAACAAGAATGCCAAATCCTTGTCCTCTATCTTTCAAAACCTAATTCAATGAAAACATAAATATCAATCTTGATTTTGGGACTATAAACAATTAATAGTACGATATTAAAATTTCTAAATGCATTAGGAACATTGTATACCTTGAAAGCATCTTCATCTGTTCGATCATCTCCAATGTAGACAGGAAAAACATCGGTAGAATTAGCAAATCCTAGAGGAAGGGTTCGTTCCAAAAGTTAGTAATTACAAGAAAGAGGTTATCAATTATTTACCATAGATAGTATTTGTTAACATTCTTTTGAATACTCTTTTTTTTTGTTTGTTACCTCAGTTTTTCCAGCTTTTGGTTCAACTTCAATAAGCTTACCTCAAGGGCCATAAAAAAAATGTAATAATGACATATAAGTCAACTTATTCACATACTATAATACTAGGTAGTTATTTAATTAAAAGTTAATTATGTTGTTTCTTTTAGATCGGGGGAGGATTCAATTTTTGATTTAAAAATCTAAATTCTAATAGAACAAAAAAAAAAAAAAAGGGTTTAAAATCAATAACCACAAAACTCACCAAGAGACTCTAACAAAAATTCAAGGGCCTTGCCTTTGTCCCATTTGATCGTAGGACGAATCTCTAGTACCTGTATTAATCATCAATAACCATAATTAATAAGTTACACAACCCCTCACTCTGACCCACATACGAAAAATAAATAAATAAATAAATAATATTCCAATGTACAAAAATATTTATAGAAGTATTAAAGATTATTTTGGGTAACATAATTAAATGCCACTCCAGACCTTTCTTCCTTGAGTCAGTCGAAGCTTTGGGTACTCCTTTAATACTGCCCTGACTTGTAACGCCAGCTCACTCCATTTCTGCATTTTTTTAAAAAGATTTTCACTAGTCAGATCGTTTTCAACTATTTATTTAAATATAGACAATTACATAATCTGATGATATAACAATATTATAAGTACACATAAAGAACTCCGCTAAATAATGAACACGTTATTTAACCATCCTTGGTCACATCAATGAAATGGTCAAATATACATATATCCACAAGACTAGTACAGTACTATAGTATTATGTGTCACTGTGGAAAATCTACTCCTTAGGTTTATGTACGGACACGTGTTCGGATAGCCTGTTGCCAATAAATTTTTAGGTTGAAAATTTTACAGTTTTTAATTTACTCGCTCGCTCCTCGATGAATTCATGCCTTATAAGCCCAGAATTTAGAGAAATTTAATGATCAAACAAACATCCGGTGGCTCAAAATTTGATTGCATGAGATAATATTTATACCTTTTCATCAACGCGGCGAAAATGGACAGAGAGACAAAACTTGTTATGTTCCACCTTAGCACCTGGAGTAAATTTAGTTTTCTCCAACAGTACTTTGTAAACCTGGAAAATCACAGTTAACAACAAAATGATCTATGTTCAGATTATTTTTTGGCTCATACGACGTGACTGTATTGAATTTTGTTGTACACTAACCTCATCAATCATCGGAACAAATTCACTCGCCGGTTGAAAGAGAACAGAAGTACCCTGAAAATGACACTATAAAAATAGGCAACACGACTAAGGTAACATTTACGATAATCTAGCTAAGTCAAAAAAAAATTGCCTATACATGCATACATAGAGACATATATATATATATATATATATATGTGTGTGTGTGTGTGTGTGTGTGTGTGTGTGTGTGTTTATCTTCAGGTAGCTAGCTTCACTCAAAGTGATAAAAAGAAAAGAAAAAAAAGGGGTGGCTTTCCACTCACATTTTTGTAAGTGGAACCTTTGGATGGGCCTTTAATGTCCATTCCATGGCTTCCAGCATAGTACAATTCTGGTAATTGTACAAAGCTATACAACTAACAAAAACAAAAAACAAAGTTGCAAAACAATAATTATATTCCTGAAGTTACAACAGAAAATCGCAATAACGAAAGGTAGAAAAAAAAAAGAAAAAAAAAAATAAGGTACCTTATCTCTGCACCTCCCACTCACTATAGCAGTAGGAAAATGTCTAGCAAGTTTTCTGACTGTTGCTCTCATCTGTTGTATCAAAAATTCATTAGAAAGAAAGATTCAAAATTTAAACAGAGAGCAGAGCAATTTATGGAAAGAGAAGACTGGAGGGAAATGGAGTAAGAACCAACAGCATCAGACATGAAAGCTCGATCCGGGTCGTCGACGATCGGGGAAAGGGTACCGTCGTAGTCGAGAAACATCACTATTTGCTTCCCATTTGATTCTTTGGTTATCTGCTCGAACATTTCCAGTGCTGATGGGTGCTGATTCTGTTTTTCCATCCAAAATGTTGCATGCACACTAATGAGATTAATTGTCTCATTGACTGAAAGTGCATGAGAGAGAGAGAGAGAGAGAGAGAGAGAGAGAGAGAGAGAGAGAGAGAGAGAGGTTGGCTTACAATCCAAGAACCTTGGTCTTGAGAAAGAGGAGGTGTGGACTTGACATGGGTTGGTGATGAAGCTCTCATAGAGTCAATCCAGGCGTTGAGTCTCACTCCACCTTCCACATCAAGGCTATGGGGTAGCTTCTTGCGAGAAATGGTGATGTAACGACCTGCCGCCAGCGGTGCTTTTTGCGCTGTGGTCGTAAATATAGACGAGCCCGCCGCGGCCACGGCCACCGCTATCGCCATACTAATGTCCGACTTGTTGTCAGAGACTGCCCCGTTCTGATTCTTCGTCTTGTCTATTTCTTCAATCAAATTCACTACAAAAAAAAAATTAAAAACCCCCCAAAATCACTCCATTTTTTCTTGTCATGAAGCATGCTTCTAAAACTCAAATTTAAAACTTACCCATTTTAAAGAAAACTGAGGTGGTGATTGAAAGCTCTAAACAGAGAAGAAACAGAGAGCTCTGTTTTTCGAAAACAGAATATGAGAGAGAGAGAGAGAGAAGACTGTGGGGAGGTATTGCAAGCCCAATTGGTGGTTTTATAGCAGTTGCAACTTGCAACGGACGAAGCGGTGGGGCTCACTTGGGAGTACTCCACACCCTTGGACCCAGCAGATTCTAACTTCCACCGGGTCCCACCACACGGTACCGACACACCATTCGGTCCATTCCGCCGTTTTCGTCGTCCTCGCAGCGATTACTGACAGGTGGCGGTTTTGCCCACGGTATACGAGTCGCGGCTTAGAGCTGACCCTGTCGTTCTGTCCTAAGTGACCGACAACAATTGCACCAATTTCCATGGTCTTAAAATACGAGGACACTAGCGGTGAGAATTTCTGACACGATACGAGAACACGATTCGAACACAACACGAAGTTAGCGGGTAAGGGTCAATTATTTCTGACACGAAACACGAATATAACACGACACGATAACACGAAAAGTTAAATAGGTCGGGTTAGGGTTGAGGAAATCCTGATACGAACACGAGATAACACGACACGAACCCGACATGACACGAGAATTTATGGAAAGACACGATGACTTGACATGAACCCGACACGAAGATAGCGGGTTAAGGTTAGCTATTTCTGACACGAAACACGAATGTGACACGACACGATAACACGAAATACTAAACAGGTCGGGTTAAGGTTGAAAGAATTTTAACACGAATACGAGATGATCCGACACGACTCGATGCCCACCCTAGAGGACACCATGTGACAGTGTTTTAAGAGCAGGAAATAATTGCTCTAATAATTACCGGTGTAGATTCTCCCATGCGACTGTCCCTCCAACAGTGACCGGTGTAGATCCTCCCCATGTAACTGTCCTTTCATGTGACTTGATATGAGAATCATTTGTTTTCAAGTTATATGTATTCCGATGAGACATTTAATGAAATCCAATCGAATTGATTTTTGGTGCATTTGCATTACTTGATAAGCTTTACGCGGTGGATGTCGCCGATTATTGTAACGATGTTGGTGCAACCTTGCCGTAGCCCGCACAACACACTGCGCATCACCTAGCTCGATTCCCTTGATATGAGTAGGATCTATTATAAGATCTAATAATGGTCTTATTCGATGATCCGAATTATTTATTTCATAAATTCTATGTATTCAGTATCTATGCAAAAAAATAGATTAACCTGATATGGGAAAACCTGAAATTGTTTAAAGACAAATACTCCCTCCGTCCCCATTTATTTGTCCATTTTGAAAGTTCGTGCCACTTTTCAATTGATTATATCTCGTAATTTACGTTGTTTTACGTGATTTTAAAAACATTGTCTTATAGATTTTATTGAGATCTATCAAACAAGATCCATATTGAATATAAAATTTATTACCGATTTAAAGTTATAACTAGTTTTTTATCCGGTTAGAATTGGACGAGGGACCAAAATTTGGGGACGGAGGGAGTAAGTGGTTAGTGTTTAACCGTTCGTTCGACCAATCTTTTTTTGGAATGTTCATAAGTACACATCAAGGATTACGATATGATGAGCTCGATTAGTAAGTGAACTGTTGTGGTTTCCATTCGACATCACCGGAGAGCATAATACTATAATAGAGCTGAGAATATGACACGAAAGAATCTGGAGTCCAACAATACTATAATAGAGCTGAGAATATGGACTAATTTTTTATTTTATTTTATATAATCTAGTGTCCAGGTTAGCATACGCGCACTTCAACTAATCTTGACATACCAATTTCACCGTCCCCTGGTGAGGGCTCCATTTAAAACAAAAGCAAACTTCGAATGAACTAACCCCAAAAGCGTGGATAGCATTGAGAAGGTTTCTTTTTGGGGTTAGAATATGAAGTAAATTAAAGACACATAACTATACATCAAATTTGAAAATAATCCAGTAATTATGTGTAGAAAGAAAATTATGGCTTATTCTTCTTCTTTTCCATTTTGCCCTCATGTAACTTTTTTTAAGTTAATACTTTTTGTTGGGGGGAAATGGAAGAAAACAAAACTTTTCACTAGAAAGAAATTTACTTCGACTAATCTTTGTTGGTTTTTGGCTCGATTTCCACGTTCCCAACATCTGTGATCCGAATCTAGTCCGGACCAAGGCAACTCTGGTCCGGACCAAGCAATTCTGAGCAGTTTGGGAGCTTGCAACATGTATGGTCTGGATCAAGGTCACGGTGATTTGGACCAAGGGTCCTGGTTGCATGTTGGCGCGGGAAGGCGTGGTCTAGGCCAACGGAGGTCTGGTCAAGACCATGGCGACGTACGACAGTCCTATAAATACATTTTTTTAGGGTTTTGTCTATTTGTATTGCATACACAACAACTTTTTTCTGAGAGAGAAAAGAGAGAAACTCTGAGAGATCTCATATGTAGCCTTTGGGCATCCAATTTTCTTCTGATTAGTGAAACCCCTCATCTTCTGACTATCCGTGGAGTAGGTTTCATTGCCGAACCACATAAAATTTTTGTATTCTCTGTGTTTGCACTCTCTCTGGTTTGTTAATTACGTAGCATAAATTGCATCTACTTTATGTGTTTGTTAATGCTTCCTCACAACAATATTTTTTTAATAGCTATAAAAATAACAGTAAGGCTAATGCGACAACGCGCATAATAGGAGCATACAGCTAACGCTGCAATATTTGTAGGGATATCAATGCTATCTGGCTAATTAGGAGGATTAGGTCCCAATCAATTAGGGCCGGCAACATAAATCTTTTTTTTTTTTTTTCCATCGAATCCTGTAAAGGGGCTACTTGTTCAAATATTAGTCTCAGTAAACTCATATCTTTAAGCACTATAGTATCCAATGTCATTTGGGATGAGTTCCACCCCTGGCTTTCCTATCCTTTCTTAATTTGAAAGCTTTCCAACACTCTACCCAACCTGTGTGCTCAAAGTTTTAATAGTTTTTTTTCTAGACTCATAATTTATCCTTAGACGCTGGAAGTACTCCGGGTCCAAGGCTTCCAGGTCGCCTTCATCGGCGAACTATCGATCTTCTGTCTCATTTGCAATTTCAGTCTTCTCAAAAATCAAAGTGCTTACCTTATTCGTTATTAGAGTACTGAAGCATGTGATCACTCACCATTTACTTGGGAATGGAGGTCATTTACCCTTATCACTTCAGAGGTTCTTATTTCCTTTTTTCTTCCAAGCCCTTCTCAGCTATATATGGGCACCAACTTACTCACACACCTAGATGCGAGCCGCTTTCCCCTTCCCGTAGCGTTACTATCCAAAACTCTCATATCAACTCTCTTTACTACTACATCTATAAGTTTACAGTAGATATGTCCAAACCACGTTAATTTATTTTCTTTCAACCTCTTCTCTATAGGTACAACGCCTATCATCTCACGAATCAGTTCATTCTAATCATGTCCCTTCTAGTCTTATCGCACGTTATTTCTAATCATGTCCCTTACTTACACATTCGCCAAGATGTACTAGTTGAAAAGAAAGATAGATACTCCCTCCGTCCCAATTTTATAGTCCTTTTTGGGGATTCCAATTTAATAAGGGGACATAATCATTGTAATTTTGAAAACATGTTTTTCTTATTTTACCCTTCAATCATTACACTTTCTTACTTTTTTATTATTTTTAATTTCAAAATATAAGGGTATAAGAGGAAATTCTTTAACAATTACCCATTTAGTTTTGAAGTGGGACAATATTTTTGGGATAACAAAAAGGGAAATGGCTACAATACACACCCCTTATTTGGGTGTACCATATGCACCTATTGCATGGTCCAGATTGTGCCACCTCGTCGGCAATCGTAACATTTTTTAGTTTTTCGTAACTTTTCAGCAATATGATTCGTAACATTTTTTATGATTCGTAACATTTTGGTGTGTCTCGTAACTTTTATAAAAAAAATCGTAACTTTTACAAAAAATTCATAACTTTTACAAAAAATTCGTAACTTTTATAGGGGTGTGAATTGTAGCCTTTTCCAACAAAAAGTGTCAATTGGGACTATAAAATTGGGACGGAGGGAGTATTTAAGTGGTCTTTATGTACATATGTCCCTGCATATATGCTTCGGGCTCTGCATCCAGCCTTGATTCCTGTTACGAGAGAAACTGGAGCGTAGGTTAATGGACATGGAAAATGGATGGTTCCTTTTTCACGGCTTTCTCACTTTCCAATTATTTGTACCATCATTATTCTAATATTGCATACGTAGGCACATGCATCACTACATTAACAACACAAATAACCACTTTGTTCACTTCACATTTCTAAAAAAAAATTCAAAAAGATTCTTTTCCCATCTCTCATCTCTCCAATCATTAATCACATTTATCTCTCTACTCATACTCCACTCTCCAATCATTATTCTCTCTATCTCTCTCATATTATTACATCTCTCTCTAATTATTACTTTCACTACAACAAAAAAACACAATTGATGACACTTTTTTGGTGACAGGACACCATTTTGTCACCGAAAGTATACCTAAGGTGACAAACCAATCCAAATTGACGCTGAAGGTTAATTAGCAATGGCGACATGTAACTGTGAAGCAGTAGCTTGGTGGTAAGGTGTGTGTGTATGCAAGCAAATGGTCATGGGTTCCAATCTCTGCGGCAGCAACCGTACGCCCATCTTGAAGAATCCAAGGAGTAGTCTAGGAGTGACCCCACCGAAGCATTAATTTTTTTGCCATGTGATCATGTTTTTGGCGACACGCTATAGTTGCTAATGGGGGTCCTGCAACAAGCCTGTCACCGAAAGCGTCTTTTCTGTGACAAGTGTTTTTGTCGCTGGAAGCGTCTTTCCGCGACAAGCTCATTAACTTGTGGCCGTTGACTTTTAGTGTCACGGATTTTGTGACTACGGTAGCTCATGTGGCCAAAGAGTATAGGCGAAAAAATCCCATCTTTTGGTGACTTTTTTGGGTGTGGCCAAATGTGTTTTTTCTTGTAGTGTTTTTCCAAAAATTTATCCTAACACTATCTCAAAAGTATTTCTCAAAAAATTCTTCTCAAAACTCTCAACCAAACATGGCGAACGTGATTCAGCTCATGAAGGGTATAAGAGCAATTACACAAGAATATTACGTATGATAATTAGTGATATAAAATTCTAAGACGCATATTTTGCTATAACCAGCACTTGGAATTTGTTGGGCCGACTGTAAGTGTTGGGATCCACAGAGTCAATGTGAAAGAGTTTATACAAGCGTTCGTGATAACAATAAACTTGTTCCTTGTCGATCGAACAAATGTCGCCGGCCATTGTTTTAGGCTTCTCATACAATGAATTTGACCCTGAGTCTCTCTAATTATTATTCTATTCTTGTTGTTTTGTTACGTGTGATCATACAATGAATTTTATTTTTTTTAGGCTGTTAAAAAAAGAATGTGAAAAGACAGATTCTTGAAGGTACGACAGAACAAAACAACAAGACCAGAATAATAGTACACAAACCTTTTGAACAATTCAATCCCTGGTTATTCGCTGTATAATTAACCACAGAAAGTATGAGATTCTTGAAGAAAAAATTTCACGTGTCGGCATTTTGTTAACTTCAAAATTTTTGTATGCATCTACTTATATATGCATGCATAAACAGATGCATGGATTAATTAGATCTCCAGTGATCTTCATTTTAAGATTGTTAGGGTCAAGACTGGCGGAGATGCTTTCAAACTACTGGTGTTTGGTAGCAGAGAAAAATGAAAAGAAAGTGGTGGAAAGTGTAAAGAAAATTGTATAAAATCTGAAAGTGATCCTGTTTTTCAGGCTAAATCAACGCTTACATGAGTCATGATCATATGTATTAGCTAACGTCACGTTTTTTTATTTTAAATTGTCGCAAAACCTAACATCAAATCCTCCTCTCCAAGCAACAATCATTATGGTGCATTTGTTACAATAATTATATAAACGTACAATAGGAAGATTGTGCACGTCATCTTGTAATCTTAAAAGATTATAAACATCTTTCGTAATTGTGTCCAAACAGGAAGCCGGGGGGGGGGGGGCTGTATTCAATAATGCATTAATATAGTAATGCTATATGTATATTTAGTGTAATAGTTTTTTTTTTTTTTTTGAACTGGTATTTAGTGTAATAGTTAGTACATTATTTATTGTCGCTAGCATTCCTCTTTTTAAATTCCCTAAAATTGAACGGTGATTGATGTGCCGTCAACCCAACCAAAAAAATCCAGCGTAATCATCCTTAATTTATTTATTTACAAACTACTAGATGTCAACACACACAAACACGTGTGCGGCGTACAAGATTCCTAGGTCTAAGCCTCGATGGACAATACACAATCAACACACACGCACGCTGTAGGGTTAGGGATGGGAAAATGCCCCGCCCCGATTAGGGCGGGTTTTTTGTCGAATTTTTGGGTACCGGAGCGGGTACGGGGGGAAATTAGAAAAATCCGTCCGGATTCAGGTCGGGGTCGGGTTTACATTACCCCGCCCCGAATCCCCCCCGAAATATATTTACATATAAAATTATACTTTTATTTTAATCCAATTATCATTATACTAAAGATATTATATTTTTTTCCCTAATTTTATTATCATTCTACTAAAAAACTTTCATTCTTACCTTAATATTTTTACCATTACAGTAAGATATCACTTTATTTATATGTATTTTTTTTATTTTGCTTTTAGATTAACAAATTTTTAAGATTACTTACGAAGCGGGGCGGGAATAGGGGTATCCAAAAAATACCTGGTCGGGGTCGGGTATGACAAAAACCCGCCCTGCCCAGCCCCCATTGCCATCCTTATGTAGGGTTTTGATGCCCTACACCACGTCTAATTATTCAATACTACCGGAGCATAAACAAGTGATGCTCTGACATTCCAAGATCACGCATTCTTGTGGATAAACCGATAAAGTATATATACTCCAAATAAAGATGAAGGAAATGGTTACAATACATACTCATTAGAGAGATGTATCATATGCACCTATTGTATTGTCCAGATTATGCCACTTCATTGGCAATCGTAACATTTTTTTGTTTTTCATAACACTCATTAAAGATGTATACCATATGCACCTATTGTATGGTCTAGATTATGTCATCTCATTGGCAATCGTAATATTTTATTAGTTTTTTGTAAATTTTCAGCAATATGATTTGTAACATTTTCTATGGTTTGTAACATTTTAGTGTGTCTCGTAACTTTTATAGAAAAAAAAAATTCATAACTTCTATAAAAAAAAATCGTAACTTTTATAGGGTGTGTATTATACACACCTAAATAAGGGACGTGTATTGTAACATTTTCCAAAGGTGTAATGCTGGAATAATTCGAAACACTGTGACCATACACTGGAACATGAGACAAGTCGTAGTGCAGCAGCGAATAAAGGTTTTGATTGGGCCGGGCCAGGGGGCAGGCCACAGAGTATCCCCACTTTTTGGTCGGTTGGTTGAGGTTCTGTTAAATGTGAAAGGAAGAAAAGCGACTATTTTTTAATACTCTTTCAAGCCATGGATTCAAATAACATACCATACCATTCAAATTAAAGCCCAACATCATGTTTCGATACCGTAAAGCAATTTGTTTCTCTATCACATGGTTGAGCACTATTGTCATTTATCAACACTCAAATTCATAATACTAATAACACGAATTAGGCTTCACATATCATACATTGACTGATTCAAATGGCTTTTTTCGCCTCGTGATCATATTTTTACATCCAAATATCCAGCTTTTAGAGGAAATTATTCATGCATTCGTCGTCTCTTTTGTAGGTATTATGTTGTGGTTGCGTTCGTTAGTCGATTGAGGTCAATATGACCCAATTAAGGCTAATATTGTACAAATTCGTAACCAATTCTGAGACAAAGTTGACTGGAAAAAAAGAGATCCCCCAAATAGTAGTCATTTGAGAACTAATCCTTGATAGAGCAGCCTGTTATACACCGATGTGAACATCACGAATTACTCCGTAACAAAACCGTCTCCGGTTATCTTTTATAGGGAAGTTGGGTACAACCAATAAATAGCAATTTAGGCCTACGGATGTGTTCATAAATCCAAACAAGAGTCTCACTCCAATTACTAGAGAGAGGACCTTGTTGAACTTTTTTGTGGTATCAGCCCACAGTTCAAGAGGTAGGTTGACAGCTATTGGCCCACTTTGCAACTGGACTCCCTTCACATTTCACATTCGGTTTCGTGCCTTGTCCGGCTGGTGATGGTGGTCGGTGGTCCTGTTCCATGTAAAAGCAAATACATTTACATAGCTTTTCAACAGAAAAAATAATAAATAAAAAGGCATAGATATACCGTTTGAGAGCAAAATAATTTAAGATAAAAATTGATTTTACAAAAAAAAAAAAAAAGCAACGTAATTATTGGTAGTACCATTGCAGTGAGATTTTTTCGCCACGACATATTTTAGACAAAATCATCTAGACACAAACTGTTTGTTGCATGTGAATCTCAAGTACATTGTGTGGGGTCTACCTATATTTGCATCGAATATCTCTGGACATTCTTATCTATGACATTACTCTTTTTTGTCCGGGGATTGACTGGAGTATTAATTGTTTTTATTAATACCATATAAAAGTTTGGCATAAATATGATTGATTGACTATGACAAACTTTTCCAAAGTTTTCAATCTGGTCGAATCAGAATTACGCTGGTTTAGGCCAAATTCAACTAGACAGACAGATGTCTCTCCTCAAAAAAAAAAAAAAAAAAAACTCAACAGATGTCAAGTTTTAACCAAAAATCAATAAATTAGGATCCTCGGTTGTGTGCCCTTTTTAGTGGATAAGGAAACAAAACACCTAATACAAACAAAAACTTCGACAAGTTGACATTGGATTGACAACGAAAATTGTGAGTTAAGGTAGAAAACAAGAACGAGTGTTGCCCATGGATGGAAACAAAGATACATGTATGAGAAATCAGATTTGAACGAGTGTTGCCCATGGATGGAATCTCTAATCTGATAGTTAATCAAGAAAAGACCAAAATTACCAACATAACTGCCAACCCCAACGACTTCGAATCATATTTTCAACTTTCGGTTGGAGAATGAAATCTCACCGCCGTAGGTATCCACACCATTAATTCGCGATGGGGTTTTACTTTCACTTTAGGCTCACCTTCTACCAATAGATGATCAAGTTGGGCATGTTGCCACCAAGTGCCCACCCCCCTTTTTTTTCCCTCAGGTGTCTGAGCCAGCTTACGCGTACATCGACTAATCATTAGGCTCAATTCCACTATAGTGTGCCGAGAAATATAACGATCAAATGGATCAAGATTGGTTCGGTCCAAAGGTCCGAACATCAAGCAGAGCAGAGCCATCCCTTAGCAAAGTGGGCCGGACCATCATCCGAGCCCAATAGGGCCGTACCGAGACGGTTCAAACTGGCAAGAACTAGCATCTTGGCCGGGAGAAGATCGATCCGGACGAGTCCCCCGAGCTAGGTAAACCCGAAGTGACTCGTGAGGAGTACAAAAGGCAATTCATCTGACACGTCATGGTGACGTCAACCGAGGCGGTTACCGTGCGTGACTAGCTCGAGACTGGCGACATGCATGTAACCGTGCCTCTCATATGTCATCATGATGATCCCTGAAGTGTTTATAGCACGTGTCACGCTACGATATGTAGCTTGCACATGCAATCATAACGGACTTGGCTCGTGACGTAGCGTGACGTCATCCGAGCCAAATTATCAATCTACACCTAAGCTTGGAGCCCAAGTTAGGGGAGCCTATATAAAGGAAGAGAAACAACCCTAGAAGGTACACAACTCAATACACTCTACTTCTCTCTACTTTTTGAGTACTTCTCACTAAGTATCTTACTAGGCCGGGGGAGGCACTGATGACGTTGGGCGTTACTTGTGCAGGAGTACCAGGAGAGAGAGATTCAACTTCTACGGTGGAAAAGAGTCAGCACAAGGGGTTCATCTGAGACTAGGACACCACACCACCGTCTAGCAAAGCTCCGTATGACCGTATGGACTGACATCACATGAGTTGATAAACAAGAGGGGCACTTCCACGAATAAATAAACTTATAGTCATGCAAATGAATCATCGTATTGCTGTCTATGAATTATATATCAACTACTATACCTGAACAAGAATCCAAGGGAAAGTATCACGACTTTATGTGATTTGAATCCTTGTCTATGGAGTAACAAGAATCCAAAGTCACGATGCAGCATTAAAAAGTGTAACAAGAAAATCAGTATAAACCGTTGTCTAAGTGCGGAGTCAGGATTTACTATAATGGTGATCATATATACAGGGTCATGTATGAATTTTAAAGACAAAGTACGAGAATTTAAAGCAATTGTGGGTGCAAGATTAAAAAAATTTATAGCGTCAAGTGATCTTGATTCCACATGACTCGGGGACCCCGCAATGTGGGGTGCATTGTATACTTGTAACAATTCAAGCTGTCTATCTCACAATCAATTGTTCAAATTTTAAAAAGTATCCCACATGTGACATAAGTATCTTATATTTAGGATAATCTTAGCAAATCCGAATTATTAAAAACACTTTTGCACGGCATAATTTGCGCGTTGTAGGGTCCCCGGATTAGTCGGTATATACCTCCGTCAATGTTTATCTTATGAAGTTAAATAAATTTGAGAGGAGTCCTTTATCCCAAAACAATCCATCCACTTTTCAGTATTTCACACATCATGATTATACAATCATTACTCATTACCAATACCAACATGTCATCATCAGCTTCATCCAGCCCTTATCCCAAACAGGTTTTTGGTGGCAAATCCTTCCAATTTGGCATATTATTAAAACTATATCTCAAACTAAAAAGTAGTATTAAAAGAGATTAAGCTTCTTTTCCCATCTTGATGGATCCCAAAGCTTCCATTCCTCTTTTTATCTTGATCTTCATTTGTTTTTCTCTTTATATCTTCATCTTGTTTGAAGATCAGAATCACGTTTTGAAAAGTTGCGATAAGGCTTTTATGATCCTCACTATTTTTTCCTTTTCTTTTCCACAAATTAAAAACAAGACCCGCACCTTAATAGGGATTCTAAAGTTGGAATCATGATTTGATTTGATGTTAAAATTTAAATACCCTCATTTTTCTTTGCCACTGGTAATCTAAGTTTATAAATATCAATTCAATTATTCTTCTTTACGCAAAGGTTATGGTAACATCTACAGAAAATAATATCACTGCAAAATGCCGCGGGTAACATCAAATAGTGCGTAAATTGTGTCTAGGAATGGCTATAGCAATGAAAATTTTACAAATGTATGCACATGATAGTTAATGTATGAACTATGAACCATGGTTTATTCGCTGGTTCCAAATTGTGAAACCTTAAACCAAAATTTTGTGTTCCCCATGTCGCTAGGGGTTCATGATTTGGAATCGAATCGAACTGAATCAAGGGATGTAAATTATATAAATGCAATTGTTTTCTGGTTGTACCCTCCACCTGTTTGCCAAACAATATTCATCTAGTCTGCCAACGGAAGGTTCGGGGGGAGGGGGTAAATTTTTCACGTCGGGTCGGAGTATGGAAAAACCCACCTCCGCTTCCGCCCTGTTGTCATTCCTAGTGAGTAATCAAGCTTTGGTAGTGGTGCGTTGGGGGTTTGGAACACTGGGGCACCAGCCGACGAGCGATTCGGCCCAGTGGGAGTTGATCGTGGTGGGCTTCTCTGGCCCATTACCAAAACGAACTAGGGTGGTCAACAGGCCTCAGTCTGTCCATTGTAATATAAATGAAATGATAATAATTGAATACAAGCTATGCTTTCGTCATTTTATCTGAAGATGAAGCACTTGACAATTGACAGTCATAGAGACCAGTTTACTTGCAGATGAAGCACTTGAGAGAGAGAGAGAGAGAGAGAGTATACTGAGATAAGCAGCGTCACTTTTTCCTTCACTTGGCATAACTTAAAGAATAAATCTGCACGACTGCCAACTCTTTTAACTATTTCTTCTCAAAAGATATGCGACAACTTCTGATTTACAAACACCAATTGCCAACCAAAATCCAAAGTAAGAACAGAACCGACTTTCCTCAATTACATAAAACCCTCAAGATCTAGGCTGCTTGCATTTTGAATAGTCAGCCCGAGCGGTTTCACTTTTCTGCCGAATATGTTCAAACATTTTCAAAGAAGCCTCCGAAAACTTGGTCAATTGATCAAGAACCTTTCCCAAACTTGAATGAACGCAACTCATGTTTGAAGACTTGTTATCATCAATCTTCTGATTCTCATCGTCCCTACACACAGATTCTTCATTGTTGCTTGTATCAAGCACTGTTCTTTCCGTATTCTGCATTTCCTTCCCTTGTTGCTCAACTGAGTCCCTAAGATCACTTAGTAAGGCTTTGATGGAATCACTAAGTTCTTCAGATGGCAATAATTTAATCCCAGCTGACCATTCTTGACAGAGACAGAACAAAGGTGGGCCCACGATTCGACGAGGGGAAAATGCTCGTCTGCCCTTGGACCGCTCCCTGGGTAGTAGAATGCAGTTTTGCATCCATCCATTGAGAGCTCCCACGTACGATGTGTGGCTGTTGATCCAATTCGCAAAGCTGAGGCCAAAGCATTCAATCTTGTCCTGGAGCTGAGTCATGATCTCTCTCTGGGTATCCCCCTGGGGAATGCCGGTTGAGCTCTTCGCATGGTAGGCTAATGAGATTGTAATGTATTGTGAGTGATGGCATTCGAGCATGGCCTTCCACATCCTAATCATTCTGCAGAGGATCCAATGCATAGATGTCGATACAGATTAGGAAATGTAAAACACAATCTGTGTAGCTGACGATGCACAATATTAGGTAAAGAAAGAATTGTCATTTTGCCAAAGCCAAATGTGTGTATTACGAATTGTCATTCCCCACCTACAGGGCCAAAGCCAAATGTGTGTGTTACGAATTGTCATTCCCCACCTACAGGGCCAAAAAGACCAAAAAGTGACATTTCTAGTCCACTAGTTCAGCAAAATGACTTGCAAGTTTACCAAAGCCAAACTTTATGTTAAATTTGGGAAAATTTTGGCTTAAACAAATATTCGCAACGGATTTGGCCAAACAGTGGAGCTGCAATTTATCATTTCTACAAACTTTTGGCAATGGCAAGGGATTTACCAAACCAGTGGATATGCTTTTAGGGGGTCAATTTGGGGGATGGAAAAGATTTAGGGCCATGTAAAAAGTTTTAGAGGGAGCACAATGGAAAAGTTTTTAAAAGCATTGGATTGCTAAAGGATGTGAAAGGATTTCAATAAGCTGAAGTGTTTTGATGACAGGCTACAAGAACAGGCCGTCATGATCCAATCGCTTTTGAGAATAAATGTATTTCAAATCAATCTTACCCCTGAATCAGTTCTACAAGTTGTGGATGCAGCTCATCATCCCTCATTTTCTCAATACGTTTTGAAATTGAGTCAACAGCATGAAGAGCCACTCTAATTCTTGAGTGCAGATCTTTCACCACCGCTCGTGTTTTATCAATTACTTGGGTACTTTGATCTTTTGCAAATTGGTGCCGGAGTTGGTCACACTTCCGATCATACACCTTCCTGATAGACTCACTGGCCTACAGAAGGCCAAGAAATATAGAGAATGTACAAGAAGGTGCAATAACATGTCAGAGATGGATCTGATAATATTCGACATTGCAACAGGAATGTCAGGCAGCTTGATAACTACAAAGTTATAGAGTTAGATACAGTTCGTCAAACAAGAACATAAGTATCTTTCTATATTACTCGGCATAAATGGTAATGCTCCTTTGTATTTTAGCATGCTTCGGATTGACTAGAAGAATAACACTTTCAGAAGGGAAAGTCAACATTGAAATGACTAAATAACGGGGTGACTAGCATAATTTAAGTAAGCAATTTAGTCTTTTGCTTTATGTTAAATGGTTGTCAATAGAAAACAAAATTGTAACAATAGATCCTATAGAAGACATTCAGAAAAACTAATTACAGTGTACGTGGACAAATAAGTAGCTAAGCACCTTCAGCAAGAACCAAAGTCTAGACACATAGGCTTCAGCAAGTTAGTCTTTTTGCTTTACGTTGATTGCATGTATATAGCAAACTAAATCTGTACCACTCGATCCTATAGAAGATATTCAGAAAAACTAATGATGGTGTATTTGGACAAAAAAATAGCTAAGCACCTTCAGCAAGAAGCAAAGCCTAGACGCTGGAATTTCAAACTGAACACACAGGAAATCAAATGCGGTTACAGTTCTGAACTGGCTACCAGACTCATATGAGGAACATCAACAAATAAACCTCCGAAATTCAAATCCAAGAGCTCCTAAAAAGAACACCCTAATACCAAAAACCATTTTTCAAAAAACTACGCCCACCCAACAATTTGTATTAAGACAGCAAGCAGTACAAAACATTGGTTTTTGCACTACCAATCAGAGATACTTCAGTACCCAGTTGACACAAAATAGCTAGAGGCAGCGACAAGTCCAAACAGTACCCAGTTGACACAAAATAGCTAGAGGCGGCTTCTTCACCAACCTGACAGCTTAGGGGTGAACTTCGTAAGCCAAAGTCTAGGATGTACATAATAAGGAAGGGGGGATGCTTAACCAGCGATAGAGGCCACTTTGCTATAGTGGAGATGTTACCCATGGTCTCTCTCCAAAACCAACAGCCCTCTCTGTTATAACTAACAAGTAACAAGCCACAGAGAGCTCCTCGTGCCCAATCTACTGTGGAAGAAAAAGTGACATAGGGAAGTCTCAGAGAAAACACTCTATTCTAGCTACCAAGAAAATCTTGAAATCCTCCCAGTTCCCAGGGACAATGCAATGATGCTCAACCCTAAGGGACTGACATGCCACGCCCAAAGCATGACTGTTTAAAGAGAGAAAGTTGTCCACAAGCTACAAGCTGACATGTCTTCTCATTGGGCCTATGCCAGAGTGGAAAATGATATACAATGGGAAAAAAGTACCGCAAGGTAAGATCAGGTACAACTGTACAAGTACAACAGAACAAAGTAAGAATTTGCTTTGTAATCTGGTTGCACCCAATTTCAGGTATCTTGATGAGATCAAGACGAGGCTTGTGGTACCTTCTAGATCCTTGAGAAGCCTTGGAGTCCACATTCGAAGGTAAAATTCCAATGCTAGTGCTATACATAGCTGTATATTTTATATACCGAGCATTTTAAAGTTAATCCTACTTCTTTTGCTTGTTCATTGTCTTCTATATCTTAGGTGAATTACTGGAAGCGATACGCAGAGAATTCAACACGAGGGATGGATGCAATGCTTTGCATTCAGATTTGCCAGAATATAAATGTTCAACCTACCAAATAATAAGAATTTTGAGAATGAATCCCTTGAACGGACAGTTGAGTTACAGTAAATGCCACATCGAACCCAATTAACCAGCAGATCCCAGATGATACATAATTTTTATGCTGTAGAGAATTACCTTCACTTCATCATAGAGTTTCCTCTCCCACGCATACACTCTGTCCAGAGTGGAGGAGTGGCTGCCCGCAATCATGCAAAACTCTTCCGCAAAATCACTTCCACTATCATAATTGTCATCTTTTGATGTGGAGACAAGAGGATTCCTTGAAGAAGATGACCTTGAGGATGTCGTGCGCTTCCAGGTAATAACCTTTGCACCAAGTTCTGAAGGTTCTATACAGATATGAAAGAATAAGTGATGGGATCAAAGGACAAGGCGTTTCATAGGTTAATAGATCACGTTGTATCCAATAAATTGATAGTAGTAGGAACACATAATCCTCCATGTTACCAACAAATGACATTGCCTCTGCCTAAGTAAAGATTTACGCTAAGATGGTCGAGATGTATTCGGGTGATTGCTCAAACAGATATAAACGGAATTAACTACAAAACCCGATAAATCCCAAATATATTTAGCCTTGAAAATAATGATTCAAGGATACCAATTCAAGCCTTATCTTATTGGATAAATCAATGCCACTACAGAGTAACCTTATATTCAAGGTAGTAAATATCTTTGATGTAGGTCACAAATTGAATGAATACTAGATCATGAGGGTAAGTTAAGGTACAGAAGGATTCTCGAAACAGTCAGAATGAATATCCGTCCATGAACATCTCTAAAATGCTTCAACCATTCGGAAAAAGAGCCTGTGATAGTGTTGATTGGTGGTGTAACTGGTGTTCATACATAACCTAGAACTTACCATGTGTAACAAGTGCAGGTTTGCCTCGGCAACACCCCAGTCGCAGAGCTGCCAAAAAGCCAGAGACTGCCGACTCCCCTACAAGAAAAAATACAAGTTACCGAAACAGAAACTGCTCAGTAACTTCAAGGGCCGAGAATGTTTTCATATCATAGTATCATTGATACAGAAAGCTACCTTTTGCGTCTGAATATCCAACCCGGATTTTGCTAGCTTCAAGCATCCTGGAGACCTCCTTTCCAGATTCAGATGCTCTAAAGAATCGATGCTCAATGTCCTTTATGCTAGAAAGAAAATCTTTGGCTCTATGGGTGATGAACTCTGAAGGATCCTCTCTTTGCGCACCAATATCTTTCTTCACCAAAGCCTTATCCATCTTTGAACTTGACGGTTCTAATGCAGCTTTCACCACAAGTGTTCCAGGCAACCCATTCACGTTTCCTTCGTTCTCTTGTTTTATCACTTCACCATCAGTACCTTCAGTTCCTTCAGATGTTAACGAATGTGAATTTTGCATGAAATGATTACTTCTGTTCACTGGAGTTCCTCCCTTTTCTTCCAACTCTGGAGTCATGGATCCTTCGTAATGTCCATTATCTAAACCACCTTCTCTTCCACTGAACTGTCTGTGCATCCCCACATCATCAAAATCCAAATTCACTTCATTCTGTCCTACAAACCTAAAGCTCTCAAAATCATCAATAGGGTCAAAGTAATCCCAAGAGCCTGGCTCGCCAAAAGGAGGTGGCGGGGGTGGGGGCATTGTAAATTCCACAGATTCACCATTCTGAACGTAGCCGCTACCAGATGGATTGAACCTAACAGTCACAGCACCAGTAGTAGCTCCTGATCTCATATAACTCACCCTCGAAACTGGAGGCGAAAGGGGACTCCCAGTGGGCAATGGGGAATCAGATAATTCGCGAATATGTGACGGAGATGGTGATGGGTAGGAGGAATGGGATGGGGTTTTGTCATTTTCAGTGGCTGAAGTGGAGAGAGAAGACTCCACAAGCACTTCAGCCTCAGCAAATCGACGGAGAGCAATGCCGATGTTTTTTAGTGATTCAATGTAAGATACATGAGCAGCTGCAAATGCATACCTTGAATCAATCGTTTGTTTGATGAACTTCTTCCTCGCCTTACAAAGTCGCAGTGCTTCTGTCTTCTCAGTTTTTGAACTCCCAAAACCCATTCTCATTTGGCTTGAAATTATACGGCCCAGTTCACCAAATCATGCCCTTTTTCAGAGCCAAACGGCTTTTTCCCAAAATAAACGAAAAGCCAACAACAAAATTCGAGAAAATGAGAAAAAGCAATGTGGAAAAGAGTAAAAAACGAAAAAACAAGCCGCCTCTTTCCTCTTCTTGAAACCCTAATTAAAAAGTAAAAAAAAAAGAGCGAAATAGATGAACCATTTTTCCAGAAACACTACGCTCAAGAGTAACTAAACACCCACTAACCAAATGAGGGTAAAACGAGAATATCAAGAAAATTACAGGAAACAGAGGAAATCCTTGAATACCTTAAATCGAGTTGGGTTAAAACCCAGATGGAAAAAAACCTTTTCTTGAGACGATTGAGACGAGACCCAGATGGGAAACGAGGAGAAATCGTTGGATTTTGCTTTGGGCTCACTCTCGTGTTCGCACTCTACTGGCAGCCAGAAGTAGAGGACGCTGCTCTGTTTAGGCACGGGAGGGAAAATCAAATGTGGTGGGGACAGAGGAGTAGGTGGGAGTAATAAAATGATATGCCATTAACGGAAATGCGAATAGATTAGTGAATCAAATGTGCATTGAATCTCTACGAATGGGTTACAGCTTTTAGGGCCTGTGAACTGGACAGTAGTTTGTGCAAAGATGGCGAGGGTAGGACCGAAAACGAAATGATGAAAAGAGAGAATGGGATGGCGAAATGAAAGAGAAGGGAAATGGAGAGACACAGAGAGGTAGAGGAATCTGCTAGAGGTGATAGATATGAGCGCGATCCTCGTTATACGTGAGAAGTGGGACAATCGTGCTCTAAATTCTAGTAATCCATTCAAGAAAAGTTTAGGCTGTGTTTGGTACTACTCCTGTCAATAATTCAATTCATTCTGTATCAGAAATGAAGAAGAAAATAATAATCCAACCCATTCTTCTGGGATTTATAAGGATTTATTCTTCAAAGTTTTACGACTTTTTTTTCAGGTTTTGTTACGAAATTTTGATCTAATTATAAATTGAGGAAAATCAATGGTAAATGTTAAAAGAAGAAAATCAGAAAATTGAATTTTTTGAGTAGAGGGTAAGAGGGTCAAGACAATAAAACTAGTGTTTTAGTTGTGAGCATTTGTTTAATTTAGGGAAGTGTGATTGACACTCCACTTTTCTCTATAGGTACTCTTTTTTTTTTTTTTATCTTTATTAGGTAAACTTATACTTGCACTTCACATGTAAAGACAAAAAAAAAAAGTGTCAATAGAGAAAAGGAAAGGGTCAATATCCATTGTCTTAATTTATTTGTTTTGTTTTATTTCTCCCGTGATACTATTTTTCTTGTATAATATTTAAGATTTTGCACTGATTTAATTATTTCAGTGAGTTTTCAAAATTAGTAGTAAAAAATAGAATTAATTCAGTCATATCGTTGATCTTCTCTCAAAATGTCTGAGAGAAGGGACAATCTAGCATTAATTCAGTAATAAACTTATAAAAACCAGCGTTATGTTGTCAAAATAAAAATAAAAATAAAAATATTGTTAAAGCGGAAAGTGCAGTTGACAAAACTGCCCCCTAAAGTTTCCCGAGGGAGGCTGCAACGGCTCTTTCTAATCCTGTTTTTCCGGGAATGACTGTTTTCCATTTCCAATTTGGGTTTTGCTAACGTGAGCCTAATAGGCACACAATAAGCACACAAATAAACAAAACAAATACACATTCTAAATTTCTAATACACATTTTACACTTTTTAATACACTTTCACATATTTTTGTACACTTTTCACATATTTCAATACACTTTTTGAACCTTAACGTGTAACTATTTTCCTTCCCATTTTCCTAGAAAAACATGGCTGGCAAGTGGAGGGGTACCTTTGCCTGTGGGAATCTGCCAAATCCAACTCTAATTCACAGAATTAGTACATATTACTCACATGAACACGCACTTGAATATTCCGCCCTTTTCCTCAGGTAAACTTTTGATATTCGGGTAACCACAAAGAATATTCACCAAATCATATTCCTAAAAAAATATGTATGGAACATGACTAACATTAATCATGTGTACTATAGCTTCTGATCATTGGTCCAAGCCAATTATTTTCAATTGTCGGTAGATCAGATCATCATATTAGCATAAATTCAAGTTGATCGGATATTAGTAATTTCGCAATCAAAACGTTTTCCATGAAAAATATGTAAGGTGCTATATCATTGGTCGTTTATCTTTTTCTCAAAATAAATATGTTTTGATCATCCTTGTAGCTACCGATATTGTACTTATACTTCTATTTTGCATGTATAATATTCTCCCCAAACCCTTTACGACCTGTTTGTTGGCGGATAATGTTTTGTCGCGAAAGATTGGTGGAGAAGAGGTGGATAAGAATGCATACAAGCCAAGCCGAGCTTTATAGTTTTCGAGCTCGACTACATAATGGGCTTCTTTAAACGAGCTAAACTTTAGGGTGTTGAGCTCGATTCGTTTACTAAACGAGCTTAAAACTCGAACTAATCAAGCCGAGCAACTAGCTGCTCTCGAGCAACTTGTTTCGTTTGCAGCCCTAGGAGTTAGTTAAGAAAGGGGGTTTAGCTAAGAATGAGTTGTCGGGTGAATAAAGAAATCATGAGAAAAACCTTAGTTGCCCTTTTATAATCCTTGTCATAAGAATAGAAAAAAGATTTGGAGAGTCTTTGGGCGCACCGGTACTTTCTCACACCCGGATAAGCTTAGAAGTCTTAGCTTATTTGGATGACAAATAATCCGGGTGCTAGGAGTGATCTAAACACCGGATGAGAACCATCTTTTCTTAGGATAAAGAAGAGGTTTATTTTAGTGGGAGAACTGAGAAGGAAAGGGATAAGGAAGTGGCGAGAGCTTATCCCCTTAAAGCCCCCACTCTAGGATTAGCTAATTCGGTAGGTAAAAAGACCAAATTACCCTTCAAACCTTTTAGTATTCTCAATGCAGTCATTTAACGAGGACAACTAAGTAATTTACCACATTATCCTCCCACTCTTATCCGGAAAGGGGGATGATGTTGTCCCCGAAGGGATAACATGGATGTTGGACCGATTACGTCTGTCTGTGGTCGGTCATATACGGCTTAGATCTATTTGGCAACGGACGGTTCAGATTTGTTTGGACAAAATGTGATCTGAGCCATCTACGGCCAACCACGGACGACCGTGATCGACTAGCATCCATGTTGTTGCCAACGGACAACACCAATCATGTGTCCCTCTTATCCACTCATCAACTACTACTCAAAACCAATTATAAGTTAATCCCCTTTTCTTAACTATTGTCCCTCATAACATATCTACCTCTTATCCACCGTTTTTTCTTGTCCACCCAATTCTTCTCCATACAAATTCGTGCTCAACCTTACTCTATGGACATTGAATAACTCCTCACTGTAACATAGCCTAATTTTCCTCGTTATTATTAGCTTCGAAAGCCGCAGGAAGTTTATTTCACTCTTTTTTAGCTTGGCTTGTTAAAAGTTTTAGGTGTTGTTCTTCTGGTTTGTTCTTTAATAGCTTGACTTGTTCCTCCAATATATTTAAGTTTTCTATTCCTCTACATAATTGAGATACTCTTCTTTTGCCTATCAAGAAAAGGGAAATTGCTGTACTAGATTGTTTTCTCAGTTGAAAAAGAATACTCCTGTAAACAAGAAAATCAAATAATAGTACCTATGCTCTTAGGGCCCATTTCCGTATTTTTAATTTTCCATTCCGACCAAAAGTGAAATATAAAAAGATAACAGCTCAAAGCAATTTCTTTCACTTTGAACTTTAGGCGGACTAAAGAAAAAACTTTGATCACTTTTAGACCTCTTTTTGCTTTCGTTATCATAATTTTCGGTTGAAAGTATATCATGATTATGTATTGAAGCTATGTTTTTCAGAAGTTTCTTCTTCTTCATTGGAGTACCGAAAGAAATTGATGTGAATATGATTGTAATTGCATTGATTTGATCTTCTTATATTGCTTTTTTCCACATTATAATGATCAAATAGGCCACATCAAAAATAATGGAGTAGAAATCTTCAACAGGAGAAGTAATCACGGAGATGAGATACTCTTGTATGAGCACACTTCGAAGCAAATTATGTGGAATCCACGCGTATCATACATTTCTAGAAATATCTGGATCAAAATTTATATAGTTTTATCCATCTCTATAACATTTTTGCTATTATATTATTTAGGCACAGAAATTTCAAATAACAAGAGACGATATTTACAAAACTTAATTTGCTTGTCAGATATTTCTCGAAACCATTTTATACGTATTTCTCTTGTTTCTATAAAAGGAAAAAAGTAGTACAAAACTTATATAGTCGAGATATAATACAAGAGGCACCATCTTCCTAAAGAGATGTATGTATTAAGGTATTGAAGATTAGATTAGAACTCATAGAAGCTGTGCCTTTGTGGTATGCAATCTTCATATTCCAATCTAGTGCCACAAGAAAAACCCTTCCTAAATCTTGTGCTGTTTTTGCCCCTTATTGCTACCTCCACTGCAAATACAGCACACACCGGCCGGTGATCGGAGAATCTTGACTCCCCGCGGATATATGACAGTTGGTCAATACCGTCACCGTGCCATAGTATTCTATCACACCTGAAATTTAACATAGAAAAACATATCAAAACAACTATTTGAGGCCGAGTTGGGGTTGGGAGACTAGGTTCCTAGCGTTCAGTTTAAAATAAAAAAATTATTGTACGTGATAGAGAAAGAGAGAGACCACGCCGGAGTTCGCCTTTTCTTCTTGGATTTACCGGTCTCACCAGCATAGGAATCTGAATTGTGAGAGTACTTGTAAGTTGGAGCAAAGAAAATCCTTCCTTCATTCCACCCACTAAACACTCTTCCTGCCTCCCTCTCCAAATTCAACTGCAGTAAACAAATTCCAAAAACAAAATTAGCTAGGTAACTTAAAGCGATGAACATGAAAAACTACAAGATATAGTGTGCTTGGATCAAGGTTTTAAGCAACAGTATTTATCACTATTTATGGACAATTGGCAAATCAAGAATTTAGTGACGTGATTTAAATCACTAGGAGTACGAAAAATTTGTTACCAGATGAACCAATGAGTCCTAAATATACAATGGTCGATGTGTACTCAATTTTCACATCCCAACAAGGTATATGGGTATCAGGATATCAAAAAAATGATACATAGCCTGATACACAACGTCTCGGCTGATATTGGAAACCTTAGCTTGGAAATAACTTTAAGGAGGCAATAGTTACGGTTAAAATAATTTGCAAGAAGAAGAAGAAAAGAAGCAAGAAACCTGATCTTTCTCTACGAGGGAATCCCAGTCATTATCCTCCAACAAAAGCCTTGTTTCTTCATAGCTCAAAGACACCCGATAATTCAGGTCCCCCAGCCAAATTATTCGACTGCCATTGATTTTAGATTGTAAGTTGAAAACAAATTGAACTCGAGGAAAAGAAATTAAAAAGGCCAATCCGACCCCTAAAGCATCAGTTGGAGCAGTTTGCTTCTTGGATTTACTTAAAACTTACTCATGATCGATGATTCGTTCTGCGATTTTTCGATGTGGGTTTTTGCAGACTTTTGGGAACTGGATGCTCTTGAGGATCTCGGCCACGTCCGCGTTTCTCTTCAGCTCATCTCCCTCCTTCTCCCCGGAAGCCAAGTGACTGCACACAAAGCAAAAGCTTGTTTGGTGCAATGACAAGCTTATAGATATACATCCCTGCAATGTTAACAACATCCCCATCAACCCGATACCACTTCGTGCTTAAATATTCTTATCGTTCCATCTCCCATTGTATTGATAGCAGCATGATATGAGCAATGTTACAAGCACAAATTAGTATACAAACTATTATGCTTAGGGGAACAAATGAACCGAGATCGTGGCTTGGCTCATTTAGTAATCGAGCCAAGCACGAGCTCGAATTGTAGGCTCATTTAATAAACGAGCTCAATAAAGCTCGGCTCGTTTATATGGACTTGGCTCGTTTAAGAAGGCTCGTTAAGTAAATTAGCTTGGCTCGGCTCGTTAAGGGCTAGGCTCGTTTACACCCTTAGGCCCTGTTTGATACCTGGGTTGGAGGATGGGATTGGATTGAGAATCCTGTGGGACCTCTAATACTTTGTTTGGTGTTGCAAAAAATGGGAGGATTGCTAATACCATGGGATTGTGAATCCCACAAAAGCATGGGATTACCCATCCCAAGGGGGTTGGGTATTGGCAATCCTATCCCATGGGATTGGAAGGATTCCTCTCCTGTGCAAACCCCTCCCAGCTGTGCAAACCACCAAACCCCATGATCTAATCCTATCCTAGACAAAACAAACATGTTATTAACAACTCCATGATCTAATCCTATGTAAAAACAAACATGGGAAAAGATTTGTCTCCTCATTAATAATCCCACCTTATAACCAATCCCAATCCTAATTCCATCTCATTACCAATCCCCCCAAAACGAAACCTCGTTTCAAACGGGGCCTTATAATATTACGCTAAATGTACACCTGCATTATTAAATACATGGATAGACTCGTCTGACTATCTTTTCATGGTCAATCTTATGTCTATGACTACAAAGAGGCTGAAAACAACACGGTATGCACCTAGAAACAATCAACCAACCTTATTTCCAAGATAACCCATGATTCCTCTTCCCATGGAAGAAATTCTGAGGTGCCCAATGTGCTGCACTAGTTCTTTCCTAGCCCAAATGGACAGAAAAAGCCCCACCATTTGCTTGCTGGCTACAAGCCGGTAACTTATCGTGCTAGGCGGATCTGGTATTTCTGCAATCGCAAGGAACTCATCCATGCTCGGATCGCCACGACCACAGAGGAGAGATGAATCACTTGGGTCGCTTAGCATACTTGGCCTCCGCCTGTTTGAAACCAATGAGCTCAACTAGCTTAAAATAACCCATGTTCGAATTTCTCTTCTATCTTTTTCAAATTTTTTGGTATCTGAAAGACAAAAAAATATGAACCTGTTTTCAACGATAAATATGAGTTCAAATTTCTAACTTATTTTTGTCTTCATTGAAAATGTTAGGTCAATTTCGTCCGGTGTTATTTTTTATTTTTTGATTTCTCTTGTTGAGACAAATTGCGAATTCCTAAGACTTTGGTTGGAAGCTTGAACGAATTTCACTAAATTAAGACATTCCAAACTCACCCTGAATGGCAATTACAGGCCTTGAGAAGGGTATTATCGCCCCTGAGATTTCGACTAAGTACTTTGAGAGACGGCTTGTGGAAGAAGCGGGATTTGGAGTCCTTTGAACTGTTTGAGTGTCTGGAATTACTGCCTGAATCAGATGAAGAGTCGTGGTGGCTTGGTTTGTTTAGTGCTTGGTTTATCAGGGCTAGCCATTTTGCTGCTGGTTCATTGTCTTCGATCACTAGTACGTTGCCTGCGCTTAAAGGAACAATTTCCTGAAACCTTCAAGGGTAAAAACATACAATAGCATTAGGAGAAAGTGCACTAAGTGGCCCGGGCATCACTAACCGTCGAACCACAAAAAGAAAGTGCACTAAGTCAATACTACAATCTGCATATTCTCAAGGAGTAAATTAATTCCTGCACCAGTACCTACTATAACTTTCTTTGAGCATGGATGCACTAACATGCCCGGGGTACTGACATGAGACGCGGCCATTTACATGACAACAAGATAGAAACGTAAAAAAATGTAGTACAATTTATAGATAGTTACAAATTGCAATCCATAAATTACTAAGTAACGAAAACGCACGGTAATGTAACAAATGTCATTCGAGTAATCCAAAAACAACACAAGAATATAGTAATACAATAGAGAAGAGCGAAAACTCACAAGCCCAACTCATTAATACTTTAGAACCCAAGCAACATATATAATAAGCGTTCTTGCGAAGATTGCTGGAGTATTTTAGTCTTGTCTCTAACAGGGCAAAGAAACAAAGTAATTATCGTAGCTAAGATGCGCCACATCGCGTGTTAAACATGCACCTATGCAAATAGCTACTCGTGTCTGTGACAGACAGACACTGCTGCAATGTGCTTCGCATGTATAGCCTCATGAAGCATGGCAACTCCATGCTTTATACGCGAGACTCAAAATAGCTACTGTGGTTGTGAAATTCTTGATGATAGACCTTTTTGTTAAGTTTTAAATCCGTTATAGCAACAAAGGATTGATACAAGTATGAAACCGGAGAGGGTGAAGTTTTGAGTTACATTCATATTCATACCCCAAAACATACAAGTCTGAAGAGCCTTCTACTTGCAAGAAATGCTCGAGGTTGAGTGCATGGTGGGGAGCTTTTCCTCCCACATTCCACGTTCCAACAAAAATCCTGTACAATCCCAAAGAACCATCTTGTTAATCAAAGACTATAAGACAGAACGAGAGCTACAAGAAAAACTCTCAATATGCAAAGAACAACATTGGGTCATACCGGAAATCTTGAATTACAGTCCCCGGTGCCATCGATGAATCAAAGTTAGAAAGGTTCAGACCCTCAAGCCCAGCACTAGCGTGTCTTTCTGAGAATATAGAGAGAGAACATTAGTACCATGACTCTGTTTCTCAATGTCCTAGACTCATAGTATAAATGGTTTCATGGAATGCCCAAATGTGATTATATATATATATATATATATATATAGTGTTCTCATGGGGGGATCCGTATGAGAAAAGAAATACAGAAACTCGATTTGTTGAGTTTTTTTATTTTTTGCCAGGCAAAAAGGGTGGAGGAAGGAGGAACCTATGTAGCAATCTCTGTTGGGCATGATCATAGGGACTCCAGACCCGTGGCGGGTCCAGGAAATAAGTATTCATCCATATATTCTTACGGCCCACCAAGGCACAAGCAGAATAAAGCTTCTCTCACACGACATCTGTTTCACAGGATTACTACCATATAAGCTAGTTTGAATAGGTTACTTCAGCTCAAATCCTCTGCAACCAATTTTGCATGCATCGGTGTATTTTCGGTCGTTAGATAAATACACCGATACATGTAAAATTGGGTACAAATGATTCGGGGGATATTTTCTATCTTTGAAATTGGAGTGCCATTTGACTTGTTTAACATGTTGAACTCGTCCAAAATCAAAACGCAGCCAAGGGATCAGTACCAACATGAGGATATTTCCAAACAGTTTACCTCGGTGGAGAAGAAAAATAAAAACTCATTTTTAGTCTTCAGTTAGGTAAGCTACCAAAATCATACAATCCGAGCAGATAAGGATAAATTTTGAGTCTGTTAATTTGATATGTACGTGGTTTGCTCCCATTACACACAGATTCAACCAAAGAACTGACTCACACATACCTTCATGTACCTTTACAAGAAAAACATAGTACTTCATAGGCAATATTTTAATCGAAGCAATATCTTGGAGTAATTAACACAAGATATTGTGAAAGGGTTGACCTCATATAATATTCCTAAATTAGCAGATTAATAACATGTATTCAAGATTGTGATATGGACATTATGCACGTACATGAATCAAAAACTATTAACTCCGAGGGGTTGGCAGGGCGGTCAAGACTTGGGTTAGGTGTTTGCTCCCTCTTATGATCTCAGTTCGAACCTTCTCCTGTTTTATCAACTCCTTTGGAGTCTGTCTATATGAAGTTTTGTTCCGAATTTAATTGGACTCCCGCAAATGGGTTGTGGGATAAGACTCCAGGATTAATCGAAATGCACATAAGTTGACCTAGACAGGTGAGTTATATTACCTGAGAAACTCTTTTTAACTGTAGGAGATGCATCCAGCTGGAAAGCTTTTCTTGCTGTAATTTTCCTATCCAAATCTTTCCCCAAACAACAACAATAAACCATTATCTCACCTAAAACAAATTGTTGTCTTATGATGGAGTATTTAAATGCCAAAATCTTATAGATAGAGATAGGGAGAGAGAGGTAGAACCATGGACAGATCCATCTGATTGCAAAACATCAGAATCTGAGCTTTCTCTACCATTTCGCTTGGACCCAAAAAGCTTTGGAATCAGAGGCTATCATCCCATATGTAATTTACAGAGAAGATAATATCACATTACAATGAGGCCCAATAAATTTCTTGGTTACATTAACAAAAGTAATAAATATAATAAATCAGAATTTTCAGAAACATATTAGGCAAGTACTTAATGATGATACCTTCTTTTTCTTATCGGTCTTGACGGAATTTTCAAGATTGGGTGGTGGTGCGGTGGTGGTGGTGGCGGCGGCGGAGACAGTGCCTTCGAACACCATGTCGGAGAAGACACTCATCCATTCAAAAATGTTTAAATAAAATTGTCATATGAAATAATATTACAACAACATTGGGAAATAGATAATTCAATGAATCTTGAAAGTTGGTCGAGAAACTCTTGTGGGTTTCTTTTGAGTCAAACGATTTGAAAATTTGAACCCAATTTCCGATGATGAAACTCCGAGAAATGTGAGGGAAAAAATACGGAGAGTCAAGATTTTGGTGATATGTGCATGAAATTTAGTAATTTTCTCTGCACTTTTATTTTCCTTTCCATTCCTTTCATTGTTTGATTATTGGTTTTGGTTAGTATTATTTTTGGGAATTTTTGTTTTTTTTTCTTGTTTTGCATTCTGTTTGAATAAGATGAGAATCTGCCGCCCAATCTTTCGGAGAATAGAAGATGTCTAGGGCAGAAACCGTTAGTGCACACTCACCATGGACCATATCATCCATATCTCAATTCAAAACGATAGAGAAAGAGATTTTTATAAATAAATAAAAAAATTAGTTTTTTTGATAGGGAGATTTTAATACACTTACCATGTCAATATTGGTACACCTATTTTTCTTTTCCTTATGACAAGAAATTTTTAAAGAAAAATGCTAATGACCGCCCACTATCCACCGTGGACAATAACCCAAAAGTAAAGTAATTTGCTTGGATCCTTTTTAGAGTAAATAAATAGCGCATTAAAATGTGCTTTGCATTATTAGAAAAGCGTTTTGAAAAATGAAAAATGAAAAATTGGGAGTACAAATTGGGGAACGGGGCCCTATGGTGAGGAGCTCACTATAAGGTGTAGTGAGCTCGGCTCGGCCGTCTAATCGACGATCGACGGTCCGGATCATATTATATTTCAAATAAACATTTTACATATCATTTAAGCCCCATTTATCCGGATCGTTGATCGCCGATTGGACGACCGAGCTGAACTCACTACACCGTATATTGAGTTCGGCTTACTACAAGCCCCGCATTCCCTAAAAGATTGCAACTCACCAAATTGGTTTTGTTTTCTTTTTTTATCAAAGAAAATTGACATGCATCAATAAACACCCTAACAGCACGCACAAATACCAATTAAAGTACAAACACCATAAAAATAAACCCATAAGCAAGAGAGAATGAAAAAAAAGAGAAAATTAGTAAAAAATGCAACATTTTTTTACCTCATTTAAGAAAAGGATACGGGTATTTTTTGATGGGTTAGAAGGACACTCTTTTCATCATTTTAGCCATAAGGACATGAAGAAGATTTATTCACAATAGTGCTTTCCTTCACCACGAAACAAACCCTCACTTCTATTCCACCGCCTCACCACGAAACACTGCCTTCCTCTCTCGATCTACACCTCTTCTGTTCTCTCTGTTAAGGCTGCAGAATAGTTTGTTGGTAGAGCGTTCATTTGTAGTTAAATTTGGTTAGTTGGTTTCTTTTGTACAGCTCAGCAATCTGTGTGATTCATTTTCTAGCCAATCACAGCTGAGTTAGTCTAGGGTATAAAAAGCATTTGTGCTTTCTCTTGTGCATACTGATCAAGAATGAACAATTGATTCTTTTCCTTTGTTATTCAATCTCTCTCTAGAATTTGTCATGGTATCAGAGCAATAGACGAGAGTCAGAATTCTCGATCCAAAATTAGGGCACGAAATTCTCTGGTTTCTTCAGTGGCGTCTTCTTCATCGACATCGTTATCGTCAACATCAACAGCTCTACCTTCTTCTCTGGCCTTTCTTGTGTCAAACTTCCATTCATTGGTTACGATCAAACTGGATTCTGGAAACTACTTGTTGTGGAAAACACAAGTTGTTAATGCATTGCGAGCAAATGGATATATTGCATTTCTTGAAGGTACCATTCCTTGTCCTTCCGCTACGATTGTTGATACATCGAACAATCCTGTTCCAAATCCTAAGTTCTTGACTTGGACTCTAATAGACAATCAATTGCTGTCGTGTTTAACTGCAAGTTTATCTGCTGCAACACTACCTCATGTGTTAGGGCTTGAGCATGTTTCACAAGTCTGGTACTCACTTGAACACAGATTTAATTCTCTTACACGATCACGGATTCATGAATTGAAAAGCAGATTGTATAATATCAAGAAATCTAGCACTATGGAGGGGTATATTGATGAAATTAGAAGTTGTAAACAGCAACTTGAGGCAGTTGGACATCATGTTGATGACGATGACCTTGTGTTTTATGCACTAAATGGTCTACCAACAGAATTTGATCCTATTAAGTCTGGACTACGTTTGAAAGGTGATGTGACGTTTGATGAATTGACATCAATTCTTACTGCTGAAGATGCTCACATACACAAGTGTGATGGTTTAACTTCTGCCAAGGTGTTTGTATCTACACAGAAAATCTCAGAGGGAAATCTGGTTCAGGGACAGTTTTCTAATGTTCCACAACAGTCTACTACTCAATCCTTTCCTCAGAATACTCCAATGTTTCAGAATTCTCAAGGATCAAATCCTTATTTTCCTCAACAGTATTATTCCAATTCTAATAGGAATGTGGGTTCCAATGGTGGTTTTTCAAGAAATAGAGGAAATAAAGGATCAGGTTATGGACAAAATCAGAAATCTGGATGTCAGATCTGTGGTAAAACCAATCACACTGCCTTCTATTGTTACCATAGACAAAATATGGACTTTCAACCACCTTCTTTTATGCCTCCTCCTGTTGGAAGACCTATGTCTCAGCCTTGGTATGGAGGAAATTCTGTAGCAAATCAAGGCATGAGTCAAAACATGTCTATGCGTTCTGCACCATCAGCTCAAGTTCATATGCTACAGTTTAGTGGCTCCAATGGTTCTAATCTCACTTCTCCTTATATGCATGGATTTTCTTAACCACAAGGGTATTCTACTGGAATTGTTGGAGTCCTAGGATACTCATCGTCACAGTCATCTTCCTCTGTATTTGGTTCTCATGGCTATCCACAGAACTTTTCATCTTCTGCGCCTGAATATCCTGTTGCTAATATGATCACTACTTCATCTTATTCTGGGGCTAATCAGGTGGCTCCTTCAACTTCTAATTGGTTGTTTGATAGTGGTGCATCTCAACATGTTACTAATAATCTTTCACATCTTACTCAGCATCAAACTTGTGCACCAGGGGATGGAGTTATTGTTGGAAATGGTTCCTCCTTACCAGTGACTCATTCTGGTAAAGGACTTCTGCCAACTCCTAATGCTCAGTTTTCTCTTACCAATGTACTGCATACACCTGATATAACACACAATTTGTTGTCTGTTCATCAGTTTGCTAAGGACAACAATTGTCAACTTATATTTGATTGTGATGGGTATCTTATTCAGGACAAACATACTCTCCAAATATTACACAAGGGACCTTGTCTTCAGGGGTTGTATCCCATCAGGAGCTTCTCTAAGGGTCAAGTTTCTGCCACTTCACATCAAGTCTTTTCTACTACTAGTGTTTCTTCATCAGCTGCAATATGGCATCAGAAGTTGGGTCACCCTAGTATGCCTCTTTTTCTTTCTCTAATAAAACAGTTTCAGTTACTTGTTTCAAGACCTTTAGATGTTACTTGTTTCAGTTGTAACATTGCTAAAAGTCATAAACTGAAATTTCCCTTGTCAATCAGTGAATCTACTGCTCCCTTTGATCTAGTTCATATGGATGTTTGGGGCCTTGCGCCTATACCTTCTGTTCAAGGGTATAGATACTACTTACTGGTTATTGATGACTTTAGTAGATACTCTTGGATTTTTCCTCTTCATTATAAGTCAGATGTAAAGTCAACTCTTGCTCAATTCAAGGCATATGTTCTTAATCAGTTTAATATTTCTGTTAAGGCTCTTAGATCAGACAATGGCGGAGAGTTTGTTAACAATTATCTTAAACAGTTGTTTCTGTTGGCTGGGATCATTCATCAAACCTCCTGTTCTCATACCCCTGAGCAGAATGGGGTGGTGGAAAGGAAGCATAGGCACTTGATTGAGACTACTTTGACCTTACTTACACATGCAGGAATGCCTACCAAGTTTTGGCTTGAAGCTTTTATCACTACTGTTTACTTGGCTAATCGGTTGCCTCATTCTTCTCTGAATTTTCAAGTTCCCTATCAACTTCTCTTCAAACAAAAGCCTGATTACTTTTGTCTCAAACCATTTGGTTGTGCATGTTTTCCTTGGGTTAAACCTTACAATGCTCATAAACTTGTGCCAAAATCAGTTACTTGTGTGTTCCTGGGATATTGTTCTTCTTCCAAAGGGTATAGATGTTATGACCCAGTTGATGATAAAGTCTATGTTTCCAGGCATGTCAAATTTGAAGAATCCTGTTTCCCTTATTCCTCTTTATTTTCTAACTCTTCTTCTTCTTGTTCTTCTGGTGATAACTATCCCTCATGTGTCTCATTTGAGGTGTATCTTACTTCTTTTGATGATATCGTAGTTCAATCTCATGCTCCTATTTCTAGTTTGTCATCTTCTGTTACCTCTTCTTCTTCTAATGTTTCTGCTGTTCCATCTTCTATTACTTCCTCTTCTTTCTCTATTCCAACAGATGTTGTTCCTTCTTTCTCATCTGGGTCAACAGCTGTTGATCCTTCTTCCTTAGTATCTCATAATACCACTTCTGTATCTTCTACACATCCCATGGTTACTAGATCCAAGGCTAGAATTTTTAAGCCTAAACATCCATTGTCTCTTCTTACCACTATATCTCCTCCAATCTCAGAACCCAAACACTTTTATGAAGCTGTAAAACACACTGTATGGCAGCAGGCCATGGCTGATGAATATAAGGCCCTAGTACAACAGGGTACATGACTCTTGTTCCTCCTCCTACTCATGGTCAGGTCATTGGCTGTCAATGGATTTTTAAAATCAAAAGGCACTCTGATGGGAGTATAGCAAGGTACAAAGCAAGGCTTGTTGCCAATGGTAATCAACAAGTTGAGGGCCTTAATTTTACTGAAACATTTAGTCCGGTGGTCAAGCAAGCAACTGTCAGAGTTATCTTAAGTTTGGCAGTTCAACATAACTGGCCTTTACGCCAACTGGATGTTTCCAATGCGTTTCTTCATGGCCACATTTCAGAAGATGTTTTTATGCACCAACCTCTTGGTTATAAAGATCCTAAGTATCCTCATCATGTTTGTAAGTTAACTAAGGCCTTATATGGACTTAAGCAGGCTCCACGATGTTTTCCACATTTCTCTTGCATCTTGGGTTCAAAGCAAGTCAAGCTGACACCTCTCTTTTTGTGCTTGCTACTGATACAGCAATTACTATGATTTTGGTATATGTAGACGATATCATCTTGACTGGTAGTGACTCTTCTTACATCTCTCATCTGATTACTCAACTTAGCAGTCAATTTGTTATGAAAGATCTTGGCAATCTTCATTATTTTTTGGGTATAGAGGTGCAACGTACTGCAGAAGGGTTGTTCTTGTCTCAGGCCAAGTATGCTACAGAGATTTTAACTAAGGCTGGTATGGAAGATTGTAAAGCCAGCCCTTCTCCTACCTCTGCCAAGGTTACTTCAGATTTTTCTGATCCATTGTTTGACGATGTCACACTATTTAGAACTCTAGTGGGGTCTTTACAGTATCTTACCTGGACCAGACCTGAGATTGCTTACTCTGTAAATCTTGTTTGTCAACACATGCATCAGCCTAGAAACAGTCATTTTTCTGCTGTCAAACGAATCCTACGATACATCAAAGGGACAGTTAATCATGGCTTGCATTTTAGACCTGGTCCATTGTCTGTTGTTGCTTTTGCAGACTCTGATTGGGCTGGTGATCCAGTTGATCGTCGATCTACCACTGGTTTTGCAGTTTTCTTTGGTTCTAATTTGATATCTTGGTGTGCCAAGAAGCAACATACTGTTGCTCGATCCTCTACCGAAGCGGAATATCGGGCTATGGCTCACACTGCTGCCGATTTGGTTTGGATACAACTTCTTCTTTCTGAGTTACATGTTCCTATTACCCCTCCTCCTGTTCTTTGGTGCGATAATAGATCTGCTATGGCATTGGCATCTAACCCTGTGTTTCATGCCAGAACAAAACATATTGAGATTGATTATCATTTTATCCGTGAACAGGTTTTGGCACAGAAGATTGTCTTGTGTTACATCAATACCTCTGCCCAAATTGCTGATATTTTCACTAAGAGGCTTTCTGTTGCTAGGTTTTCCTTCTTAAAGTCCAAACTGCTGGTTGGTTCACCACCCATGAGTTTGCAGGGGACTGTTAAGGCTGCAGAATAGTTTGTTGGTAGAGCGTTCATTTGTAGTTAAATTTGGTTAGTTGGTTTCTTTTGTACAGCTCAGCAATCTGTGTGATTCATTTTCTAGCCAATCACAGCTGAGTTAGTCTAGGGTATAAAAAGCATTTGTGCTTTCTCTTGTGCATACTGATCAAGAATGAACAATTGATTATTCAATCTCTCTCTAGAATTTGTCACTCTCTCTCTCTCTCTCTACCCCTCCTCCTCCCACCTCTCTCTCTCTCTCTCTCTCTCCTCCTACTCCTCCTCCTCACTCCTCCGCTTCTGCCCCCTCGTCACGACCAACTTCCAAGTTCCGCCACCTCTCTCCGGCGACGACAACCATACACGGATACTCCAATCGAAGAGCGTCAACATCTCTCCGCGATCCTAACCTACCTGGTCCAAGCGCCCTCCCAAGGAGACGATTATGCTCGACATCTGCGATTTCGAGCACTGGCTTGTTGTGGTGGATCAACCGATATAGAAAAGCCCTAACAATCAAACCAGATCAATCGTTGTTGTTGTAAAGTCAGTCCACTGTTTCTTGGTACGACGTGGGGATGGAGCAAATTGTTTGTGGAAACTGCATTGGTTGGTATGTGTTCAAAATTGGATACTCCGGTGTTGCTCGACGGGTGTTTGATAGTAAATCTGAGAGAAATATGTTGCGTGGAATGTGATGATTTCGTGTTTTAGGATTGTCGGTAATGTGATGAATGGCCGGTAATGATGCAATTGATCTTTTTCTGCAAATGAAAGGTTCAGGCATTAATCCAGATGAGTCGACATTGTTGTGTGCTTGTAGTGGGATGGTTGATCAAGGACTCCATATTTTCAGTCATATGGTAAAAGTTGGACTATATTTCCTAACTCGAAGCATCATGCTTGTCTTGGCCCGCAAATTAAATGATGCCTACTTTTTGGTTAATAGTATGTCTTTGCTTCCTGATTTTGATATTTATCGTGCCTTGCTAAGTGCTTGCAAAATCCATGGTAACATTGAGCTGGGATTAAAATTTCGATACATACTCCTCTCGTTGATTTTTTTAGTTTTTATGAAGTTTAATGAGTTGTTACTAGTTTCAGGAGTTAACCAGTTGGGGTTTTTTTAAGTCCCATGGTAACATTGAGCTGGGGATTAAAATTTCGATACAAAATTAAAACTTTTAAAAATTAGTGAAATGTCACTAACTTTTTTATGTATGAAATTAGGTGTTCTAAATCAGGTATGAAGTTTAGTGACTTGTGATTCGAAATAGCTTTGTTTGTTGATTTCTTTAGCTTTTATGAAGTTTAGTGAGTTGTCGCTAGTTTCAGGAGTTTCAAGTTTCTGTACGAAATTACAAGTTTTAAAAAATTAGTGAGATGTTACTAATTCCTTGGGTCGTAGGAAGTGATCGGCGAGAGGTGGGGTGGTGGTCGGTAGAAGGTAGAGTGGTGATTTTTTTTTTTTTTGAATTTTATGTTCGAAATTAGAATGTTTAAAAATTAGTGACATTTCACTAATTTTTTTGGTCGCCGAAAGTGGTTGGGCAGAGGTGGGGTGGTAGTCGACCTGATGTGGGGGGTGATTTTTTTGAATTTTATGTTCGAAATTAAAATTTTTAAAAATTAGTGACATCTCACTAATTTTTTTGGTTGCCGGAAGTAGACAACCAGAGGTGGGGTGGTAGTCGGCCAGATGTGGGGCGGTGAATTTTTTGAATTATATGTTCGAAATTAGAATTTTTAAATGACATCTCACTAATTTTTTTGGTTGCCAGAAGTGGTCGGTCAAGAGGTGGGATGGTGGCCGGCCGGAGTAGGGGTGAAAAAAAAAACTGACGGGACCCGAACCGACCGAAAAACAGAAAATTCGGTTCGGTGTTCGGTCGGCCCAGTCTGGCAAAAAACCCGAAAAAATCGAACCAAAAAAACTAAATACATCTCGGTTCGGTTCGGTTTCCCAGAAAAAACCGAAAAAACCGAAACCGCCCCTATTGGACTGAAAACCATACAACTCTAATAAAATGAGATAATGGAATCTTATTTTATAAATAATTCCATGCAACTCTAATAAAATGCATACTTTAATTGTAAAAGCAACACAACTTGTATTATAATAACTTAATAAGCATATAATACAAATCCTAACGTCGGACCGAAAAAACTAAAAAATACCGAAAAAACCGAACCACCCCGAACTGATCGGTCCATTGTTTTTTTCGGTCGGGATCGGTTCCCAGCAAAATCACCTCGAACCGATCGGTTCGGTCCCGAACATCCCAAAAACTGAACCGAACCGACCGATTTTCACCCCTAGGCCGGAGGTTGGGTGGTGATTTTTCTGAATTTTATGTTCGAAATTACAATTTTTAAAAATTAGTGACATCTCACTAATTTTTTTGGTCGCCAGAAGTGGTCGGTCAGAGGTGGGATGGTGGTAGGCCGGAGATTGGGTGGTGATTTTTTTAAATTTATGTTCGAAATTAGAACTTTTAAAAATTAGTAACATTTCACTAATTTTTTTGTCTTTATGTTCGATTGCAAAAGTTCTTTGTTCTTCCTTTTAAAAATGTCAAATGTTTTTTTGTTTTTATGTTCGATTTCAAAAGTTCCTTGTCATTTCCTTTAAAAATGTCAAATGTTTTAGATTTTTGCCTAAGTGGCGCATGAAAAAAAATCGCAAAATTAGAGAACCTATTTTTCCATCTAAGTATGAGCATCCTACTCTCTAACACATGTTGCAAGGGAGACCCAAAAACAAGCTCGGAGAAATTGTGCAACTTCGGAGAAATAGGAAGAAAATATTATTAAATCAAATAGGAAGAAATTCTGAGTCGACCATTGTTTAAATTTAAATCCGAGCGTTTATTACTGAGATGAACGGCCAGATGAATTCACTACACCCCTATAATAATGAGGGGCTCACTATAAACCCCTTGTTTCAGTTCTATTATGATACCTCCTATAACAGAGGAGACCGAGTTTGTATTTCCTTTAATAAAAAAACGTGTGTTTTTTTTTTTTTTTTAAAGGCAAAGACTAGCTGTTTTAAAAGTAGACAAATGCATCAAACTCTTTTTGTTTTCGTTTTTTTCTCTGATGAAACAAGTCAAAAGTTGGGCCTTTGGGTTTGTGGCCTCAAGTGTAAAATAGGTTGTTAGAAAGCGCAATAAATCAATTTTAAAGTCAGTTTGGACAGTTTTTAAAACAGCTTCCAAGACGCCCACCTCTTGAGGTCGACCTGATTATTTGAGTTTGAGCCATTCATTGTACAAGTTTCGAGGTGTAATTGAACAAAATGATCTACTTCTCACAGGTTGGCAACAATGATCAATTAGCCCCGAGGGGTTTGGCCAAGTGGACATAAAAAGTCAATAAGTGCTTGTCCTCGACGAGGAATGCTCAAATCCCGCAGATTCCAAACATTGCAAACCTCGGGATCACTTAAGGATTCTTCCGGCCATTAACTTCAGGACCCTGAAATTAGTTGAGGTGCGCGCAAATTTGTTTGCACATTCAGTTATCGAATTTTAGAAGAAGTAATGATCAATTACTCTCAAATTCCTAGAATTTACAACTATTTTGGACGTCAGGAAATTGAAACCCAATTAAGAAAATAGAAGAGTGTAGCTGACCAAAATAATCAGAGATGGCAAATAACAAGCTTATTCTCAAAGCCACAATTACGGAACCACATACTAAGTCATCCATAAATTATGAATACAACACTCATTATAATGAATTCAATTCAACCGGAACAAATTAGTTTAGATACTACTATACCTCAAGAGAAAAATCAAAAAGTCTCTTCCTAGGAATCATCAGTTTCCTGATATTTCTGCAGCAGTTTGGTGCACCCTGAAATGGGTTCACTCTTGAAGAATCCCATGGCATTTGCAAAGCGGGCATCAGAAACGAGGCCGTTGTAGCGTGTGAGGATAACACGAGAGCGGTTCCTGCCGGGGTCTGCTTCAGAACAATCGGACTGTGGGCTGCTGACAAGCATCGCATCACACAGGTTGTCACCGTGGTCGCCGCTCACTTTGATGTAGTACGTTCCGGTTGAGTCGGTCACTCCATCGATGCTATACTTGAGTTGCTGAGTGTCCCTGTCCTTGCACTCGATTCTGACCCTAGCACCTACGGAGCACAAAATCGACACCATACATCAATGAACACTGTGATATAGATACATTAGAGGAATGTTGTTCCAATTCAGTCTATTCTTCTCACAAGATGAAGAAATGTAAACCTAGTTGTGTGGACAATCAAGACAGAAAAAGTGAAATAGTCTTGCTTAAAATTCACATTAGCTAAACCTTGTGGTATATTTGGCACCTGGTTTAGTTATAGACGAAAATCGCATCCTCCATAGCATGCCATTGGAGCACCAGAAAATTGAAACTTCATGCTAGATATAGCAATAACAACCATTGGAGAAGCTCTAAAGGAAAATAAACTAAACATTTAGGCACTAATTGTAAGCCTAACCCATCAAGATGAATGCCCTCAAGGTAATTACATCAGCAAAATGTGCCATGACAGATTTCATTGTCAAATTACAAGGAGTCACATCTGAACTAAATGCATCTATGTGATCTGGTAAGAGAAAGCCAGGTTCTTGAATGATGAACATATGAAGCCCAATTTTGTCATTAACAAAGACTTCCGAGCTCATGTTCTAGCCTTTTTGGTAAATAGACTTCGATTATATCGAGGTCTTTTGGTTTTCCTCTTTGTGGACGGATTTGTGAACCGAAAAGAAATGTGATGGATTAGACTCCATTTTCTTGTTAATGAAGTAGAATCCTGCATCTTTTCTTTTCCCTCCACATATCAATGATCCAAATAGGCCTGTTATGACGAACACGAATATAGAAGAACAAAGACAAAAGCAGACCACACAAGAACACGAGGATTCATAGCTTGAGGGAAGTGTGAGTCCTCACCAAATGGGCTACCCCAAGTAGCGAATTTTGTTGAGACTTTTCATTATTTATTGATCCACCCTTGGGTGCATTAAGGCGCATCCTCCGGGGAGTTAGTAAAGAGCTCGCACCACGTGACCAACATAAATTAAATTAATCCAAACCCATCTAAAAATTCACACATCTATTGACCAAATTTTAGATCCTTTATCAATTTCAAACATAAACAATCCAATTCTCCAGATCCTCCCAAACTCTATCCTAATTCCTAGCCCCTAGTAGAGTGAACGATAGAAGTAGGCAGTTAGCCCTGAAGGTTAGTCTGGTAGGTTAACGGGTTTGCTCCCCACACAATTGACTCAATTTGATTCTTGGATCAGGGCGCAATGAAACAACTTAGTGTGAATCTACTAGTCCCGGCGTAGCGTGAATGGTCTGTCTTTGACCAGACTACAAAGGATATTAGCCAAGGAGCGTCTACAACTCTACGCTGGCCTAGACTACCTTACGATCGAACCAAAAAACAAGAAGATAAAAGTAGGCGCATCCTTTCGAACCCATTTAAAAAACATTGAGCCAATATTATATTAAGATCCAATTATATACTGTTTATCTACTTGGTCTTGGACTGAACATTCTCACACATTACCAGATTAGATCCTTTACCCAATTCCAACATAAACACTCCAATACCCTTGCTCCTCCAAAAAAACTATCCTAATTCCTAGCGCCTAGTAGAGTGAAAGAGAAAAGTAGGCATTTTGCCCCGGGTCACTCCGGTTGGTTGATGAGTTTACTCAACACACAATTGATCAGGTTCAATTCTTGGGATCGGGTTACGAGAAAGTGATCTCTTGTGAATCCTCTAGTCCAGCGTAAATAATGGCCTTTAACCGGACCAGAGATTAGTCGACTTGCGCTACCGGAAAAAAGCGAAAGAGATAAAAGTAGGGAGTTCAAATTCATGAATAATCCCATAAAATAGACTATGACCCACATAAAATTCACAAAATTAAGACATACATATATCAAGATATGTTTATGAGCATACAAACTAAATAGTGAGTGGTGCGTACCGGGGATGCCGGGGGTGGCTTCGGTCTCGAATCCAGCGCGGCAAGTGTCGCAGTAAACGCGGCCTCGTACCAGAAATGGGTTACCGGCGCTAACAAGGGCTGGGAGCACGCAAAGGGCGAACAGCACTGTCAATCTAGCCATTTCTTTTTTGGGCCTTCTTCTTCTACTACTACTCTCTAATGGACTAGCAGTCTATCGGGTAATTATAAAGAGGACGAGCGAGAGAGAGAGAGAGAGAGAGAGAGAGATGTGGATGTGGTTCGTTGTTGTTAGCTGGCACACGGTAGTGATGGTATATCACATGTTGTGATGGTAATCAACCGAAAAGTAAATAAAGCGCGTAATCCCGCCCACTCTTCATTAATTTCGGTGGCTGGGTTCCACCACTTCTCCAACCCGCCTGTTTACGCGGACCGTGATTGGAATTGCAGCAAGCTACGTACAAACTCATCCACTGCACCCCTAACCACACCCAATAGGGTGGATGAACCCGAATGACCGCTTATCCGAGTTTTAAGTTTTCTTTACGGTAATAGCGTTTTCCTTTTAAAATTGTTCAAAATTATATAGCATCTCTAATGGATCTAATGGATCCTATAAAACACTCATTAGTGTGAATAACTAAAACTTTAGCAGCGAATGTGCAAAAATCTACTGTAATGGACACATTTAATTGGCTCATGATCCCGGAGAAGAGCTTGTCCACCTCGGATCCGGCCATCTCTTTGATCAACTGAACGAGCTTAGAGCGGAGCATTTGAACAGAAAATGGCTAATTCGGGTGGAGAGAGAGAGAGAGAGAGAGGGGAAACAAAGGGACCTCTTGTAATTCGTGAAGGGCGCGATAGGTGTCTTGAGGTCCAGGAGTGAGTTGGTGTGAGATTGTATCGGGCCTTTGAAATTCTGGAGAAGAGCTTGTCCACGTCGGATCCGGCCTTCTCTTTGAACAACTGACCGAGTTTAGGGTGGAGCATCAGAATCGAGAATGGTTGATTCGGGTGGTGGTTGCGAAGGGAGGAAGGGTTTGGAATTGGAAGAGAATAGAGAAAGAGGGAGGAGAGGTGAGGTGGTGGAGATGGAACTCTTTATGTCTAGTGAAAACCTAGTCCGGCCTTGTTCGTTTTAAGTTTCAGAACATGGTTTTCTCAATTATTATCCAATCATTACCCTTATTTTCAAATATTATTCTTATTTTTAGAACGGATGGAGTATTTCGATTCAATCTTACATTATGAACAAGCATAGAAGGCAAATTTGGGTTCTGATGTTTACATAGAGATGTAACACTAGCATACACTATTTTCCATTTAGAATAGATGTGCATGCACTTTATTGCATTTGCCCATCCGTCATTCAAAGCCTATGCCTGTCCCTGCCGATAACAATCCAATCACATTCAAGTGTGGGCCCCATATTCCTATGAATAGATCTGGTATGCATGTGAAAGGGTTGTGATCGGAGATGTGATTGATTGGTTGGTGTGTACCTATCATTTCTCTTACTCTAACCCATTTTTTTCTTGTTTGCATTTTAGAATGGATAATTTAGGTACAACTGTAAAATATTAGCTCAAGATGTCTTTGAGTTTTCGTTCAAATGTCACTTAATGGATTAGGAGCGGATTTGCATATTAATACTCAAGCAACTTGGTTTCTAGATGCAAGTGATGGCTAACTCATGCGGTAGAGTTATTGGATGTCCCGCACTGCATTCCGGAATCGAGTCTCATCCCCCTCCCCCATGTAATAGATTAAAAAGAAAAAAAAAACTTAGTTTCTAGATGATATTGGTTTGTGATTATCTTCAACTGATTAGGAAAAGGGAATCATCAATCATGTGCTTGGCATAAAGAGAAGCCATTTCCTCCAATTGGGCCTATGTAAACTCCATCTTGTTTAGCCAAAGCCCATCAGATTTAATCACGTGATGGGCTTTGCCGTTGTAAAGCAGATACGCTCGTAATCCATTTAGGATGCCTATAATCCAAAGCCCAGTTTTCTTGCTGTGTGACCCGGACATGTTACACTTTTTTTTTGGTGCAACGGAAGGATAGAACATGTTACACAGTGCTATGAGTATGGAATGAGAAGTCACATAGTTTATATTTACCATATATTCCCCTTAAATTTTTGTATTTACACTTTTTAGTTTCCGTATTTTCACGTTTTACAAATTAGTATCGTAGAAATGTTCATCCTCCCCAATGTGGGATTCGTCATTCCATGTGGGAGGTGATATAGTTAATCCCAATTCCCTATCTCATGTGTAAATTGACTAAAATACCCTTGTTCTCTGTCTTTCACTAAAACTTGTTTTCATATAAGGGTAAATTTTTGCTTGCTCAAAAAAAAAAAGAAAGGGTAAAAATGAAAATCATTGATTCTAAGCCAAGGCTAAATATTGTTAATAATCCCATGTGTGGACGCACCTCCGGATTGGGTTATCGATTCGGAGTCGCCACCCGGGTTTTAGCGGATTGTCCCCGAGGAACCGAACGTCGATTGACTCGTGCCTCATTCAATGGATAAGGATTACTGGCCCGTCATCACCATACTATCTTAGGTTCGGGAGCTCAGTTACGAGAAGGGAAGGGTTTTACGGCACCCCCCTCGCTCGGTTCGAAGACCGGTCTCTACTTGACTTTTGTGGGATTGCGGGAAATGTTTTATGATTCATCTTTGAGCAAGTACGGGAAATTGGGAATGGGAGCCATATAACAATGATAAGCACAACGATGGAACTTAGGTGTATGCATGTGCTTCGTGAGTCTACATGAATGGTGAGGATGCGCGAGTATGAACTATCAAGTACATTAAACAGTAAGCAACGATACAAGGATATACAGGGTGTTGACAAAATTATCAAAACAACGCCAGAAACCAACACAAAACTAGACCAATCTGATCCCTCTGTTAAGGACTTGAGCGCTCAAGCTCTCCTCAACCCAAACATGCTTCTAATGCTTCTAATGATTCTGATTTGATGAAAACACGTTTTGATCTCCATTATTTGTTCAAAAACACCATTTTACTCACTGGACAGGTTGACATAATCACACAACCATGGTTTTAAAACTAATTTATGGACCAAAAATAGGGCAAACAGTAGGAAGAATGAAAGCTCAATGTTTTGGAAACCTTGCAGAATACTCTGAACACAAAAGCAAGTTGGAGTAAACAAATGATTTGACTGGGCCAAGAGACAACTTGAGCGCTCAAAGGAGTGCATTGAGCGCTCAAACCACCCCCTGGATTTGAGTCTTTTCTGCAATATGCTGCCCTCATCCGGATCACAAACTAGTTAAACCTGACATGTGATGATGCATACTGCACTGAAACTTCAACAACTTGGATAAAATAAACTTGAGGTGTTCATGTGAGTAGAGAGTAAACATTAGACCGCATATGAGCATGATTAGAGTGAGAGGGGGAGAAGAGATCAGGTTGCCATAGCCAAACACATCAACACACACACACACACTTTGAGATAAGGTTGGCTTAGCCAAACATCAACACACACACGCTTCGAGATTAGGTTGGCTTAGCGAAACATCAACACACACACATGCACACACACCTCACAAACTGAAAACAGAACACAGAACTGGAAGTAAACAAGATTCAACTTCAAAACTGAGCAAGGCTTGAGCGCTCATAATGCTAGCCTTGAGCGCTCAAGCCCCATTCAGGGGCTGTGAGCTTCTGTGATCTCTTATCATTCTTTAATGGTGACTTAAACTTAAAACTTTCTGATCATGTTTGGAAGAGTGGGACGCACTGTTTTATTCATGAAATAAGATCATCCATGACTTAATGAAGGCAAAACATAACTTTTTATGGCTTTTGGGTTCATTGATCGATGATCAAAAGCAAGATAAACTGGTTTAAAACTTATTGAACCATCCAGCGACCATAAAATGATATTTTCCAGATAAAGCTTGATCAGCAACAACAGAAACACAATCAGTACTCAAAGGGCTTGAGCGCTCATAGTCTTAACCTTGAGCGCCGAGCTGTTTGGAACTGGGTTTTCCAAAGATCATTTTCTTGCATATCTAAGACCTTGTGAGTCCATTGGAGGTATAGAGGACCTCCATGAACCCACTGGTCTCCCTCAGGAGCACCAAACCGTAACTCTTTACATGGATTTCTACCTTTTTGGCTTTGGTTTGAGCTTGAACTTGGGGTTTGATGAATGATTGGGTTGTGGCTGTGTTTGTATGAACAATGTGGATGTTTTGATCAGTTTGTGGCGGGTGTGGATTGGCTTGAGTTGACTCAAAGTGGATGATGGTGTATTCTAATGGAAGGGTTTGATGATCAAAGGTGAGTTTGATGGATGAAGAAGATTGAACTTGGAATAATGAGTTGATGCTTGCTGGAAATGTAGAGTGAGAGTGAGTGAGTGATAGCTCAGATGATGAGAGTGTTTCTAACCTCTCTAAATGATGTAGAAGGTGGGTTTTTATAGAGTAAGATAGGGGGTGAAGTGTAAGGATTTGAAGTGGAGACCTAATGAGGTAATTGAGGCCTACCCTGGAGTCTATCAGTTGCATGCGAGCAACAGAAAAACGGCTGGGTGGCAAGATTCAGTTGGAATCTCATCATTAGATACTCTGCCACCGACAGACTGGACAGAGGTTGAGCGCTCAAACAGGGGGTTTGAGCGCTCAATCCCACTCCAGTACAGTAGTTAGCTCTGGTTTGTTTTGGTATTTTGAAGGGTATTTTGGTCATTTGGGTTGGTTTAGGTTATTTGGGGGTGGTTTGGGATGGTTAAGGTTGTTCGGGGGAAGTCCAAGCTCTTTTCTTAACCTCAAGGTGTTCACGGTTGGCTATTTCATCATCGGGAGTGCTTGACAAGTATCCCGGGTCAAAATCGGGGTGTCTACACCATGCTCTAATCATTTGCAAAATAAGAGGAAAAAAAAATTCATCTTCTTATTCATAATCTGATGCAGACCAGATTTTGGAAAACTAGCAGTTTATTAGAATTTATTTTACTATTTCAATTTTAGTATTTTGTTTGGAGATTACAAGTATGGAGTTATTTAGTTTCTTAATTTTAGGTTGATTAAGTTTCCTATTTTATGTTTTCTTGTTTTACAAGAATTATGGTTGCTAATATTTTATTTCCTTTTTAGTTTTACGGTTGCTGCTAGTATAAATAATTGATGTAAACCTTAGGGCAAGGGAGTTGTTTTATGATTATTAATGAAAATTTGAGAGTTTTCTCAATATTGTTTGTTCAAGGAGGGAGTACCTCTAGTTCAGACAAAATTCGTGATTGTCCTTGTTGCGCGTTCTTATTTCAACACGCCTCCCTGCATCAGTTGGTATCAGAGCGCAAGTTTCAATCCTGACTATGGCCGGAAGACGTGCTAGAGGTCGAGTTGGACAAGGCAGTTGTACAGCTTTTGTTGAGGAAGTCTATGAACGAGATGAGGTTGCTCGAGAAACGCGAACAAAGGGAAGGTTTCAACAACTTGAGCAACGATTAGAAGAGGCATTAGTAGCACTGATCGATTAGATTGTTGTCTTGTTTGTTGGTGGAAATCTGCCTCGCCGTCGTCTTGTTTTAACTCGGTTTCCGAAAGAGGATGAGATGTTGGATGACGTTTCTATCACCAAACCTTTGGCGGGTAACTATCAGCCGAGGGAGAGGACAAGGGCGGTCAAGGTTTCAAATCATGATCAACGACTTTGGAAATCTGGTTCAAAGATCAACTTTTCTGAGTTCCAGGAAGGTGTGACACCAGAAAAAAAATCCTAGAGGTTGATTTGGTGGATGAGGCTACCATTGAGTGGCCTTTCACTTCAAATAATATTCCAGATCCAGTAGTGGATTGGAGTAAGCCACCAGTTTTTGACGAAGAACTAGTGGAGAAAATTATAAAAGTAGAAAACAAAAAAAAATTACAAAAAAAAAGTGTTACAAGGTTGGCGTTGTTGGAGAATGATATTGAAGAATCAATTAGATTTGATTTTTCTGAAAAGCAGAAGGTGGTAAGGTTAATCAAAATAGTGAATTTGTTGATCCGTTATGGGATTTTTTTAAATATACTATATGCAATAGTCAGTGTATTTCGATTTGGAAGGATGATGAATTTGTGTTGCTGATGAAAATTATTCGTTCACATCTTCGAGAGTTTTCTTTACAGTTTGGGGTTGAAAAAATCAATTTGAAGCACAAGATGGATGCAGACAAGTTTCAACTATATAAACTCGAGGATGAGTTTCTTCAAGTCGGGGAGAATGATGCAGACCAATATTAGAAGTATTTTAGAAATATAGGAATTTTACTTTATTATTTTATATTAGTATTTTAGTAGGTGTGTTTTATTTAATTAAGATTTTACTTTCCTAGCTTGTTTTAATGTAGTAGGAATATTTATTTCTATATCTTGCTAGGATTATTCGAATTAGGAATCTTAGAGTATTTAGTTTCCTAGTTTAATGTTTCATTTTTTCTTTAATCCTTTATTAACCGGGATTCAGCTTCCTGTTTTGTTGTTTTCTTTTCGGTCCTAGTTTTTAGTACAAAATAAGTTGTAGGGTGACATTAAAATTCGGTTGTTGATTATTGAAGAAAAACTGAGTATTTACTCATTATAGTTTGTTGAATGAGGGAGTACCTCTTGTTCATACTAGTTTAAGTTTATTTTTGCAAATAATTTCGTAAAAGGACGCTTCTCCCTGCATCAGTTGGTATCAGAGCTTGCGCTCGATTCCGAATCATGGCGCAACAAGGAATTCGTTATGGTCATATAATGTTGCTGAAGATGTGTATGAACGAAGTAAAGCCGCACGAGAAACACGAATAGAGGCACGATTCCAACAATTAGAACAACATTTGTCGGATGCGTTCGCCGCCTTAGCCGATCAGGTTGCTGCCCTAACTGTTGGAGGGAATCTACCTCGCCGTCATCTTGTTATACCTCGGTTTCCGAAATAGGAGGAGGTATCGGATGACATTTCTATCACCAAACCTTTGGCCGGTAACTATCAACCGAGGGGGAGGACAATGGAGGCTACCATTGAGTAGCCTTTCACTTCAAATAGTATTCCAAATCCCATTGTAGATTGGAGTAAACCGCCAGTTTTTTACGAAGAACCGGTGGAGAAAATTACAAAAGCAGAAAAAAAAAATTGCAACAAAAAATTGTTTCATGCAACACTGTTGGAAATCGACAAAGTTCCAACCAACGAAGTTCAGTTTCATAATATTCATGCAACACGTAGAATCTTTCCCATTCTTGAAGATTTTGCAAGTAATAAATCATGGGTTTCACGCCTTACATCGGAAATTGCTCCTTTAATTTTCGAAGATTCCTCTGCGAAGTTTAGATTCGAAAAAATCAACTTGAAGTACAAGATTAATGCAGACAAGAATCGGCGACTTCTACTGTATAAGCTCGAGGACGAGTTTCTTCAAGCCGGAGAGAATGATGCAGATCAGATTTTGGAAAACTAGCAGTTTATTAGAAATTATTTTACTATTTTGTTTGGAGATTACAAGTATGGAGTTATTTAGTTTCTTAATTTTCAGTTGATTCAGTTTCCTATTTTATGTTTTCTTGTTTTACAAGAATTAAGGTTGCTAATATTTTTTATTTTTTTTTAGTTTTAGGGTTGCTGCTAGTATAAATAATTGATGTAAACCTTAGGGCAATGGAGTTGTTTTATGATTATTAATGAAAATTTGATAGTTTTCTCAATATTGTCTGTTCAATGAGAGAGTACCTCTAGTTCAGACAAAATTCGTGATTGTCCTTGTTGCGCGTTCTTATTTTAACACGCCTCCCTGCATCATAATCCCACTTCATCACCAAAACCAATTTCAATCCCACCGCATTATAATCAATCCCCAAAATCTCGTATCAAACATGCCATATGAGTGATTCAGAAATTCGGAGAGGGCCCAAACTAACTCAATCAAACTTTTGGAGCCACTGGGATTATGTCCGGCTGTTATTTCTAGGGTTCCAGAATTAGTCGAGGTTCGCACAAGTTGACCTGGACATCAGTTATAAAAAAAAAAAAAACTTTCTCACAATCATAAGCCCATGTGATCTTCCTTCCTCTACCAAGTGGACCCAATGGACATACTGTAATTATGAAGATCGTGAATTCAGCCATTTAAGCATCAAACAAATTCCTATCAGCTCTGCATCTACAAAAGAGGACAGAGAATCAAATCCCCAATCCTTTTCAAGTTTTCACCATCTCAACAACTCACTCACTATTTAACCTACTACTCCACTAGTAATTGTTACAACCAGAAACAGCTCACCAGATCACAATTACGAAATGACCCCTTGATAACTGTTCATAACTAGGGTTATTTACTATTCCAACTACTTCATATAACTGGGGACATTTATGCCTTTTTGGTTGGGGATTTGGTTATTTCTTGGTTTGTTTTGATGACGACTTCAATCGGGGGATGCATTTTGTTTTCACAGCAGCTTTCTCCCTCTTGGGTTCATATTCCACTGCTTCAACCAGTTCAGCCTTGGAACACCTAATCCAATCACAACACAGTAAATTAATTGCATGCAACCTCTGCTCTACCTAGTAAATATAAGTACAGTGCATAGGCCTGCTCTAGAATTCCATGGAAGATTTTGTGTATCCGAAGAAGATTCAAAAGGATTATTCCGTATATTTTTCTGAATCAAATTTTTTTTACCTTGCATATGGTACAAAATTATTACCCATTAGAAATTTGTCATTATCAAAAGGAAAATTCAAAAGTCAGCCCATTGGGCTGACGTTAAGGTTTAAAAAGTGTGTTGAAATATGTGAAAAGTGTATGAAAAAATTTAAAAGTGTATTGAAATAAGTGAAAAGTGTATGAGAGTGTGGATCTTTTTTTTTTATGTGTGCGTGCTTATTGCCAGCCCAATAGAAAATCTCTTAAAAAAATAATTTTAACATTAAGGGAAAAAAAAAACCTTCATTGCTAATGATGAATATATGGAACAATTGTGAGTAGTACATGAAAAATGAATGAAGTTGTAATGTTAGAAAGAAAAAAAAAAATTGGTGCCGATATTGACCGATATATACTGTGCATGACATAAATAATAAAATTATTTTTAATACTTTTAAGTTTTCTGATGAGTTACCGATCAACAATAATATATGGTGCGCATGTGTGTTTGAGCCTCATCATCTACAGGCAAATTAAAAGATTACCACAAGTTTAACTCGATAATGAAGATATACTTGGCTACACTAAAATTTTAACACTTGTGAAAATTTAAAAATGATTTTTATGAAATTATAAAGTTGTAATAGAGGAGTCTCCTAACACTTGAACACTTTAAAATTTTAACTACTGAAGCTGTGTAGATATAGTACATTCATAACTTGGTTACTTGACAGTGGACAGTACCTTTTACTTTTTATTGAAAAATGATTTTTGTGTCCGTTAAATTACTAATTTAAAACCTCTAATGCGTTGTTTAGTTGTCAGTTTTTATAGATAAGTTTTTGATATAGTAAAAGAAATTGTATAACGCTGCATATTGTTTCTCTTTTAGTCAATTTTTTAGGCATTTTATCAAACTTTCTATTTTTTGAATAGATATATGATATACGCATTCATAAAGGTAAAAAATAATAAATTAAAATTACTAAAAACGAAAAAACACGAGTAATAAAATAGTTTAAAAAATTTGATAAATTATCTGAGATAGAAAAAGAAGAAAGTGATGTTTATGTTCACGTGTCATTCCTTAACGAGGCTGAAAAGTTCGTTGACAAAAGAGCAAGAAGTCAACTGTATATGTAAAAAGCTGCAATATTGGATCAGTAACCAACGTGTTCAGATTCTCTGCAGCTTTTCTTCATTTTTGTTTTGTAAAAAAAATGACTAGACTTTTTTTTTTCGGTATAAAAGTGTTCTCATAAGGTAGTTGCGATATATTTAAATTATGTTGTCGACATTCTACAAGATGAACGACTTTGATCATTTAGAGCATCACTAGTGATATACTTAAATATGTATATTCAAATATTGTCACATCACATTTTGAGTATTCATTTAATGGGTTTATAAGTTTGAGTATCTACCCTTCTACAATGGTTCATTTGTGTCCATAATAAAAAAAAGTACTATTCACTCTATTTTTATTCATAAAATGGGCACTACTTTAAATTTGTACATATATTTTTTTATAAAATTATTACCATTTAAAAGATATTCACAATATGTTTAAAATGAGATCAATCTTGAACATATTTTGGTAAAGATTAAAAATTGATAATTTCAATTTTTGGGAGAAAGTGCAAAAAAATTGAGTTTTGAATTAAGTATTTGAAAAATTGAGAGAGAATGTTGTTACTTTTGATACGGTGTGGTCCCCAAAATTTGGTTATTGAGGTTTGGTTATTGAGAAAGATTGGTAGTTTTGAGTATCCAAATGCCGAAAGTTGAGTATTTGTAACAAATGTTGTTAACTTTGAGTATTTATCCAAATACCATTGTGAACCTCTTTTGTGTATCAAAATACTCATCTTTGAGTATTTCTGTGTTTGAGTATACCACTACTGATGCTCTTAGTAGAGATCCGGGCGTGAGGAACTGTGGGCTCGATGCAGTTCCAAAGCGCCCTAGACTTACGGGATAGCAGAGAAGCGGTGCCACTAATGAAATTTTAATACGAGGAGTTAGCATAACCAAACCTTTCTTCAGTGTACGAATTTGATCTCTTCAAGCCTATAGGCTCAACCTGACGTACTCGCTCCTCCACAATACTCCCACTGAAGTACTCTTTCTCTTCTGCTTGCAAATTCCCAAACCTCGGATTCTCGGACATGCAACTTATCATATCCGCATCCTCCTCCTCCTCCTCCTCCTCTTCCGCCGCAGCCGCCGCCGTTTTGCACAGCACACCCTTGTGAAGACTGCTACCAGTAGTACTCTTTCGAGCGGCGGTGCACGGCGGTTGCTGCCTCACCACTGGCACGGTTTTCATTGCGCGAAATGATGCCGAGCCGCCGCAGGAAATGAGTTGGAGTAGTACTGATTTGTGACTCAGTGATGAGTCGAAGGAAGCCGGGTCACCTGTTAGCAGCTTAGATATTAATTAATACTGTAATATGAAAATGTTGAAACGGAATACAGAATATTAATTTGCCAATGAGCAAACTTGCAGTATAAAATAAAAATGTCCACAATTTAATATAGAAATCTTGCAAATGATGTACGAAAATGTTTGCTTTTAATCTAAAAATATTAAAATTATCATAATAACTATCATTATGAAAAAGGAGATTTTTTGAAGACATTAATCTTGCAATTAATTTTTTTTGGGTTGTGTAGTAGTATATACTAAAGAATTTTTTCTAAAAAATAAGTCACTTATAGATTTAGGAGTTGTTCCACTAACTAATTCATTACTCCGTAGCTTATTTGGCCTTTTCAAATTTTACAACACAGGTCATTCTCCTCACGTATGCCAATCCAAAAAGCCAAATAAAATATAAAAAAAACCAATAAACCCATGAGTGAAAACTGGAAAAATATTTTAAATTAAAAATGCATATTTTTTCAGACAATTAAAGAACTTTCACTTTCAAAACTTGAAGTTCCAAACATAATTACCATCCTCATATCTCTTAGAAATATTGCTGCTGTTGTTGTTGTCATTGGCCTTTTCAGAAATAGTTGAAGAAGTAGCTGACGGAGGAGACGAGTCATCGAGAGTCAACTCAGCTGTACTGGTGTTGCTGTTCTTGTAAGTTAACTCTTGAAGAGTCTCGTCCGTGGAAACTCCTCTAGAGCAAAGAGAGCCATGCTGTGGTGGGGTCATCGAGCAGGTATACCTTGTCTTATCTTCATATTCACCGTATTCTTGATTCTCATCGTCATCTCCTTCGTCTTCTTCATACCTGCTGCTGTTCACGTTCACTTCTGCAGGCTCCCTGTGTCGTTTTATAGCCACTGGCTTGCGTTTTTGGTGGAAGGTGGGGTCTGGCACTTCTTGTGATAGGTTGCTAACTCGAAGTTTTTCCAAGTTTTCTGATAATATTGATAGAGACAGACCCAAATTAAAGAAAACACACACACACACACACACACACAAAAAAAAAAATGGTAACTCAGCTTTTAACAGGTAAAAAATAATTTTATATCTAATTAGAAAATTCAACCATGTTGAAATGGCGAAACAATATGTCCTGGCCTCTTCAATTTGTCCCGCTCTGACTCTATCCTGATTATAGTGAATGGAGTGGGAACGGGACATCACAAACCCGACACTGACCCGCCTCATTGTAATCCCTAAATTAAACGATGCGACAACTTATACTCTATTTTGAGTCGCGGATGCGTAGTTTCATGCATGGAGTCCCATTATGTAGGATCCATTGCAAGAGAAAATTGGGTGAGTGGTAAATGATTTGTAAGATGAACTTAGGTCTCGTTCCGCTTAACTAATAATAATTTAGTTGTAAACACAGTGCTCAAAATCAAATAAGACATAAAGAAAATTAACAAGGGAATATAGATCACAAACCAGTGCACCCTTGAATAAGTTCAGAGCCTTTAAGTACGTATTCAGCTCCTTCTGATGGATAGATGATATCATTCTCTGCCAAGTCATTCCACACATACCCATTCTTGTAGCTCCTGCAAATATAAATTATCTATCACCAATTTCATTTTCTTGTATATACGAAAAAATTATTAGAGGCACTGTCTCGTGGTGTTCCAATACCAGCCTCCGTAGTAAATGTATTGACCCGTATAAAAAAAGAAAAGAAAAGTACTATTACTTCAAATACCTTTTACAAGACCAGGAATAGAGAGATGGCATGCCTTTTCCTCTGAGAACTGTGAGCCGATCCATTACATCTGAGAAGAAAACGAAATTGTTAATTAAGCAAAGAGGAAACCCAACTCTTTCTCTGTCTCTCTGTCTCAGGTTATGAATTTTGTTACCTTTCAAACGAAGGGGATGATGGGCGAGGTGGGTAACTTCCATGTAATGAGGGTGTTCAAGAAGTCCATTTCTAGAGAGATAATACACCACTTGAACTTTTCTGAAAGCTGGCTTGATCACCACCACAGCCGGCCTCCTCTGTTTCACACTGCTTACTCCTCCTCCTCCTCCTCCTCCTCCTCCTCCTACTTTGGCCCTCTCTGGACTACTTCTACTTTTCATCATCTCTCTGCTCGATGATCTCCTCCCTCGCCCGCCGCTCTCCTCCATCATCATCTTCTTCTTCTTCTTGTCTGTCTTCAGATGCTTTGTGTCGTTGAAATTGGAGAACTTATTAATTAAAGAACCCCACAAGTTCTGTTATATACCCAGCTTTAATCTGATCGCTACTGTACATGAGCAAGAGGGAGGGACAGAGATGTACGACAGAGACACAACGCTGGAGTCCTCCTCGGAAGGCGTATAGCCTGTATTTACATTCTGAAACGGAAATTCTATCTTCTCCTTGAAAATTACTCGAGAGAGAGAGAGAGACCTATAGAGTGCCACTGAATATATAAGTGCATGTAGGGTCAAAGACCTCTAATTGGACTCTTGTGTACACATGGGGTTAGGCCGTAAGTAAGTAACTATTGGGAATTTCTTAGTCCCATGTGGATGACAAGTCTTTGAAATGATCCGAAAATAGATTTATCAAGGTACACGTAAACTGTGTCGAATATCCTTATGTTGAACCAGAGGAAAAAAAAAAGTGTACACTTGGTATTGGACGGCACCTGTCTGTCTACATGCTTTTACATTTTACTCCCTGTCTCGCATATAAATGAAGACTAGGCTCTTGCATATTTACTAGACGTGTGCAGAAGTTGGCTAGCTCGGACACTTTAAGTTATTAAGAACTCGACTATGGGTACTGAACCATTTGGGTACTGAAAATGTACGTCGGCATGCAGAACTCATTTTGGGTCCCGCACGAATAATTCGAACCGTTATTAATTTTTAAATAATTTTATGAATATCTTTTAAAAAAAATCAACTCAATTGGATATGCGTAAATGGTTGATCCAAGCTTCAAGTTCTTATTCAGAATTTAGTATCCTTAATTCTAAATGAGAAACTGTAATATAGGATCACATATTTACGTATATTCAATTGAGTTGACATTCAAAGATTTTTGGCAAGGACCATGCAATCGAAGTCAACTTTCTGGAGGCAGATGTAAGAACTTTTCAAAACTCAAAAGATTGAACTGAGACATATGTATGACTGGTGCTTTGTTTTCCTGGTTTCTAGCTGAAACGGTTGCTCTAAATATAGAACCTTTGTTGGGTGTTAGTATTTAAAAGCCTTGGTTGCTGAATATGTAAAAGGAATAAAAATATGAGATTGATAGCTACTCCTTTTACATGGTTGGCAATGCATTGGGGTCTTTTATTAAGTTTTACCCACCTTTTAAAACCGGAGTAACAAATGAGTACCCCACTAACACCTATTATCTGTTGCTAAAATAATTACTCCATCTGTTTTAAATTTCTTGTCCACTTACTATTATAAATACAAATCTCGTTTGATAGTTCTCGATGAGTTTTATTAAACAAAATTCTAAAAGTTGTAAAAAAAAACATTATATTCGGGATGGAGGGAGTACTACCAATATATATATACTTGTCTTAAATAAATTCTAAAAAAAAATTATCTGGTCGGTATCATCTTAAAAAATTAAAATTTTGGAAGCTATATATATCATACTAGTTTTTTTTCCCTCCCTTTTTTGGATCGATAAACGAATATTCGGACCAACAGACCAACTCGACGGTATCTCAATTAATTCTGAAGTACTCTTGATTCAACAACCGAACAAAACCCCTTCGGTTTATAATAGCTTAGTTTAGTAACTAAAGTGGATCCAACTGATACTATGATACAATCCAACTCTATTGATACACTTTCTTTTTTTGATGACCGGATGTCCGGGCAAGCTTGCGTACACTTCGACTAATTTGGGGGCTCTTGAGGTAATGATCGGACATAATTTCCAATGGCTCCAAGAGTTTGCTGATAAGGAGAATTGAACCTGAGTCCAATACCGTTTCTTTCTTCAGAAATTGCAGCTTCCAGGCCACCACTACCCCACCACTCTCCTCTACCCTCCCCACCACCACCACCACCACCATCACCACCAAATGCTCTTCTATCTCTCCCCCACTTCTAGTACTTTTCCACTCTGGAATTCTTAAAGTGTGATGCTGTAAAAGAATCATATACAGTAGGAACATTGGACCCTTTATGCATCAGCACAAGTCAAAATGACATTGCAAAATTCTTGGGGGACTCAAATGCTTAGGAAAGTAAATACCGATGTATGCAAACAAATTAAACCCAAATTCGAGACACCCCAAACGTCAACAATTCACGTGGGGGAGGGAGGGGACCCTATATAGAAGCCCCGTATATAAAGTTTCTGACCCAAGTGCTGCAGAGAAAGTTATAGGGGTCATATACTATATAGGACTCCAAAGCCCATACATAGGTCCCCTCCGAAAGGGTTTGATAGAGGAAGATATCCCCAATGCCTTTACATCTGTAGGGTTACAGAGGCAAAGATGTGACCCAAACCTGTCCACTGCTAAATTCTGTTGAGAAACTGATGTATTGATTAATAAAACTTGGATAAATGTGTGTTCCGTTCCGGAGATTAATATTCGGTGCCTTTGAGAAGCTGTCACGTAGTGTTTTAGGTTTTTTTCCACCATATATTTAAAGTAGGGCCGACATACTTGTTTAAACTCAACACAAAATATGTTCACAGCCTCAAATCTCATCTGCCAAAATTTCGAAATCTCGGTTCTGAGTGATGGCACTGACGTAGTTTGTACCTGAAACTATCTACTTATCTCTATCAAGGCTGCAAACAAGCCGAGCCCAACCGAGTTTTTTAGTGTTGGAGCTCCGCTCATTTGCTTAACAAACCTAAAACTCGAGGTCGAACTCAGTTCGGTCCTAAACGAGCTGAGCCAGACTAATTACTTGACGAGCCTCTTTAAACGAGTCGAGCTGAGCCGAGCCGAGGTTTTGTGAGCTGAGCTTGGCTCCTTTAGTAAACGAGCCCAAAACTCGAGCTCGAGCTCAGCTCAATTAGTAAACAAGTCGAGCCAAACCGCAAGCTGCTTGGCACATTTACAGCCTATCTCTATGTCTCTGTTACCTCACCTGCAACCTACTTAAGGCTTTTAGGCATGGGTGAGTATGTGTTGAACTCATTCAACATTATGTCTCTTGACCATACAAGACTTGATCAATAAGATCTACCCTACAATCTAGCACTATACAGCATTTATGAGACATTATGGAATGGTACCATACAAATATAGGCATCCATGGAGCGATCATTCAATTCAATGTTCTTAAAGCACCGTCACATGGTTCTTCAAAAACTTTCTTCACCACACATAAAGTGGTGGAATTCACACAAATATATCACGTGACAGTGCTCCAAGAACAAATAATAATTTTTCGCATCTATTCCAAAAATTATATATATATAATTTTCCGCATCCCTACATGCCCTTCAAAATAAGGGTGGTGCTATTAATGAACAGTTCACAGTTACCCTAAACTTGTAGGGTGGGGGAAATAACTGTTACCCACCCACAGGGCCACAGCTATGCTCTTTACGTTTACGTGTACAGGCCACCCAATTAAGATTTGTCCCCTGTCGAGCCGTTTTTAGGTATAGTGCCAAAAACCAGAATCTTTTGTGGATCTAACTGATTAAGGGTCCTGATTTTGCCAATTCAATACATAGATCATAGACATGCTACAACCTATCATTCGCAATAAGGCTTTTTATTCCAACAAATATCTCAAAAAGAGTCATTTCCTCCACTTCACTAGCTTCTGCCTCAGAGAGAGAGAGAGGGAGAGTCGTTACTACTTAGCACCATAATTCGAGACTGTTTGGGAGCCTCTTTATTGGCTTCTCATTTTTTCATTTTCAGTTTTTGGCTGTTTGGCAGCATTTGTGTAGAACATGTTCTACGAAAATGGGTTTTTCAATTTCATGTTTAGGAAGCAGAAGCCAAAAGTAGGTTGGGAGGAGCATTTTGACTTCTCATTTTTCACTTTTCCCATTTTGATTAACAAAAAGCCATACAAAATACATTCTGCACATATCTCTCAAACACTACTCCTGTTGCAAATTGTATTCTGCAAATTTCTACCAAACACTCCTATCAGATTCAAAATACATTCTAACCATAATCCAAAAAGCCAAAAAGCCAAAAAATTGAAAATGAAAAACTGAAAATGAGACTCCCAAACACCCCCTTCGTATATAAGTTATTTTATTTCTGAACTAGACTAAAAATAAGTAAAGAATAAGACAAAAAAAACATACAAACTCCAGTATATTTTTTACATTATTTAATATATATTCTTACACTTTTATACATATTTCACACATTTTAATATACTTTTTGAATCTTAACTATTCCTGATCAGCTTTTAAATTAGAAGTAGATTTGGTAATCGTTTTACCATGATAAATTTGTCTTGGAAAAAACAGAAGGGGTGTATTATTTTGGAAGATAGACCGTTTTAAAGGACAATTCGAGGAAGAAAAAAAAAAGCTGATCTCTATGCCCTAAAAGTAAAATTTTCAAATAACTTTGAGGTATTTGCTTGGGCGTTAAAAACTAAAATTTGAGGGATTTGATCATTCTGAGGTTTCAAATTTAATACCCGGCCTCTTAGATGCTACAAAGCATAAACTCTTAGGCCTCGATTGGATGAGGGATTATTTTCAGGGGGATAAATTATGGAGGGGGATAAGATAAGAGGGGTATAAGTTTTGGAGGGTTGGCCCACATTGATGTGATGATTATGGAGGAGGGATAAAAAAGTAGATGGTTTGGATGAAGGATTAAACAGGGGGATAATTTTTTTCTTCATTTGGATGTTTTATAAATAAGAGGGGGTGAAAGATGGAAAAAGCTGTCAAATAACTATTTTGCCCTTGTGCAGTGTTAAACTTGATTATGTAATAAATTAACTATATAATTGCAAAACCTAATCTAATTAATTAATTTGGGACAATTTCAAGCTATATTAATTTATTTCATTGAAAAAACATTTTTTGTAATAAATTTATTTGAAAAAACGTTTTTATTTTAATTTGTCAATTTTAATGGTTGGTTGTCATTCCCAATTCTTTTTTTTAATTGTATTTTATTTCTTTTTACTTGTTGGCCTATCTATTGTTTTTTTATTATTACCCAACACAAAATAATAAAAGAACAAATTGACAAATGTAACAAGTGCTCTGTCATACAAGAAAGAAATTTTATTTAACTCTCAAATAATTATACAAAATTATTTGTGATACAATTACAATGGCCAAAAAAAAAAAAGATTTTATTAAAGTCTGAAATAAATATTATTTTATTTGAGACTCATTACGAGGATATAGCAGAGTGCACAACTACAAATTTATTTGATAAACTTCCACCAAATTTCGATCTACTGACGTTCAAAACAAAAGCTCCATCCGTTGAACTAGGGAAAGAGTTTGTCCTTGATGTTCCTAACCCGTGGATGAACCTACACAAATAGGAAAAAAAAATTACAAGAAATACTACAAAAACAGAATCTGGGATTTTCAAATGGATGAACTCCCCAAAAACAGAATCTGGGATTTTCAACCCATGTTAATGACAATACCCTGGGGAGTTATTCTCCATTATTTATATCCGGCCACATCGGAAACAAACTACTACTCAGTGCCTCCGTTCCAGATGAACAACTTTGGAATGGTCCATAATTTTCACCATTCGGAATCCGAAATTATCCCAGCCAACACTTCGGCAACCGATTCCCCGATCGGGGACCTGGATTTCTCAATTGATCCAGCTAATCTAGATCCAAACTTCCCATTTAACACCCCTGGATTCTTCAATTAGTTCCACTTGAAATATCAAAACTAAGCAATAAAAACTAGGTTGCTATTAAGAAATGACAAGAAAAGCTTCCTTTGGCAATTAAGCAAGTTTCTAGATGCCGGCCTAGAAAATAGGAATTGAACCTTGTATTAAAGTAAACAAATTTTGTAGTCATGAATTTTTGGATTGCAGATTGTGGTGTTCCAAGTAACATACATACATCGAACAATAGCAATCAAATGTGTGAATTCTAGCTCATCAATCTTGTGGTATTTGTACAACATTAACTTCTTCATCAGAATTGGGTAGCGATGGCAAACTAGGCATTCTGTCCAAAGTCCAGCCCAAATTAGCCTCAAATCTTCGGCCTCTTAGGGCATCTCCAGCCCATCCTCCATTTGTCCATTTGAGAGGACCACTTTTTTGAGGAAATACAACTCCAACCCATCCACTATTCCTCCTCCATTTGAGTTGATGAAGTCCAAATTTGGAGGATGAGAGGGGAAAAAAAAAAATTGGAGGATCTCCTCCATTTCACTATTTATCATTTTATTCATCAAACTATTTTTGATATATTTATTTGTTGCAAAATTGGTGCCATTTAAAAGATATTTACAGTATCTTTCAAATAAGACCAATATTGAGTTTTTTTTTTTTTACAAAGTTAAGAAAATGAGAAGTTGAATTTTGGAAAGTTGTGAAGTTTAAGGTATTGAGTGAGTTTTTTAGAAAATAGAGGAGAGAATATAATATTGGATTGGAATTGTTAATCCTCCAAAGTCTTACACTATTTTCGGTAATAATAATTCAAATGGATTATTTTTTTATTCAGTCAAACGAAATTCGCATTTGTTAATTTTGGGTTTATTTTTTGTGGATTATTGCCTCATCTCGACGATATGAATCTAATAAGTAAAAAATTATGAACAAACTAATATTTTTGTAAATAAAGATAATAATAAAAAAATAACTATCTGCTTTGGATTATTTTTTTTTAGATTTTGATCATAATTTCTTACTTTTAAATTTTTTTTCATCGAGACAACCTAATAATTCACAAAAAAATGAACGCAAAACTAACAAATGCAATTTTTTTTAATAAGGACAAAAATATAATCCAAATGGATTATTTTTGCAGATGGACCTGATAAGCCCAAAATATTGACACGTACCAATCCCTACATTAATTTGCAGGAAAAAGATTATGAAAACGTATATTTCGGCCGCTGGATCAAAAAGCACAAGGTCGTATTTTATTTGGTGCCAAAACTAAGCCCGTGATCAAACTAACTCTCAAGTGGTGAGCCCAACATTACATGAAGGCGTGGAAAATCAAGACCGAGAACATGTTATAAAATCTATTGGAGTGGAACATGGTCCGGTCATGCCTAGATCCACTGATTGATTCATGGATCCAAAAGCTAGACTTCAAAGCTGATTGGGCAGTCGGCACAAGGGAATTCAAGTGTGAGTCGTATTAGAAAGTAAATCAAATTAGGCAAGGCAATATATTAGGAAATTTACAGACCCAAAAAGGAAGATTTAGATATTGAGAAGGATTTGTTTTCCTTGTAAGCTAAGGGGGTAGAATATTACTAATAGAGAAATAGAGTTCGGCTAAGATCTCACGTATGATTTAGTCCGTGCTGCGGCTACGCGTCTGAGGTGAAGGCTTGGGGAAAATAAGAGGAGCAAAAGAGATAATTGTAATTTGTAAGTTTTTTTTTTTTTTATGGATTTGAGTAGAATACTTATGTTTTTACTCATGATCGTCTAAACTTTTATACTAGGGTTGAGGATGAAGCCTCATGAATATCATGAATTGATTTTATGTATGTGATTTTTCCTACGTGCATTTGTCGTTTACTGTTCTCGACTCCTTAATTAATTATTATGCATGAAACTCGGATATGGATTCAATCGGTATGTATGGGTTTTTTTCCATGATTTGATATCTGCATATTAATCGAATTTTGCTTGGTTTATTAAAAGCTAATATTTAAGTACGGGATATCCACTGTGATTTGTTTTCACGGATACAATTGATGATTTTGGCTTAAACATTGAAGTAGAGGGAGAACATATTTTCGTTAAAAAGAAAAAGTGCTTATCATAATATTATCCGCGGTGGTTGAGATTAGTATCTAAAATCATTGTGTAGAATCATAGAAAAAATCATTGCATAAGATTAATCGGTATATTTATGAGTGTGAATTCCGAAACCTTAGTTAATTTTCACAACCGTAATCTACACTATTTTTCCTGCGATAATTTAGTTGTTTCTTTTGTCATTATTTGTTTAATTTTTATTTTACAAATCAATCACACTTTTGTCATCTAGGTTAGTGTGCAATCAACTTTAAATTATTTAGTTTTTCCTATCAAACCGATTCGTGCGCTTGCGAGTACAATAAAATTTTATAACAGGACCCAAGTCAATTTAAAAAAAAAAAAATTGCTATCCTCGGCTCATAGGATGGAGGATAATGTGTAAAAAGTGCATCAATATCCAAAACAAATGTATTAGCATCCGTGAAAATATATTGATATCCATAAAATATATATTGATATTTGAACTTATTTGTCATTACGATATCTATTAATCTCCACCCATTGGGTAGCGAGACACATTTTAAAAAGCCTACTACAAAGGGTAAATTACACTGACCTCTCCTGAGGTTTCTGACTTGTACACTGACCACCCCTACTTTATCTGAAATAGCACTGACCTCCCCTGAGTTTTATATTTTAGTATCAAAAGCACCCTTCTGTTACTGAAATAGCACTGACCTCCCCTGAGTTTTATATTTTAGTATCAAAAGCACCCTTCTGTTACTTGACCGTTAGTGACAGTAATGGGAATTGATGAGGTAAGCCATTAACCTTTGTTGAATTCCCAAAATAGCCCTTGACACTAGTTTTGGATTACACTAATATAGTAGAAAATTTGCCATTTTGCACATCACAACACCATATAAGTAGCAAAATTTTCTACATCACAAATTTTCTACTGTATTAGTAGCAAATTCAATACCCAAGTGATGCAAAGCAACTGAAAATGACTTACTTGTACTCTTATTTGAAGTAAAATTTATGAACTAGGACACATTCATTTGTTAAACAAAAAATTGAATTAAAAGACATGTATATTTGGTAGCATTCCCATGTTTTGTTATCTTGGTTTCATTTTTCTTTTTCTTTTTCTTTTTTTTTAACGGCATTTTTTTTAATAGCAAAAGCCAAACGGGGAATTCGTTTCATTTTTCTTTATAGAAATTGCCCATCAATAAATTATATTCTAAGTATTCATGCATGATCATTATTTAGAAAAAGAAGAGAGCCTTTTGCATTTAGATTGTAACTAGTGTCAAGGGCTATTTTGGGAATTCAACAAAGGTTAATGACTTACCTCATCAATTCCCGTTACTGTCACTGACGGTAAAGTAATAGAAGGGTGCTTTTGATACTAAAATATAAAACTCAGGGGTGGTCAATGCTATTTCAGTAACAGAAGAGTGCTTTTGATACTTAAATATAAAACTTAGGGGAGGTCAGTGCTATTTCAGATAAAGTAGGGGTGGTCAGTGTACAAGTCAGAAACCTCAGGGGAGGTCAGTGTAATTTACCCTTTTAAAAAGCCTACTACAAACAAAAAGTGATGTAACTTTCTCCCTGAGAGTTCGGAAGGGTGGAATATGCACTGCCCACTCAATCAGGTAATTCAGTCTTGGTGGGTCACGCAGCCTAGATATTTTTCATTGCTCTTGTCTTGGAGTATCGCTATGCAAGCGTGTTTTAATGGCTTTTTCCTTGTCATATTCACCTGGAAACTAGACAATTAGTCTTACGCTCCTGAGAATGTGTGGTGGTAAAAGCACTTGAAATACCATGTGGTTGTGTTCCAAAAACAAGGAATGATTATGTCCGATTGTTACTTTCAGATTTCAAAATCAGTCTGCGTGCAAGCTAGCTCGACATCCGGTTATAAACAATAATTAAAAAAAAAAGAGCAAGTAGTAATAATTTTCCTAGCTGAAGCTCCCCCGTTGATGTCACAGCCGCGGACCGTTCCAAAAGCTACCTGTCTTTTTTTCTTTTTGGTAACGAAGCGTGTCTCAATAAACCGAAGTTAATGTCTCTAGTTCTTCCCACAGTTTTTTTCACGTGTTTACTTCAAGTGGCCTAAAGACATATCATTACGGAGAAGAATTGACTGTGCGACCTTTGAATGATTAGCCCCGCGAGACAAATCAATTAAACACCACCATAACTCATTGGGTTTCTTTAGATACCTGTCGTCATCACCAAAACAATTTTTGAGCCCCAAATAAAACTGACGAAACAATTTTTTAGCCCGAAGGTGATTGCTGACATGGGCTTCTGGAAGCAAGGCCATTGAATCAACGGCCGAGATTCACTCACAGGCCACAGCGTCCTTAAGTCTTTATTTCTCTTTCACTTTCCATTCTCACTTCCACTCTCCACTCTCCACTCTCTCTCTCTCTCTCTCTCTAAAAGATATGATGCTGGGGAAGCGGCAGAGGGGTTCGATTAGGAGAACTACAAGCATGAAGGGGATCGACGTGGATCTGAACGACGTGGAAGTTTTAGAATCGTCTGATTACCCTCAGAACCAGGTGATCAACGGTCAGGCGGTTCGGTCACCGTTGGATGGAAGTGGGAGTATGGTGTTGGGTGGGCCCAGTGTGTTTGATGACCGTACGATGGCGATGGTGTCGCCTAGGTACAACTGGAGGACTGCAGGCGGCGGCGGCGGCGAACGTGTTGTGGTAGAACTGGAGACGGCTCAGTTTTTGAAGACGTGTGGACTGTGTAACCGTCGTTTGACAACTGGCCGTGACATCTACATGTACAGGTATATTCCCCTCTTCGATCCATTTTTTTACTCTCCGATACAGTTACATCCCGGTAGACACGGACAAGAATTACGAGACTGAAAAACTACATGCATGATGCATATAGTGTGATTCTCTCACGGTGCAACGTTGTTTCGGATTCTGATTCGAGTACTGATTTATAACTCCTACAACCCTTATGCCCGATTTATATAAGTGCTCTAAAAATTTTACTAGTATTTTGTAAGAATTAATTTTTAAAAATTCATGACCGCTATATTAGATTTTTGTTACCCTTATCGGGCTATCAATTCAATTACATGTTTTAATATTGTTATTTAAAACCTTGTTAGATATTTTTTTTTTCCTTATATGCTTTTATTTTCCTTGTTTACTTGCTGATCATCTGAACTTATAAAGCAGCTTTTGATTTTATATTTTTTCAATGGAGTTCAAGCACTTAAGATGGTTGGATCTATAAAATGACAACTGGTGAATGTCTTCCACTTGCAAGGGAAAAAAAACAAAAAAAAAAAAACATGGAAGAAGAAGTCCATTTTACCCCTGAGAGATTATTCTACTGCATGATAACAAGAGCTTATCCTTTTGAGCTCGTAGATTTATAATTCCCACTGTCAATAAATTTTTGTTTAAGGTGGATATTTGTTAACTTTAAGGCCTCCAGATTGGCCGAAAATGTGCATAAACTGTGTGCCTGGTTTGTATACCGGTCATGGAAAAAGAGGCCAATTATTTAGTTTCAAAGTGAGGAAACATTAAAGAATCCAAAGTCCGAACAAGACATTGGAGAAAGGGCAAGCCACGACATAAATTACAAGCCACTATCTCCATTATTTGACCTAGAGCTTGATGAAATACTACTATAGTTTTGCAGAAGATATGCTGATAAGAAACATAAGACATTTAAATATGTGAATCTATATTTAGGTATGTATCTACATTAGCTGTCACACTTAAATAGGTGCATGTAAACTACTACATGATTATAGAGTGTGGTTCGGATCATCACAACATGGCCGGGAAAGGGGAGGTGTGGACGCAAGCTATGTCAGGGAGTCCTGACTGGATCCTGACTGTATATATATGAGGGTTCTCTCACAAAAAAAAGTACGGAAAAACAGTTGTGAGCCGTTGGATCGCGTGAAGGGCGAAGGATCTAACGACCCACAACTGTTTTCCCGCACTTTTTTTGTAAGAGAGCCCTCATAGAAAACTTCTTAATATATATACAAGAAGTTTCCTATGAGGGCTCCCTCACAAAAAAAAGTGCGGGAAAACAACTGTGAGCCGTTGGATCGCGTGAAGGGCATAGGATCCAACGGCCCACAACTGTTTTCCCGCACTTTTTTTTGTGAGGGAGCCCTCACAGGATATATATAGGATAAACTTCCAATAAGGGTCCCTTATTGAAAAATACCATGCGGACCTAGCATTTTTTTGTGTTTCCGGACCAAATTTCGACAATCCGAACCGTTCAATATTTTTAAAGCGTTTTTAACCAAAACTGATCGGATGAAGCCCTTCCGGGTATTTTTTTTGGACGAATCCTCGCAGAGGCCCTTAAAAATGCATTTTAAAAACATTGAACGGTTCGGATCATCAAAATTTGGCTCGGAAAGGTGAGGTCCGCATTTTAACTTTAATAAGGGACCCTTATTGGAAGTTTTTCCTATATATATATTGATCATGATTTTATAGAGTATACATACACAAGCATTAACGTATATGTTGCATTTTGTATTTGTTTTTTCAGGGGTGATACAGCATTTTGTAGTCAAGAGTGCAGGGAACAACAAATGAAGCATGACGAGAGGAAAGAGAAGTGCTCATTGGTAGCTTCTAAGAAAGATGAAAGTCGTCGCAACCACTCGCCGCCGACCACCGCCACCTCCGGAGTTTAATTAAAAACTAAACTAGCTAGCTAGCAAGTAGTGCATGCTGTTAATTTCTCTAATTACTTGTACTACTCCGAGGTTTTGGAGAGATATATAGGTGTGTGACTTGTACTCACCAAGTTAATGATGGTGATTATGGTTGTAATTGCTTGCGGTTATCCCTAATCTGTAATTAGTAGGAATTTGCTTATTTAGTTTTTCTTTCTTTTTCTTTATTCAAAAAATGCTATTGTAGTCTTTTTTCCTTTGCCCAAATTCTTCCAATTATAGCACTGCCTTGATTTCGATTAAAAAACTTCCTTAATCGGTTAATTCAATTAATATTACAAAAAGTTCTGCAATTTTTTTTTTTTTTTGATCTATTTATCTCCAAGTGGGGTTGCAAGAATCTCAATTTACTTATGTCATACGCTCTTTTTTTGTGTTGAGTTTGTATGATGCATCTATCCGATCTTGCGTGCACAAGGCTAATGCAAAGTGGTGTGACGATAGAGACCACATTACAGCATTTGGGCTGAATATAAATTGAATGAATGCAGATCCACTTGAAAGTGTTCAAAAGTGATGAGTTTTCTAATGTTGTACTAAAACTAATTAACCTCTTTCTCATAACTTCACTTGGAACCAAATAAATTAAATAAACGCATGTTGAGCTATGAAGCCTGATCGATGCAGGAGTGCTCTCTGGAAATTCCGTCTGGACGGGTTGTGCAAGATTGAAGTTTTGGAGCAGTTTGTAAATTCTATCTGGATGGTGGTCAAGTCCGTTTGGACGATTCGCAAAGTAAAACGTTTTCGTTTTTAAGGATTTTTCTTTTACACGTGTTTCCTTAGAACTATAAAAGGAACATTAGTGCAGCCTCCATTGTAATTGTGTTCTGCTTCTGGTTTCTTGCTTGTGTGTGTGATTTCTTACCCTAAAAATTCAGACGTATTCAAATGCATAATATGCAGAGTTTATCTAAAATTTTAGTACTAATATTTTCTGCTCATTCAATGCGGCACTTAACGCTCTCATACGTGGATCTACCACTTTTGTATCCAAAAGTCCATGGATCGAACACATGATATACGCCTTTTGGTAGTTTACTACTCTAAATTATAAGATATACGAATTTACTCTGTCGTAAAGAAATACGGCACCGGGATTATCCTAACTCGTTAAGTAAATTATCCTAGTTTGACTCGTAAAAGACTCGGTTTGTTAATAAACAAGTCGTGTTTGAGTTCGAGTTTTTGGATCGTTTACTTAACAAGTTAAAATCTAACACTACAAAACTCAACCCGGCTCGACTCGATTCATTTACACCCCAGCATACAAATTGCTCTGTCGTATAGAAGCACGGCACCGGGATTACAGGAAAGCATTTTTTTAAAGACATGAATATAACTATTGGAAACTTTATACCATTTCACATTTGTTTACTGAGAAAACTTGTGGACTTCAATTTGGTGACGTCTGCTGTCTACTGCCAGTCTACCACCACTCTTTCCAAAACCCAAATTATTTGGAGCCCTAAACATCTCTCCATCTCTAGGACAGCACTTTCAATGACTCCTTCAAAAGACGAAACCAATCACCTACTCAACGTATGGTACTAGATCCTTCCTGCTGAGTTTCTCAAATGATTTTAGTAACCCAGTTGTTAAAATCATGATTGATTTTAGCCTAAAATCAATTATAATTTTACACCTGCTAAACTCATTTGCTAAAATTATGGTTGATTTTTGTAGCGGCCGGGAGACCCAGGGGGTCACGGTCCTCGGCTACACCCCCAGCCCCCCCAAGGGCAGGGGCAGGGGTCCTGGGGGTCACCACCACCGAAGCAGATCAGATGGGTTCAGGACCCCTAGTCCTGGCCGGGCAGCTTCCAGGGGGGACAGTGAGTGTCATGTCCGGGGTCGTGGTGACCAGGGGCCCGGTCCTCGGGAGCCCAGATGATGCGGCTCGGCCAGCTCCGCGGGGGACCAGAGCTGCCCTCGGTGGGTCGATTCCCGAGCCCCTCCCGGAACGAGTCGGTTGACCTCGGTACCCGGGGGGAGGTCACGTCAGATGTCAGGGGCTCGATCGAGGCACGCCTGACAGTCTGAGCAACTTGTCAAGTGGGCTCAACCACCCACCTGCATCGCATTTATGGTGAGCCACCAAATCCTGCAGCCTAGGTTTGTAGGGGGGATGGTGGGGGATCTGATGGATGGAAATATTGGTGTCAGGTGACGACTCTGGGGAGAGACCGAGGTGCCACTTAGGGGACGTCCGTCAATCCATGCATTCAATGCGGCGATAGGGACGGGGTGCGTAAGGCCCCCGAGGGACGTGTGGGACACGCGCGCCCCTCACCTATAAATATGCCTCTCACCACCTCCATCAGGGGATCCGCACTCTCTATCTCTCTCTCACAACCCTCTCTCTCTACATTTAGCTCTCCACTATACTTCTCTCCCCGTTGCTAACTTAGCCATCGGAGTGCCTTCCCGGACCACCACCGTCCGGGCCAGGCACTAACGTGGTTGCTCCCTTGTGCAGGTCCTCCTCCGGCGTACCCCAGGAGCTCCAGTCACTCTCTCCGACGAGCCTCAAAGGTCCCAGCGAGGTCCATCCTAGCGCCACCGCCTCAGTACGGTGTCAAAGGATCAAGGAGGTCATTCCGATGAAACGCCCCCCACAATTTTAGCAACCAAACGGAAAACTCTGCATGTTACTCACAAAACTTTAAGAGAACTGCTATATGCACAAAATGGGTACCAAGAAATTACCCGGAAGTTGAACTGCAAAAGTCCAATTCACACAGTTAAAATCTGGACTGTTGAAGTTTAAATTCTGGATAGTTTCTGAGTACCCATTCTGGTTACCTAAATTTCTGAAACTTTAAAAATAAATTTGTAACACAATTGTGTACATTACTTTCAACTGCTGCATATGTCTGGAGCAGTGTTTCCACGTGCATCGAATGGTAATATAAACAATTATGTTTAGGGGTGTTCCACTAACTGAAAATGATTGTTTTTTTATTTTTGCTTTTCATAACTTTTTTATGTGATATTGTGAGGGAATGACTTATCTTTGTTAACGACTGTCGTTCATAGATTGTCGGAGTTGTGTTTTAAAGTTATGTGAACGTGATAATTTTCCTTCTTTTCGTCAAAAATAATGAGATCCCATTTTTAATGGTAGTCTATGGATGCTAGCTAGCTACTTGCCTGTAGATACTTAGGGGCAATGATCGAGATTAAAAACCGACAGAAGAAAGGGCCCCATTATATTTTTGGCTCCTATTCCTCAACTCTCATTGGTTCTTTCAATTTCAATAATTTGGTCTTGGAAGTTGGTTGGTAAAAGACGAATGAAATAATAGCCGTACTTTCCATAAGGGGTGTTTGGGAGGAATCTTCATTTTCTACTTTTTAGTGTTTGGCACACCACATGAAAGAGACATTAAGGGAAAATGAGTTTTTTGGTTTTGGGGTTTATTCTTGTTTGATTTTATCAAAAAGATTTGATAAAATTACCCTTGATTTTATTAAATTTTGATAAAACCTTTTGAAAAACTAGGAAGAAGAGAAATGAGAAGTAGGGGGAGAAAGAGCTTTTTGAATTCTTATTTTTCCCTTTTCCCATTTTGATTAAAAAAAAATTTACAAAATGTATTATGCATATATCTCTCAAACATTAATCTTATTTTAAAATATATTCGACACAAATCTTCCAAACACTCTACTTATAATACGTTCTGGTCATAATATAAAAAGCCAAAAATGAAAATGCAAAATGTAAAAGTTAAAAAATGAGGATCTCAAACACCTCTTAGTACTCAAATGTTATATGTGCTTCCATTGGACAACTTTTTTGAAAATTACATGAATCTCCATGGCATTTAACATTTACATCTCTTTCGCTTACATAATCCAAGAAAATTGCTATAATACACACATCTATTTCGGTGAATATGATATGCATTTCTTGAGTCGTCTTAAAATCCTAACATTTTCCATAAAAATAATAATTTCATCTTGATGTTATGAACTTCCAAACAAATATTATGAATTTCTATGCAAATCTTATGAATCTTTAACGAATTTCATACAAAACGATATGATTTCTATAGAAGTCTTGGAAATTCAAAACAATTCAACAGATGCATGCCATTGATGGAGATACATATTATATTCCTTCAATCCCAATTTCCTTGCCCCTTCCGAAGAATGATGATTTTGAGAGGACAAAAATGATGACATTTAAATTCAAATTGAGAGGTATCAACTACCTACATTACCCTCTATATTCTAACTATTGACCACAATTATTGCTATTAACTAGGGATAATTTGAGAAAACTAAAACTTTTTTACTTTGATTTTTTTTAAAGTTGGACAAACGTTTTGAGACATTTTAGAATGGAAAGGAATACCAGCTATTTGGAACAGAGGAAGTATTATTTCCCTGCTAACAAATCCAAATAGATAAGTCTTCTATTCCCATGAAGATGAATCCAATTTCAATTCTACATTACAATGACACATACAAACTAGCCCATTTTTTGAGTTTTATGGTGAATTTGAGGTTCATGAGTAAGAAGAGCCAAGGGAAGAATAATAATTAAGGCAGAAAGAGATTCATTTGGAGTTTTGTTTGTCATGATTATGTAGGGTTGGCGTGAAGAAATGGAATCTCTTGTCATTTATGGATAGTCCCCATCTTATTATCAACGATGGGACCATTCCAACATTAATTAGTTTAATATCTCAATTTCCACAAATATTCTTCTGTATTATTTATTCTTAAATAAAATAACATATCTTTATGTATAATTTGTTTGTTCAATTTGAAAACGCCAATTTTCTACAGATATACAATCGTTGAACTTAGTTTTAAAGCTTTTACAATAATCCAAAATCGCCATTTCAACTTTTTAAAACTATTAACTTAGTTCAAACGAGATGGAATTAAATTAGGACAAATAAAGAAGCATTGACTTTTTAAAGTATCCAAACATTTAGGGTTATTGAAGTAAAAATATAGACAAATAAATTAGGACGGAGAAATGTGAGTAACTTGACTGCAAACAATTATTAGTGTTCTTTTTGGCTACATTCAGAACAAATTGACTTGTACGTACAGTATTTTTAGGAAATGGATATTTATATATATTCTGATATCTAGTGATCTAATTTTAACTTTCCCGGAAAAACCGCAAATGAGCTCAGCTCATGAAATCACATTGTGGAGATATCGAATTATATATATATATATATATATATATTATATATATATATAATATATATATATATATATATAGGGGTCAAGATCCAGTCAGGACTCCCTGACTTTAAAAAAATCCGGACCTCCCCTCTCCCGGCCATTTCCCGGCCAAATGGTCGGGATCCGAACCGTTAGATGTGTTTAAAATGTGTTTTCAAGGGTCTACGCGAAGATTCGGCAAAAAAAAATGACCGGGAAGGGCTTCATCCGAGCAGTTTTTCATACAAACCGCAAGATATATATTTCATGAAAAACTATTCGGATGAAGCCTTTCCCGGTCCCTTTTTTTGCCGAATCTTCGTGTAGGCCCTTGAAAACACATTTTAAACACATCCAACGGTTCGGATCCCGACCATTTGGCCGGGAGAGGGGAGGTCAGTATTTTAACAAAGTCAGGGAGTCCTGACTGGATCCTCTCTGTATATATATATATATATACCAAATCTTTCCCATCAGGACTCCCTGATAGGCTTCCTATCAGAGACTCCTATTTCCCGATCAAATTTTCACGATCCGAATCGTCTAATGTGTTTAAAAGGTGTTTTTAAGGGTCCTCATGAAAAATTAGTGAAAAAAAATACCGGGAAGGGCTTGATCCGATCAGTTTTCGATAAAAACTGTATATATGCATTTTTATCGGAAACTGATCGGATCAAGCCTTTCCCGGTATTTTTTTTCACTTATTTTCACGGGGATCCTTAAAAACACCTTTTAAACACATTGGACAGTTCAAATTGTGAAAATTTGGTCGGGAAATAGGAGAATTGGAGGGCTCCCTGATGGGAAGTCCATTAGGGAGTCCTGATGGGAAGCTCACTGTATATATATATATATACAGTCCCGATCCAGTCAAGGATCCCGAATCCGGGACTCATAGTTCCGGATTAAATTTTCACGATTCGAACCGTCCAATGTGTTTAAAATATGTTTTTCAGGGTCTCCGCGCAAAATCATAAAACAAAAAAAAAAACGATAAGGGCTTGATCCGAGTAGTTTTTCATAAAACTGTATATGTACAGTTTTTGTGAAAAACTGCTCAGATCAAGACCTTTCCGGTTGTTGTTTTTTTTATGATTCTCGCGGGGACTATTAAAAACATGTTTTAAACACATTGGACGGTTCAGATTATGCAAAAACAATTTTTAAAACCTCAAAAACACCATTTTTCCTTCAATCCGGGATCCTTGACTGGATCACCGGTGTGTGCATATATATATATATATATATATATATATATATATATTTCCCACGTAATTAACCTAATGAGTTTCATTCAACTGTCTTTGTGTGTTTCAATGGGACTCATTAAAATAATATCATCTTTAATAGTTTATCTCTTGAAATGCTATTTTTCATTAGTCATGTAAAAATTAAATTACTTGAATATCAATAAGTATATAATCCACTTCCTTTGGTATGTAAGAAATAATTTTTGTTCAAACCGGACCGAGGTGTCACGTGCCAAATCCCTTCCACACAGCCCCTCTGTGTTCACATACTGTTTGTTTGATTTGGTTTTTGGTAATGATTGGAGGAATAAATGAGATAATAATTAAAAATAAGAGTAAGGATTGGAGAGAGATAGAGAGAGAAATAAGAATAAAATTTAAAAATAGAAATAATAATTGAAGAAAAATGTGAGTAATAATTGATAAATTCGGTCTCGAAACCCAAAACGAACAATGCCGGTATCTTTTTACTTAGATTTGCATGCCAACCACACTGATCTTTTTAAAATCCCCAACTAGTATGAACACACCTCTTAATTAAAATAATGTGGACTCATTCATCATGTCTCTCAATATCCAACCACTTCCATTACTTGACACACAAATCATGATTGTGGGAACAATAATTTACAAAGGCCCATTTCACTTTCTATTGTCTTATAAATGCAAACTTATTGGTATCAAATGACCCTCTGCTAATTCTTTAGAGTTTATTTTGTCATCTTGAGAGGTGCTTTGGTTACTAGTTGTTTTCACAGAGTTTTGAAGAGTCATTTGTTTTTGAAGAGTCATTTGTTGGAGATTTGGGTGTCATTAACCCATTTGCCTAAACCTAGATGGAGTATTTTACTCAGATTTGGAATCTCATTTATAGAGCAAGTCCACCCGGCCGTTGGTATCAGGATGACTTTGCCAAAATCATTTTACTTGCTACAGAATTCAAAAAGTCAAAATAATATAGTTAAATGTTACTGCACCATGCGCATGCCATTTTCACCCCAAAATCGAATCCATAATCTTGGATTAAACCCGTCTCATTTTTCAATGCAAAATAATTGACTTAGGTGATGGGAAAGATTTGACAAAATCAAAAATTAATGATTTTGTTGTTTTTTAGTCAGTAATGTTGGCTCAACAGTGGACATGAAATTCAACAAAAAAAATAATCTGCTAAATTAGAATTTTCGCAACCGATATAGCAATGTGTGACTTTGCTCTACAAGTGAACTCTTATTTATCTTTTTTAATTTAATCATTCATTTTTTACATTTTAAGTTGCTTTCCTCTATCAACTCTCTTGGTTCCACTGTAAAACGTTGAAATCCATTCATATTGTAATGCTGACCAGATTTATTTTTTAGAATATTCCTCTAGTTGATCTCTATATCAATATTATTGTCTTTGATTTTATGGGTTCCATAATTCATGTCTCTTACAAAATAAACAGTGACCCATTTGATGATGCATTCCTACCTTTTGGTAATAAAATAGGTAATTCAGCATAATGCTAAGTTATTAATTGAAAACTCATCTCTCTAGTTTTTCCTATCACAAACTAAAGGATTATTTAAACACCTATTAGAAATTGGAGAACACTTCCTAAAGTCTATATAGGGTACAACACCCACAATTTACTTGGCACGGGGTGCGTGCTATCCAGTATCCAACATGGGGGTGGGGCTAATTACGATCGGCTGTGATCGACGATGGACGGCTTAGATCATATGGTCACCCTAACAAATCTAAATCGTCCCCTGCCGAATAAATCTGAGTCGTCCATCGCCGACCACGGTCGGCAGTGATCTGCTAAACACCGATTTGAGGATAGCACCATCCCCGGATTCTAATTGCTACTAAAATTTTGAGCAATGCTCTTAGAACACTCAACAATTTGCGTTCGAACACATGTAGCTCTTTCGGCACAGGTACATAGATTTATAATTCTGCGACCCGGTGTTTGCGGAAATTAACCAAACACCTGATCGAAGAATAAAAAAACTTGCAATAATGTTTGAGGCCCTAATATTAAGATAGGGTTAACCCCAAGGGTTGATAAAGTAGTCTTGTCTTGAGACTTGAGGGTTTGCTCCCACCTAAGGTCTCAGGTTTGATTTCCCTTGGAAGAAAACTCTTGGGGTCACCAGTGCCCCGGAATTAGTCGAGGTGCATGCAAGTTGGCCCAGACATCCGGTTATAAAAAAATAAAAAATATATTAAGACTTATTGTATCAGTTATCACGTCATTGGAAAATGAGATTCATGGGCGCTACAGGAGCATCATTGGGCTTGGGTCCATCTCACCTCACAACTTCAGCCCATCTGTCTTTCGGTTCAAATTCTTTCTGGGCTCCGGCCCGGTCATCTTTAGTTCAAATAGCCCGCTCAAAGAAAATGTACACCAGGAACTTTTTGGTATATTGGGCCTACTTTTTCCGCCTCCTCAATTTACAGGCCGCTCCACTTTGTGAAGGGCCTGCACTGCAAGCTTCGGAAAAAATCCCAAATGCACCACGCGCTCCACTTTTGTGGAGACCCCATGTGACTTTTGAGCGGCGGAAAAGTCGGTCCGTGACATCCCATCCCGTCTGTCCCCAACTAGTCCGTTTTTTTTTTTTTTTTTTTACTTTTAATTTTAAAACCTCAAATCCTATGAAATTGCCTAAACCCTAGGATACCTTATGAAAGTGCCTAAAATCCTAGGGTACCCTATGAAAGTGTCTAAACCTCTAAAAATCCTATAATAGGAAAGTGCACCCTAAACCTAAACCCTAGGGTATCCTATGAAAGTGTCTAAACCTAAACCCTCGGGTACCCTAGTTTTACTTCACCTGGATTGTTCGCAAAGTCCTCTAGTTGGCTTCTGTTGATTTAACTGTGATGATGCTTTGGTTTCATCAAGTAGGAATGTAGTGTTTTCTTTTCCAGCATGAGACTCTGATCAGTTGTTTTGATCAAGTTTATGTTACGACAAGTCAGTGTAGATTCGATCCTAGTAGAATATGGATTAATGCTTATCTTGTTTATTTTCAAGTTATTATGATCCCTTTCCCCTAATTGCTTAGGGCATTTCCCCTGTCCTCTATCCAATCTTTCAGCTGAGTTTCAACTTTGTAATGAATGAAATTTCCGTTCCTCAAAAAAGAACTAATGATTATCAGTAGAGGGATTTATTAAAATGCTGAAATTCAAACATTTCAATTTTTGTAAATTACAAACCCAAAGTTTCTATCAATTTGAAAAAGCCCCATCCATTCTCTATTAAGGCGAAGTGAAACACAACTCACAAGATTGTGCCAAATGTGTTATGGAAAATTGTGTGTAGCAAAACCTAGAACAATCCTTCCAAAACTAAGGTCGAACATAGTGGGACATCGAGTTAAAGCTTTGGACTCGGTGGGTGCCGTATTGTACCTAAATTTAGAAGTGGACCACATTTGAAATGTAAAACAAAAACTGTCCTGTTCCTTTAAAAGGATTTAATGCATAGGACATCAGGACAATAATGTTAGATGTGAGGGTAAGTTTTTTTTTTTGTTGACCAAGTAGAAAGGGCGGAGGAGGGGGTGACCGGGCATAGCAACCCTCTCTTGGGCGTGGTCATAGGAACTTTAGACTTACGGTGGACCCTGGAAGGGACTAAAGAGCCGTAGCAACTACCGCCCCACCAGGGACTAGTAGACCACAACCGGACTTTGCAGGAGGACCAAGTTCGAGAGGGCATCATGAGGGGAAGTGTTAAAGCTTTGTTTGGATACTGATAAAATGAAAATCAGAGGCAACAGGGGCACTCCAGAAAAGGAACCAAATGAAAGGTGGGAAGTATTAAAGCTTTGTTTGGATACTGGAAAATGAAAATCAACGGCAATGGTGGCTCTCCAGAAAAAGGAACCATATGAAAGGTCCAAATCCCACTATTACAAAAAGAGAGTTTTGATGGACCACACCCATCAATTATGAAGGACCAAAAAGCAAACCAAGGACTTACATCTGCCATAATTTGGGTCCATTTGTATGCGGACAACTTTTGTATGGATGTCTATAAACTTCTAAAAATTTATGAGTGATACGTGTCAATCAGTATTTATGCACCACATGGTTGCTCTGAATGGATTGGCCGTGGTTCTTCAACAAAAATGGGACCTTTACTTTTTGAAGCCCCCCATCTCTCAACAGTATCAAAGCTAGGAAAGGAATTCTTCACACATGCCCAGTCCTGCAATTTTTGGATCACTATTCTTGAGAAAGTTGATAAGGAACATGAACCATCCCTGTGATCACATAATTATTGTCCTTAGAAGATTTCAAAAGGCATACTTTTGCCAATTTTGTTGAATTATGAGTGACCTCCACTCAATTTATAGAATCGGACCTGATATGAAGGAATCAAGACTCTTTTGCGCGATCAATGCGAAAATTGACAACACCTAGATCGTCAAGTCACAAACAACATCCTTTTACCAATTTTTTTGAACTGCGAGCGACCATCTACTCAACTTATAGTATCGGAACTGATATAAAGGAATCGAGACTCTTTTACGTGATCAGTGCGAAAATTGATACACTCAAATCGTCAAATTACAAAAAAAAAGCATCCTTTTGCCAATTTTGTTGAATTGTGAGCGACCATCTACTCAACTTTTAGTATCGGACCTGAAATGAAAGAATCGAGACTCTTTTGTGTGATCAGTGTGAAACATCACCCACCACGATGTCATTTGATGATCTGAGCCTGTCAATTTTTAAGGCATCAAAAATTCGAGTCGGCCAAATCCCAAAAAAACTTGATTGAATCATACTCCCTCCGTCTCTTTTTAAGTGATCCACTTGGGAAACGTGTATTTTTGCGGACGTTTAAAAATGTACTTACATATAACGTTTTTAAATTTTTTTTGCACCAAATTAAAGTATTCAATGAGCACTTTAATTTGGCATAAAACAAATTCAAAAGTTATATAGAGAAATATGTTTTTTAACGGTTTGAAATTGCACGTATTCTCATATGGATCATTTAAAAAGGGACGGAGGGAGTATTAGAATTTGTTCTACTTTGATTAATTATAACCTTTGAAGTTAGTATATGATCTTGGACAAGCATCTCCACCCATTGCCATTTGATTGCCAGTTGAATGCTGTAGCATGGTGTCATTATTATGCTTTAACAAATTATTGGGGTCGTCCACTCCTCTCCTCTTCAGACAAATATGCTCCACGCAAACGAAATACCAATAGCTGATTGACTTAATTTTGCATTGATGGTTAAAGGCATCGATGCCTAAAAATTGAGTAGTTCGAATTATCAAACCTACTGAATCTGTATTTTACTATCACACGAGGAACCACACGAGAGAACATCACGAGATTATGAAGGTTGCAGGGCAATGAAAAGTTGTGCACATTATGGCTGAGTATATATATAAATTGGAAGAAACAAGCAGGCTACTTGACAGGAACCACATACAAACTACTTCAGAAAACATCTATTTCCATTAGAGAAAAAAGGGGAGTTTGCTCTAAACTGGGCTAGAACAGACAGATGGTTCGCATGAAATTACCACCCAGAAAACCAAGGGAATTGATACATCATATAATTCTGATGACACAGATATTATATCTATTAGAAGAGAGAAAAACACAGAGTTGCCCGCTGCTTGACAACAGAGAGAAAAACACAGAGTTGCAAAATCAATCTTGAAGAGACTTTTCTCCTACACTTCTCTACTCCTCATCACTTGTACTCCAAAATCATGTTGTTCTCAGGAGACAATCCAACACAGGCTCTGAGAATGTTTTCCAGCATTGCCCGCTGCTTCGAAAGTGCGTTAACCACTGGTGTGCCCGGAGGTACCTGACCAAAAATCACCACGTTTTCCACAGGATCATTTACTTGTACTCAAATACAAATACATTCAATTTCAGCTATAACAAAAAAAGGAAAATGAAACACATTCAGTTTGGTTTTCCCTTCCCTTTATTTCTTTTTGCTCCACCAAAGCAAAATCCAAACATAACTCATTTTCTTGTGAACACAGACCACACACCAGAAAGGGAATTGGTTCTTCAGAGGGTCCATGACTCCCATGGTTTCTGGGCTTTTTACGGAACCTCACATTTTTTCCAACCCACATACATGTCCATCTACAATGTAAGATGTGTAACGATATAGAAACAAAAATTCGCAAAATTCCTACATAGTTGGACTTGGTTGTCCCTCGCGGTCCTTTCATGTCAAACTAAAATAAGAGCATTAACATCATTGAAGCTGTACTTCATGTATAAAAAGTGCTATTTCTTAACTGTTCCCATATTATAATAAAGAATTTGAGTCAAAACTGCTTAATTTTTATCCATATGAAGATAAATCAAGTTGAACATGGTACGGGAACGAATGGCAATAGAAGCTTACAAGAGGGGCCTTGGTAAGGTAGCTGAGGATAGTAGCCACAGGATGGAATGAGTGAAATTTACCCTGCAAATATAAGCAACATAATTTGTTTTGTTAAAATATAAATGAAGGGTTCATTTTAGAGAGCACAAACAAAGGAAATCCAACCTCTCCTTCAGCTTTGAGTTGAATGCGAGTGCTAAGCTCCGCAAGGAGGACCAAGTCCAAAATGATTGGAGCTGCCAACAATGAATCTTCGCAAGTGTTGTGCATCACGATGGTGTTCGTCCCACCCATGAATATCTCTGAAGTGTACTCGTCCATAGCCCTCTTGCTATCCGCCACGTACGGCACATACTACACCAGACACCCCACATTTATATGAATGATTAAACGAAAGAATGAATCCTATACATGCATATATTACTTGTGTATATGCAGAGATAAGAGCACCTTGATAACGACCACATGGTCAGGATGCTCGCCGGGCTCGTACAGGATGGCATTGCTTGAGACCATGTCGTCCACTACGTTGCTTTTTGAGATTTCTTTGGAGCGGAAAGTTTGAGGAGCAGATAGATTCATTCCATCATTGTTTCCCAAATGGTTGTAGCTCACAATTGAGGTTGGCTGTTACCACAAAGAAAAGTACATTGAATTCCGATTAACGCTTCTTCCGAAAGAGGCTGGTTCAAAGCAGAATTAACTAAATATATCTAAAGGGACACACACCCACAGAATCACATACTTAAACAAAATATAAACTGGAAAATGGAACTCGGACCGAAATTTGGCGTAGACGAGATAGCAAATATACCTTGATACCAGCTCCAACTAGAAAATCAACCAGTACCGACTTCATTTTGGTCTGTCCACTCTTGAAGTCATCTCCACCAATCAAACTGTTCCTCCTTATGGCCAAATCAATCAGCCCTGCAATACCAGAGATACTTAAAAATTAAAAATGAACACTAATTACTATCCAAACTCTAACAAGGAAAAAAGGCTGTCTTGTTAGGCTTTAAACTGACCTGGGACAAAAGTATTCTGAGGGCTTCCATTGATGAAGGGAATGTTTTCAAGCACACAAGCTATGGCATACAGGGTTGAAGGAGAGATCTCAGCCTCATTCTTGTCCAAAGAAGCAAAAAGGTTCTCCATGGTGTCATTCAATCCAACAACTACATTGCTATATCTCTCTGTATTAGCAGTCCAAAGCACAACCACCTTGTCCACTTTGCTCTTCTCCTTGAACTCCCTATCTCAACACATCATCAATATAATTAATCCCAAACTATTCGAAGCTAAAAATGCCTCCTAAGTCCTAAGCATTTGATTTAGGGAAGATGAAGTGCTTTCACAATCTTTTGGTGAAATCCTTCACCAAATATATATTGTAGTGGCATTTTGTAAATAGATGGCTATCAATCCTATCATGAACATCATGTCCCTCAATTCTAGTACACCATCAAATTCTAGTGTTCCAAAAGTCGGCCTTGGCGCTAGGCGAGGTCCAATGCCTAGATTAAAATTGGCCTAGGCAGCCGACTAGTCGGCCCCTAGGTGCTAAGGGGCCCCCTCTGCCCGACTAACGTGCCCAGTGACTTTTGAAACACTACTAAATTCGAATTCATGCATAAGAATGAGAAATTACATAATGATAACCAAACGGACTTATCAGATTTAAATGTTTCCAAATTCCAGAATCTGTCACATCACTCTATGATATACTATGAATTACTCTATATTAATGGTAACCACCTGATATCTTTAATAATCTGCTCGACTTGCTCTTTCTTGGTCCCTTTGATCACGTTGTTGGCACGTGAGCCCTGATTGGCAGCAATGAAATCAGGGTCGTAGATCCCAGGGAGTGGGACCATGGATTCCATGTAGGGCCTCAGCTGCTTCTGCAGGTCAATGTCAAACACCCTAGCCCTGGCCATGGCATCAGCCAAATTCATGTCACTGATGTCCCAACCCCCAAACACTACATCATCTGGGTTGACCTGATCATCCCAAAAATCATCCAACAATTAACTCAAAAAGCTATCAAAAGAGAGGAAAATGGTAATCTGTACATAATACACACATTCATATGTATGTGTGTGAGTGTGTGTGTATAGTTTTTTGAGAAATAGTTGGTAGGAAAACTACAACATGGACAGGAGTTTTAAGTGAGTGAAACCATTGGAGCTATACCAGACACCAGAGCTCAAAACTACTAAATCAAGCTGTCTCAGTCCTAGGAGGTAGACCAATGATTAATTTTCATTTGTTGCTGCTGATTACATAAATTTTTACTTTTTAGGTTCTCCTCGTCCTCATCAAGAGGTAATAATTTGCGAAACTAGCAAAAAAATTCAAAAAGGAAAAAAAAGACAAAACAAAAACAATGCAAGAATAAAGTTAGGCCAAATGGACCCTTTAAACTTCTCTAGATCAACTTAACCTACTTATTTACCATATTTGTCTCTTTCAGTGAAATTTCTGCTATGACTCTATCATGATAATCAGGTTTAATCATAATCTCAAAGCCCACTTAGACTTATGAAGTAGTGGTTACGAAAATTGCCAACCAAAAACTGCTTCAGTTACTATAAAAAACTGTTCCAGTTATGCTATGACTAGTTCATAATATTTATCCCTTGAAAACCCCACCCATAATGCGTGTAGCCTCTAGTTCATGTACACACGCACATATTAGCATATCAAAGAGTTTAGGACACAACATTCGGACACGACTCACAACTGTGTTCGGAGTTGTTCGACGATTGGTCCACATCTTATCTTTCGGGCATAAACACAGTTGTGTCCAGTATTGTATTTTAAAGTTGTGTTCGGAGCATTGCTCTTAGTGTATATACAGATACGGACAGAGGGCAGGGGGAGGGAAAAGGGGTACCATGGGGAGAAGGCTCTTAAAAGGGGCATAAATCTCCTCTCCATTGAAAGACCCAACTCGGATGGTGGATGCCTGGGTGAGTGATCCAAAATAGTTGGCTTGTTGTACCTTATCTTTTGTTGCCCAAGAGATTCCCCTGACAAATTCCAACACACATACATCTCATTAAACACCCCACTAGAAACAAACTTCTCAAAACAGATACCAATCTCAACATTCAGATGCACAAAAATTAAACAATCCACCAACCACAAAAACAAACAATAAAAAAAGAAAAACAAAGGGAATCAAGAAACTCACTCTCGATTTGCAATAACACCACCAGTGAGGGTCGAGCCATTGTTTCCACCCCACCCAACAAGCATAACCCTGTCCAAATCAACCACGGATTTACTCAATTGAAGAAATACCCCCAAAAAAAAAATGAAATTCAATACATGATTAGATTTTTTTTTTAATGGATTATATGGGGAAAAAATACCCTAGTTTGGGGACATGGGTATCTGTCTTGAACTCGTATTGGACAGATTTGGGCTTGACAATCCATTGGTAGGTCCCATTCCTGTTCTCATGAACAAGTTCAGTGGTCTCGTAGTTGTACACAGAATGAATCTCAGTCTCTGTGTATTTCACATTTGGGCTCTCTACCTTGAAATTCTCGATAAACATCTTCCCCCACGGAAATGAGAAGAGATCTCAACAATTGAAGAGAGAGAGAGAATGAAGGGGAAGAAGAAGAAGGAGCAAAGTGATGTTTTTAACTCGCGTCCGTGATTTCCTGGTAATTCCTTCTCCATGTGGCACCCAAGGGGCTGTATATATAGGCGAGGCGCATGGTTTGGAGGGGGCACGTGGCTGGAGGTGAGTGGTGTGTGACCCCACCTTTGTAATTATTGTTGGCGCTTCGTTAAAAATGAAGCTTGTGCATGCAATACATGGGAGTGTGAGGGGCAACACTATCACGTCAGAGACAAAAAAAGAAAAAAGAGGTGCAAGACTATTGGGTTATTGGGTAGTGTTGAAGTACCGTCACGTAATGTTTTAAGAATCACGTAACGCTTTTCAGATTCACCTCAACCATCACGTAACGCTTTTAGATTCACGTAACGGTTAAGATTCACGTAATGCTTTAAGATTCACCTCAACCATTACGTAACGCTTTAAGATTTCCGTAATGTTTTAAGATTCACCTCAACGACACAATATGTGAATTCCATAACTAAGTGTATATTGAATTCCATAACTAAGTAAATCATTACGTGATGGTGCTCGAGCAACACGCAAACAACCACTCGTGTGTGTTTGGATGTTTGTGGAGGTCTTGGAGGCTAGGGTGTAGGTGATTCTAGCCTAGTGGCAGTACAATGTGGTGGAGCCAAGTTGAGAAAAAAGTGGTGAAGCGGTTGGAGCACTACTATATACCCAGAATAGGTACCCAAAAAGGCAAAAACTATCTAGAATTTAAATTTCGACGGTCCAAATTCAGTCAATCAGAATCTGAACCGTTAAAGTTCAAATTCTCTGTACTCATTTTGGGTAGTGAGAGTTTCTGGAAGCGGTTGGGGAGTTGGGGGCCACTAAAACCACTCGTACGGGGTGACACGAGCAAGGGTGAAGGAGACCGGGTGCAGGGGAGGGGACACGCCGTGGAGGTGGGCTTTAGGCGTGGCATACGGGGAGGATCGATCCATGTGGGAGTGGGACCCTGTAATTTGGATATGGGCCCCAGAAAAGTAATCGTTTGTAGAAAGTACTGGAAAATTGGAAAAATGAGGCCGATAAAAATAAAAATTTGGAAAAATGAAGAGTGCTAACGGTGAACGACGGGGATTACATAGTGTAAAAAATTACTCCACTCTTACTCAGAAATGATTACATGATTTAAAACTTGGTCCTTTCCCAATAAAAACGGATTTGATTATAATTTATTACTTTTCTGTTTTCTCTCGTCGAAGAGAATCAATAAATCACAAAAATTTAATACAAAACTAACAAACGCGAAAAAAATTTGGTCAAAAAACAAAATCTAAAAGTGACTTTTTAACACCGTAACTTATTTTAGAAAACAAGGCCTCAATGCCTTAGAAAAAAATTTCTTTTTCTCAAGCCAAGGCAAGACGCAATAACCACATCGCGCCCCTTCGAAAATTTTCTCAACTCCAAAACAAGGCCAACCAAAAACTCTATCCCTTGGGATACCATGGGATTGGATTACCAATCCTGTGGGCCCATTAATTTTCATGTTTGGTGTGCAATTTGAGGACTGGACTAGCAGTCCCATAGGACTACGAAACCCCCATTTTCATGGGATTGGCCAACCCAAGGGGGGTTGGGTATTATGAAACCTATCCCATGGGATTGAGTTTAGAAAGACAACATTGTCCTCTTCATTTTCGTTTATTTCCCCAATACGCACCTCTAGTGCTGCTCTTGCTTTTCGTTCATTTGTTTTCACTTTTTTTTTTAATTATGTTGTTGCTTTTCGTTCATTTGTTTTCGCTTTTTTTTTTTTTTTTGCTTGTGATTCTAAAATTGTTTCTACATCAAGTATTTGGGTAAAAATCAAGGATTAAGCTGTTCCCGACTTTTGTTTTTTTTTCCTTGGATGATATGAAATTCACATAAATCACAACTCATTACTATCGTCGTTCAATCTGTTGTATTCAAGTTACTCATTGATTCATTTTATCCATTGGAAATCTGGACAAAAAAAATATTATTCTTCATTTGAAATCTGGAAAAAAAAAGGAGGAAAATTTGCCATTGAAATCTGGAAAAAAAAAAACTTCCAAATAAATATGTTATGTGGTCAAATGGTTCTTGAATTTGGTCAAAGGGAAATTCATGGTTTGCCTCCCTATAACCTGGGGATGAAAAATGGTGTTTCCATGTAAGGGTAGAAGTGTAACAAATTATTTTAACTCAATCCTATTCTATGCAAAACAAACATGTTATTATTAATCGCATGATCTAATCCCGTGCAAAACAAACATGAGGGAAGGATTTATCTCCTCGTTAATAATCCCACCTCATTACCAATCCCTTTGAAACGAAACCTCGTATCAAACGGGGCCCAAATGTAATGGGATTAAGACATACTCCCTCCATTCCCAAATAATAGTCAAGTATTTTATTTTGTACTGTCTCTTAGTAAGTGCCTGTTTTAAAAAAGTTACAAGGTAAAAAGTTTGTAAAATTATTATTTTGCACTTTTAATGAGTCAATGGGTAAATTTGGGAGGATAATTTAAGAAAGGGTCTTGCTAACGTGTGCCTAATAGGCACACAATAAACACACAAACAAACAAACAAAAACAACACATACCCCAATACACATTTTACATTTTTCAATACACTTTCACATATTCCTATACACTTTTCACACATTTCAATATACTTTTTCAACCTTAACGTGTGCCTATTGGGCACACGTTAGCATTTTCCTTTAAGAAATTAGAGGTAAAAATAAATGTGAAAGGTGTAAAGTTGATATAAAGTTGATATGAAAAGTGTAATGATAATATTTATTTAACCAATTTTGGCATTAGTATTACCTTTTCCGGAAATCTCTTAAATGAAGGTTACAAAATTATAAGAATTTAAAGTAGCAGATTTCTTGTTTATTGGTGGTTGAATTTTAATTGGTTTTACATACGGAGTAAAAATTAACAGAACCATGACTAGGAGTATTAACATTAATTGTACAATCATTAACTGAGGTGGTAAATGAGAAACTTTTCCACCTATCAACGCGCCTCTCAAGCACACTCTTGTCAAATACACCACCGTCAGTTTCACAACTTACTTAATTTAATGATTCAAACTGTTTATCTTATTGTCCCACTATTTATAGTAATTTTCTAGACTTTTCCACTTACCAACGCGCCTCTCAAGCACACTCTTGTCTCAAACACAGGCCACCGTCAGTTTCATAACTTACTTAATTTAATGATTCAAACTGTTCATCTTATATATAGTCCCACTATTTATAATTTTCTTGTTTTTGTTTAAAAATGGTTTATTATTCGAAAAGCTTTGTTTCTAAACCTTTTCCATTTCTTGGTCCTTCCACTCCACATATTTAACATCCAAACATAGCATAGGCAACTTCAAGAATGCACTCGACCGATGGTCGTGGTGTCAAAAGCCATCTCTCACATCCAAAAGAGGATAGAGCCCACTCTACCACGGAATGGGTTTGTGGCAATGTGCACACCAAGGGTCACCACTCTCTTTTTTTGCTACAAAAGAAAATACAGGAAAAACTAAAATCTTCCAAATGCCACGCCTTTTATATCCGTCTCAACTCTAAAGAAAAGGAATGACTACGTCAAGTTAAATAGTGGCCCGTAAACAAATTTGTTTTTCTTTTTCTTTTTAAAAAGTAATACATAAAACTATGAATAGAGAACCAAAACATCAAGAAGGTAAGGATTAAAATGCCAGATGGGAGGAGAACCCGTCCAAAATACTTCAAAGTGAGTAATTATTTAACGCTTCAAAGTATCAGGTGAATTTTTCACGTGATACTCTTTGCAAATCGTATATACAATATAATTTATGAGTGAACATTGTTACATTTGTTGAGTTGATAGAAGACACCGAGTCACGTGAATAATGCAACATGATACTAGAAAACTACCCAACAAGTTTTTTTTGGTTGGTTTGCTAACTCAGCCAATCCGTTTTTGCGGATTGACCCTCAGACTTAACTACTATTTTGTAAATAAGCGTTAAATCCTAGTTCTTATGTATTTATTTTGGTATGGTACGGTATGACACCATCAACATGTCATTCACACATGGTATCAAAAGTATCTCAAGATTTCGTTCTTTTATTTTAACAAACGGCAAATCAAAGGGTACAGATAGCCTTGTACAGACCATGTACAGATCGGGTGGATCCACACAAATGATCAAAGCCGTTCAATCACCTTAGAATAATTTTTCGAGCGGCTTTGCGAGAAATCAGCTCCATCGGAAGAGTGTAAGTGGTTGATCCACCCCCCAGCTCTATTGAAAAGTGTGTAAGTGGCGAGAAATTGGAAAATTATTCTAAGATGATTAAATGGCTCGGATCGTTCGTGTGTGGGTCCCCGAGACCGATCTATACATGGACTGTACAAGGCTATCGGTACCAATATCAGAGTTCTTTAACAAAACATTCTATAAAATTAGAAGCATCAATCTTAATTTCCAGATAACAATTAACATCTTATGAAAATTTATCCTATATAAAATGCAAAAAACCAGGAACACTCTGAATGGGCATCTGCAATTTTTAAAAATTATACAGTACTATGTTGTTGGTTTGTCGCAAATATATACACCCAATAATTAATCAGTTCTTCATAAGTTTCAAATACTATAAAATTAGTCTTGCATTGATATCTTATGAAAAACGTTAAAACCATAACCTTTAATAGATGAAAACGAAAACTTGACACCAGCGATTGATTGGGGGGGAAAATGCAAAGCAGAAGAAGAAGAGCACGTTTCCTATTTCGCTTTTTCTTTCTAAAGGGCTCTGAACATACCCCTTTCATGGTTTTGGTGGGCCCTAAGTGATCACATGAAAAGCCTTCAGCTTTTCCCTCAACTTTTCGGCTTTTATCATTTTTCTTTCCTAGTCAATTCGTCTGCTTTTCTTACGTTGGAGAGTTTGTAGGCCTTGTTCGTTTTGGATTTCAAGACTCGATTTTTTTTTAATAATTAACCAATTATTACTTTTATTTTTAAATATTATTTTAATTTTTTCTTCTATCTCTCTCTAATCATTAACCTATATTTTTAATTATTATTTCTATTTCTCCCTCCAATCATTACAAAACCCAAACCAAACACAACCTACGTATTTTTCCCCTCTCTCTCTCTCTCTCTCTCATGCCATAGTCCTCGAGTGTGATTGCACATTATGTCGTAATTAAAGAACCATCTAGAGGAAAAACGAAATAGTTCAGAAAATTACCTCTATTTATTTATTTATTTATGGGAACGTCGGAATTTCATAATTTAACTAAACGAAACAGAGTTTTGCAACATGAGCGCTGTTAGCGAAAACAATCACACACAATATAAAATACATAAAATACCAAAACAGTAAAGAGAATCGATAGTAAGATTTACGTGGTTCCCCAAAACCGGATACCTCCATGAGAGGGAGAGTGAGTATGTTACTTGATTAAGTCGTCTAGGGTTCGCTTCCCTCGCTCCGCTTCACATTGGCCATTACTAGAACTTCTCGGTACCTCTCAATATGAGCCACAAATTCTAACAAACGCAAGTGAAAGAGAATAACAATTTACAAACCAAAGCCAAAACTTAACTAATCAATCAAGAATCTGCGTAATGTTTGGGACTTTAGGTAATCTCTAATGAGAAACTCTCTTATGGAGAGCGGTGAAAGTAACCACATATACCAGTAGTTCTTCATCTTGTTTAGCTCCCATACAAGTAAGATAGTCAGCACATTGACTCGCATCGCGTTATATATGGGTAAGGGTGGCTCCCGTGTGGTTTAAGAGGGCTTTGAATATTTGATGATAACATTTTGAGGGGGTGGTCTTTGAGGGTCTTCATTTATCATTTTGATAGCAATATATGAGAGAGATCGATTCAAATGGTGGATGGATCTTAGGCTACTACAACAATTTGTCGCGTGATTCCAGCTTGGAAGCAGAAATAATACTAGCTAGTACTATGTAGTTTTATTTTTCGTTATTTATTTAAACTCTAGATACATGAAATATGGACCTTCCGTTGCACCCAAAAAAAAAAAAAAACATGAAACACGAATAACATTTTTGTCAATCACTAGAACATAATTAATCGAGATATTAATGTTTGAATTACTTCAAAATCTATAAAGAAATCCTACACCACACACACATATTCGTGTACACATAACAAAGCCTAATAACTATTACGGAGTACCATATATAATTATATATGAATCATATGATCTCTATAATACAACTCATCAACTAAGACCAACAAGGAGAGAGAGAGAGAGAGAGAGAGAGAGAGAGAGAGAACTTTTAGTGCTTTGGTTAAAGTATGGAAAATTCACAAAAGCTTTTTTTTGGTGGCCCTAAATGCTTGTTCTTTATTGACCTATAAAAGTAAAATTAACAATTATTTCCCTGACAAGTGCGCTAGTCATGTGACTGTGATTTCATTGCACATCGTATCTATTTCCTCTCTTTTGCCCCACATTTTATTTTTTGTGAATCAACTTTGTGCTTGTACGGAGTATTAATTTGGAAAATGTATTGTGTTCGTGAATCTTCTAAAAAAAAGATCGATGCACTGAATTTAGCCACTAAATGTTGTTAACAAATGAGTTGCTTTCGTCTTCAATTTGCATGGAACATGTTTTGAACGAAACAGTTTGGTTTACATCACTGTATGGTTCATTTTCTGCCTGAACAAATCCAATTTGGTTACCACACGTATCTTCATCTCGGCAATTTACATTACAATAGAGCAACGACGCGGCTATGGGTGCACACAATACGCATACGCCAAATGCACGTAGTTCATCTCAACCGTTTATCTCAGAAATCAATGGTCTGGATTTTAACTCTAAACTATTCATGCGAATTGTTTATTTAAAATTAGGAACATTAAAAAATTGCACGGACGGTTAAGATGCACTGTCTATGCATGTTGTGTACGGTCAGACTCCAAATAGCTCCGAGATTTACAGAAAAAAAAAAAAAAGAACAACAAAATTTCTAGTAAAATTTTAAGATTTTTCTTTTCCATAAAAGGTGTTTATTGGGCAATATAAACTGAACTTTAAATTCGTGTATATATCTCCCGCGATTAACGGACAGATATTTTCGAATATAGAAGGAAAAAAAAAAATCAGTTAATGCATTGCATATATAGGCTACCCACAAAATATTTTGGTTTCCGGCCGTAAGGAAACCGACAATCTTCCTCTTTCTTTTCGTTATTTAGGTGAATTTAAAAAATCAGCTAGTCGGGATGAAGCGATCGAAAATAGCAATGCAAGATACCCAAAAAACTATCCCGAAAGTAAAATCAGTGGTTTAGATTCACCTGGATATTTTTCAGAACCATTAATTTTACTTTCGGAATAATTTGTTTTTCAGGTAATTAGCATTTTTGTCATTTAGGTGAATTTATACAATCATCTAGTTGGGATGAAGCATCGAAAAAGAGAAAAAAGAACCTATATAATTAAGAGTCGAGTGATTTGACTAATTAACTGAACCACGGGACGACCTGTCTCGTAAAATAAAGTGAGTGTCCAATCGAATTAAAAGACTGACGAGCGATCTACTGCTCTCTCTCTCCACATGTTCCTTAGATCCATTTCCAGGTAAAACCCTATTCCCATCATAAATTAATTTTGAGAGATCGATGTTTTAGTTGTATAACATAGGAGGAATTTGATTTGGGCTATGGACGATAGACAAAGGACTGGAACTATATTTCACAAACACAAAGAAACAACAGAAAATTACCGTCTTGTACAGAAAATTACTCTTTAATTCCCATTAAGGATGCACTCAATTTTTAATTACCTCTAAGTACAAGTTCACTAGCAAGATTACCTTTCAACCCTTCAAATACAAATTTACTCTTTATTCAACCTCCCACTCCCCACCTTCACTTCTAGTCGACAACTACTTCTCCGGCCGGCGACTTTTTCCAACCGCAAAATTCACTGCGAATTTATATACCTTCCAGCCGGCGACTTTTTCCAGCCGGAAAAATTCGATGCGAATTTTTACTACGAATTTTAAACCTTCCGGCCAGCAAAATTCACTGCGAATTTGTATTTTTTTTAATTAAAACTCCCTGAAACCACAAACTCTCTCTCTCTCTAGATGTAAAATCACTGCGAATAATTATTGCGAATTTTTATTACGAATTTGCGAATTTGTATTTATTCCTTCCGTTGATCCGAAAAATTCTAGATGTAAATTCAAAACTAGCAAATTGAAGCATTACTTAGTCAATTTGATCAAACACAATCCATGGATTCATCATCTGACTTGCCAACAAACCCGCTGAAATGACTGCGAATTTTTGTCTAAACACTGCGAATTTTGTAGAAAACACTGCGAATTTTCATTCTTAATCCTTCTTTTCAGCCATGCACAGTGGAAATTAACCACTAATCGAACAAGTATTTGGGAATTTGGGATTACTTGTCTTCATTTTGCAAATCCAACAAGTATTCACCAATTGTGGGGAGAGAGGAGGTTGAAAACCCAAGGGGCGAGGTCGGGGGATTGTTGGAGGACAAAATGACGTGGATCCAGCCAGTGGTGGAGGAAGGCAACAGCGCCGGCAGAGGTGATTTCACTCGTGGTGGAGGCGGTGCTGGGATTGAGGAAATAAATTGGTCGTCGTCGAACTCATGGAAGCGTTTGTAACTTCTCGGAGATGCAGTCGTTTGTATCTTTCAGAATTAGGATGTTGAACAAGCTGGGTGAGTGGGTGTGATCTATGACAGGGATTAGGCGGCGCGGATTTGGTAGCAGAGGCTAGGTCGAAGGGGAGAACTGAACGCCTGGGGTAATTTTGGAAGAATTTCTCGTATTTACCTTCGTGGGAAATTGTAGAACTTGGACTAGACCCGGAGGGAATAAACTCCAATGTATTGTACCGGCCTGTAAATCCCTCAAGAAACAAATACATTGGGCCAGCCAGTCTCCCACATGTACAAATTGTTTTACTGAACAACTAGCTAGCAAGAATATTCATAATTAAGATCAGACAAGTAAAACGTACGTGGATTCAGCTCATCTAATGTTCAAAAAAACATATACAAATAAATAAATATAGATCGATCTACTTCCATCAAACAAAAGGGAAATGACAGCGCCTCCCTCGGATTCGAAAATGACAAATAACACGTGTAGATAAAATGACCTGGTAAGCATATCTCCGAAATGTGCATTTTACATATTCAATAATGCGTTCTGATCATAATACTAAAAGTAAAAAATACAAATTGCAAAACGTAAAAGGTCAAAAAGAGAGGCTCTCAAACACCAACATCATATCCAATTGGAATGACTTTTGACATGATTACTCTAAACGAGTACTGAAAATAAACGATTTTGATCATCAAAGAAAATCTAGAAAAGAATAAATTGGAATTCCGAGTTTCTTTGAGGAGTGTAGGATGCGTAGTGGTACCACGCCACCAAAAAAACAAGTAAAAAGGAGCGGGCCCGGAAGGAACTATGAGACCTGCTTTGTTGTGCTGGGGAACGCAAGTCTGGCCCAAGTGAAAACGCTTTCAACAGGGGCAATATGCTGGGCCGGTAATTGCCCATAATACTGAAACCAAATGGGCCAAGACCCAACCATCCACAACAATGGCTGAGTCCAATCAATAATCCTTTATCTGGATGACATTCTCAGTTTGATTCTCACCGTAAAGTTCCACTCTCCACCACCACAGATTATTATTATTATTTTCGTCATTCATCATCCCTGTTGGAATTTGGGGCCGAGTCCGGGACCAAATCGGGTCGCTCATGTGGGCATGATCCGGTGACCCATCTAATATAGAGTCCTATCTTATCTCCAAGATAAGATAGGAGAAGTTGAAGTAATCTTAGACTCTTAGGATTATAGGATTTCTAACGCATCTAGGATGTTCACTCTATATGTTTTCCTACAGCATATTCATAATATGAGATGGATACAAGACTATCAGTTATTGAGTTCTAAAAAACTCTCCCTAGTTTTCTCTCTCTGCCATTAAAGAGCGATTCAGAGCTTTTGCACCGTGAAATAGAGGGTGATACTCGAACCTCGTAGTATCACTCCATCGCAGGAGATTGTTGCTGTTTTAGTACGTGATTCGGAGTATGTAATCCATCCACCAAAAGATCCGGTTCGGTAAAAGTTCGCTAAAAGTAACCCGAACCACCCGTTTCCGCATTCCTCATTAAAGTTTTACAATCCCTAATCTATTAAATGAGGAGGAGGAATGAGACTCGATTTTGGGATGCAGTGTGGGACATCTAAGAGTCCTCCTGCATGACCTAGCCATCACCACAGATTAGTTAAATGTAGTTTTTTTCTTTTTTTTGATCATAATTGGATGTTTGGGCCAATCGACTAATTTTGGAGCCTTAGAGGTAACGATAGGGCAATTCGGGAACTAAAATTGAAGGGTTTGACATCTTCTGAGAACAAAGGACAAATGAGTCACTTTGTCGACAAGCGCATTGATTGGTCGTGGCAATAAAAAAAAAGCCTTTGTGGCATTATCGGCTCCCATCCCTTTTCCCTGCATTTTCCTGTGTTTTGTTTTCTTCCCTAGCCTTCTGTTTTCTCTCATGCATTGGCTAATCTAGACATTCTAAAATCAATGGTCATGATCAGAGGTACTCAAAGGGTAAAAAGTAAGAAAGGTAACGCATACCAAATTCCATCTACTAGAATAGTGCATGATAGTATATGATGATTTGACACGCATTATACAGTGCGATTGATAAATGAAGAGGCTCAACTACTTTTTCCAAGATTAAAGAAGTAATTGAAATCTGAGACTTTAAAGGAGAACAAATTCATAGCCCACAATCGTCACCGCCCGATCAATCCCCAGGGTTAGTGCCCATTGATGCTATTTTACACCGAGAGTTTTTACCACCATATATTCGCACGGGATTCAATACTAATTAACGAACCCTACTTAAATATGCGGCGGTAAAGACCTCTGAAAAACTTTGTGACGACGTTACAGTGCTCGATTGATGATGCAGAACAAGTAGCGGCCCAGTTCTATGATCAATTGGACCGGTCGAAGCCTATGAGGCCCAAACAACTCTTAATTGAAAATTGCCAAATTCGGCAATTTATCGACGAGCCCGGAATAGGCCCAAATTTTATTTACGAGTATTCTTAGAAGATTTTATTTGTGCTGCCTGTTTTGCACATTCCTAGTTTAATTTTGGTTAGATTTTATTTTATTTCCTTTTAGCAAATAGTCTAAGTTTCCAAGTAATGTTTTGCTTGGTCACCACTCTAAGTAATTTCCTTTTAATTAGGACTTCTACTAGTATAAATAAGGATGTAGCCTATGGGCATATTTATCTTTTACTCAATTATAAACCAGAGTTATTCTCTTCTCTTGTGGATTCGAGACCAATTTTCGTTTGAACTAGTACGCAACTAGTTTCTCGTGAATTCCGCTGCGTCAATTGAATAATCACTCCATCTTTAACTCCCCCAGCAGAAACTTCCACTACTTTCACTTCATTTTTAAATGTTTTCATGTGTACTCGCTACGCTTTATAATAGCAGTAAATTCTACCCCAATTAAATTAACCTTTGTGTTTAGGATCTTGTCATTGTCAATCGTAGTTCTTCCCCAATTATTGTTCCTAGTGGAGATTTTTAACTTTTCAACGCTTTTCGGATTGAGATCAGTGGTAGGGCAAGTGATACTCCAATTAAGAAGACGCTTTCTTTACTCGGATCACATCCAAGGCGGATCTATTCATTCGTGGACGGATCCGGGGGTGCTGTGCCTGTGCACCGTGTTGTGCATCCCTCTATTGTCTCGGACTGTCCGGATGCGTTTGGCAATTTTGATTAATTTTAACAGGTAAAAAAATCAAAAAACATCCGAGCCATCCAAAATACGATTGGATGGCCGAGGGGTGCACATCACCGGGATGGCCGAGGGACGCACATCACTGGGACTATAGTGGGTTGTGGCCCAGGTGGAGGTCCAGAAATGAAAAAAAAAAAAAAAAATGAAAACATTTCTATGTAAATTCTAGCGGAATTAACTTTAGCCCAACTCAATTTTACTTTTTCTTTTGTGTATTTTTGAACATTTACGTTTTCCGCCCTTGATCACATCTTGATCAGTTTGATTTTCACTGTGGAGTTCCATTTCTCTATCACCTTAAGATATAGATTAGTTAGGTATGCATAATTTTTGCCCATTTGCGAGAAGAGAAGCACTTTACTCATCTTAACAAATTGTTACAAAAGCACGTTTTTGCTATGGTTAAATATGTGAGTCGAGATTTTTATTAAATTGTACGTGTAGTTCAACCAAATTTAGACCACACATTAAGTGTGTATTGTAGACTTTTCTTTAGAGTTTTTGAAAATGTAGATTATGTTTTAGATTACGACTCTCCTTTTACAATTCAGGAAGTATAAAATAATTAAAATTATGAGAGAAAACGGCTAATCATGGAAAACAACAATTGTTTTCACAATAATATTCTTTCATGCCAAATTGATCCTTTTGATCAAGATACAGTACGAATTTTGTTTCTTCAACCCATCGGCGATTTGTGTGGTGGGCCGAACCAGATAAAGTTTGGACTAGCGATGGGTTAAGTCCACTAGCTAGATTCGCTCATTGGCCGAACCTGATCATGATGGCCGATGGGCTGTCCTACCGGAAGGGCTGACCCTTACTTTTCGGGAGACTAAAGCGAAGATTATAAATGATGTGATTTTTTATTGGACTATTTTAAGGGATACTATTAAAGTAGGGGAAACAAGGTGCGTAGGGACATCATGTGTGCTGACCGGATCCAGGCCGTTCGTGCTCTGCGATCAACGCCGCAGATCAGTTCGGTAATTGAACCCAAACAGATCTGCACCGTCCATTACCGAACTGATCTGCGCCGTTGAGCATGGATAGCTTGGATCGGGTCAGCACGCATGCTGTCCCTCAAGGGGCAAAAAAACCCCTAAAATTTGCAAATTTTCCAAGACTTAAAAGCAGCTTCACCTCGAGCTTTTGCCTGTTGGTATGGACAGGACAGGGAGGCCTAGAACCATTGAACTTGGCTTGTGGAATGGTGTCCATGAGGACATGCGGTCGGGCCTAGTCGAGCAGGGTTCGGCCAAGCGGAATCCGCCTACATTGCAGTACTGGGTGTCTCATGCATGACGTCATTTGGACAAACGTATTATGGGCCTAATTAAGCACTAACTGATGGTTGCTTTTGCAGATGGGATCCATTTCTGCAGGAGGATTCAGAGAAGGAAGTACAGGACAACCCCACAACTTGAGAAACAATCAAATCCTATCATTCGAGAAGAAATAACAACTTATTGCCTATTGGTAAAGTGGCTTGGAAAGTAAGTGTCAAAAGCTTAATTGAAGGGCAGTGGTTGTGGGATATTGTCCACTAATTCAGAAAAGTGCGCGCTCACATAATGCGCCAATATGTGCATACAAACAGAGTGAAACACACATGCATATTGAATTGAAGTCTGTATTTGGACGCAAATTAGCTTCTGGGGCCAAAAACACCATTAACCGGGGCTTTGAAACCAGTCTAAGGGAGGAACTAAGGGAGTGATTATTCGGTCGCTGTGCACTTGATGATGGAAAGGACTCTTGGAGTACTGCTTGGCGGTTTTTCAGGAGCAAGTAATTATTTACGGAAATAAGAAGTCCCACACGCGTCTTTCATTCATTCATCCTCTACATTGCCTTTGTTGAAGGATCAAGCACATACTATCTCAATAAAACGGAACCTGGGGGGGTGCTGTGCACCCCAATGCACAGCACCGTGCTGTGCAGCCTCATGGCGCAGTCTTTCCCGCATCTTTCCGACGATCGGAGACGTTCACCGCGTAGAGCTTGTCGAGTACTACATGTGTGCTAAAAATCAAATCAATCGAATATCTTTAAGTGCCTCATCGGAACACAAATAACTTAAATAGTGGTTTTGATCCCGTGTTTGTATCCATTTGTGTTCCATTTCTTTTTAAGTTATTTGTGTTCCGATGAGGCACTTAAAGATATCCTATCAAGTTGATTTTTGGTACACTTGTAGTACTCGACAAACTCTACGCAGTGAACTTCTCCAATCATCGGAACGAGGCCGGAGCCGCCATGCCATGGCTGCACAACACGGTGCTGTGCATCCCATGCACAGCACCCCCCCCAAGGTCCCAATAAAACCCACCGGTGTTAGTGAAAACGGAATTTTATTTTCTTATCGCGCCCAAGCGCCAACGGGTCAACTGAGACTTGGCTTACTTGACCTCTGCCCAACACTTGACATTTTCATACTCGATAATCAATCAAGTTGGCTCAATTTAAAAGGCAAAAGATAGATAGATATAACAGCCTAGTTTATTTGCAGTTTTTGTTTTTTTCTTCTTAATTATATCAACTACATTGATTCAAATAGTATAAAATTTTGGTAGCCACGTGTAAAAGCACAGCAAATTTTGGGGAATTATTAATACTATGCCTTTAACTCAATGGGAATATCACTAAAATGAGATTTACGCCTTTACACATTTAAAAGTACATTTATAAATTAGTTGGGGCAACTCCAGAATTTTCATTCGGCGGTAACAAAAATAAAAAAACAAACATTTGCATACAACTTCTATGCAAGATGAAAATATTTATGATGGTTGAAAATTCATGGGCCTTAATTTGATTTATTGTCTACTCAGTACTTACTGACAAATTATAGTGAATTTCCATCTACTTTGGCTATGCATAAATAATTTAGTGCCTGAAAATATTAGAATAATTATGTAAAAAATATTAAATTTTAGTACATATTTTGAGTCTATGGGGGTTCGCTTAAACCCCTTAGGCTTGAGCCGCCGCCCCTGTACATTGGCCACACAAAAATTCCTGTATTTTGTATATCTGCACATTACATTTAAAGTGTCTCTTGGTATGATTATTTCCCTGACATTTTTTAGGCATAAAATATGACTCCTCCGTCAATATGTAACTTTCATGCATATAATTCCCTTAATCATATGAAAGATTCATCAATCGTAACCACTATTTGGTCTTAAGTTTAAATTATTTTCACCGTCGGTGGAAATAAAAATTTTCTCCAAAATCGATTGCATTGCATTACATGTCCATGTTCTACTATTTGGGACTACTATTCGGACACATGGCGCAATGCAATCGATTTGAAGGAAATTTTTATTTCCACCGGCAGTGGAAATAACTTAATCTCAGTCGGCAGGGGCGGTACTGGGGGGTGCCAGGCCCCTGCAAACCCCCCAATTTTCGACATATTTTCAATTTTTTCAGTGTATTTTTAGTACATTTTCAATTTTTCTGTATATTTTATATGGAGTGGCTCCCCCGCAGCTACAATCCTGCGTCCGCCACTGTCAGTCGGTCTTTTAAGTACTGCAATGTTTGTAGTAAAAGAGTTTGAACTCTTTGAACCTCTCTCAATGTACTTCTTTTCTTATAGTACATGGTTTCATTTTTTGACCATTACAGTTAATGAAATTTTCTTCACCGTTAAAAAAAAAAAATGTTTGTTGCCCAAAACATTCCAAAAAAACCATTTTAAGAAGTCAAAAAAGTCAAGGGCAAATTAATGAGAAGTAAAATTTTCACCAAAAAAAAAAAATAGAGTAACGTTTGAGTGGTGCGCTTAACTTGGCCCGGACACCTGAGTTATAAAAAAATAATACAGTAATAATTTGAGCGGCGGCAGCCTCAAGTGGACGTGAGGTGGCTTGGGGTATTTCAGTAATAGGTAACTCAATACCCATTTGCTTGTTTATAAATAATCACAACCTAATCCTAGCACTGCTGCTTCAATAAGTGTGTGTGTTTTATTTTGGCAAGTACTCCTTGAATGAGTGTGTTCAGTAATTTGCAAATCTAGTTTCCCTCTGTAATGCGGTCTTGTCCTGAAATGGCCCCTGCACTTGGGATAACTCTTCCCGGCGACTCTGCTTCTGATAATACTGGAGAGACAGAGCTCTCAAAGTCCAAGTTCTCCCAAACACTTCAAAAAACGGTGCCCTCCTCGGCCCCCGAGACCCGAATAGCCATGGATGATACCCCCGTCGACCTGGAAAAGAATGGACCGGCTCTGAGGGCTCAGCACCCAGTGCTGAACCCTCCCAGGCCGCCAGGTCTGTGGGACGAGCTCAAAACCACTGTTGGCGAAGTTTTTCTCTCTCATGAGAAAAGGTTTCGGTTTCTCGTGAAGGAGCCCATGTCTGGAACAATTTCAATACTGGGAAGTTTTTTCCCTATCCTAGTGTGGGGAAGGAATTATACCGTGGCGAAATTTAAGAGCGATTTGTTGGCAGGATTAACTCTTGCAAGCCTCTGCATCCCTCAGGTAGTAAGAAATCTTTTTTTTCTTGATTTTTGGCAATAATTTCGTGACTGTGAATCATAAATGGTTTTTATTTTTTTTCATTATGTGTCGGTTTTTCCCATTATGTGTCATCCGACACATAATGAAAAAAAAAAAAACCTGTAGCAGCAATTGTGTATTGCACTAAATTTTGTACAACATGTTTCATGCAGAGTATTGGGTATGCAACTCTGGCCAAGCTTGATCCTCAGTATGGTCTTTGTAAGTTTGTTTTAATAATTAGATTTTTGGTTCGATTATCGTTTTTCTTGTTTAGCATTGTGTTTTTAATAAGGGGTACGTTTGGTACGTACATTCAGATACAAGTGTTGTGCCACCACTTATTTATGCTTTCATGGGGACTTCAAGAGAGATCGGAATCGGACCGGTGGCCGTGGTTTCGTTGTTGCTGTCTGCTATGGTCCAGAAATTGGAAGATCCGGTGGCTAATCCCATCGCTTATACAAGGCTTGTTCTTACTGTTACCTTCTTTGCTGGTATCTTTCAAGCTGCCTTTGGATTTCTAAGGTAAACCTACCCTCTTTTGGACTAAACATGAGTAAAGAATATATAATTCCTCTGATTTTGCAATCTCACTCGATTAATAATGTACACTTCTTAATTATGGTACAACTTTTTGTAAAATCAGAGACAGACAAATGATTACTCCACGTGCCACCGAGTGCATCTCAGCCGTTTCCTGTTTTGTTTTCAGTTTCTTTTTTCCTGTACCGTACCAGCCTAGCTTGTATCTTTTTCAGCATGTCAACTTCTCTAACATCTACTCCGTGATCTTAGCTATTCACTTTCAAGTCCATTTTGGGGTAGTGTTAATGTATTGTATGATCGCTCATGATTTCCCATATGAACAGCAGATGTGATTCTAGAAAGATTAATAGTCTTTTTCTAAAGACAGCTACAGTTTAATAGGATTATTACAAATCTGCAGTTTGTGAATCAATCTGATTTTATTCGGTCAATAATGTACTCACATCACAAAAAGAGTTGATGGGTATATAAGATGGTCTTTCAGTGGGCCTAGCTAGAACACCCGCATTAAAATTGTTGTGAATATAATCTTTATTGGATTCACGGATGGAGCCAAAGAGGGGCCAGTAGGGGCAGGGCCGGCTCTTATGTTCGTGAGGCCTAAAGCGAATTTTTTAAAGGAGGCCCTCAATCTACTTTCTATAGTTAAAAATGCTTAGGAAAAAGAAACTTTCTATGACGTCATTACAATCATTTGAGAGTATAAGTACCCAAAATCGATAACCCTCGCAATAATTCAATTTTTATATAGCTTTATGAGCTTTAGCTCAAAGCCAGCTCTGAGTAGGGCCAGTCGCCCCTACAAAGGAAAAAAAACCTTCTAGTATTACATAGAAACAAATAATTTTCCTATAAATTATATAGGCTCGACTTTGAGATGTGAGATGTGAGAGTTGTGTGAAACGTGTGAGTAGTGTATGTTTGGTGTTGTGAGAGACAAATAAAAAATAGGAGTGAGTTTTGTTTATGTGAATTTCTCTATTTCCCATCATGAGGTATCAGAGCGAAGGGAGAGAGATCCTGGACCTGTGGATGAAGAGTGAGGAGCTTCTGCAGAAGGAGAATCCGGCAAAAAAAAAAAAAAAAAAGATCAACGGAGAAACGGGTCAGAAATTCGATTTCGACCAAACTCGTTTTTCTTGACACTGTTAGAATGGTCATCCAAAGACGATCACAGATCAGCAGAGTTTGTCGAGAAAGGATGTCGGAGGTGGCGTCACGTGCCGGAGAAAGGTGGCAAGTGGAAAAATTACCAAAAATGGAAAATTAAAAAATAATAGCAAAATAGAAACTAGAGAAAATTCTAAGACTTTTCCCAAAAGCGTAGCTTAATTCGGACTTTCCTTACCCAAGTAATTTTCAATTCAAATCTTTTCTTAAACGGCAAATTTGGCAATTCGAGACCCTAAACAGCGACGAAAGCCCGAAAAAAGACGTACGCCATGGCAATTGCGATGCCTCTTGATCCTTGGGCCGTTTCGGGTTGGATGCAAGTGAGCCTGACGCAAAATTTCACAGTTGCATAATTATGATTTTTTGCCATCCTAGACTTAAAATGCCTAAGATAGTCTTCTTCCATAGCTACAGCATCATACTCATTAGCTGTGTCTTCACATATGAAGAAGAATCTAAAATAAAGAACATTATTTACAATCTAACAATGGTGGCCAATGGAAGAAAAAAAGGAATAAAACTACTATTACCAATTTACCATTGTCGTTATCATGCATCGTCTAATTAAACTTTTTGATTTTTGATGATGTTTTAATGATACAGGTTGGGTTTTCTGGTAGATTTTCTATCCCATGCTGCCATAGTGGGGTTCATGGCAGGGGCCGCTGTAGTCATAGGTCTCCAACAGCTCAAAGGATTACTTGGACTCACTCACTTCACTGTCAAAACTGATATCATCTCTGTTTTGGAAGTTATTTTGAAATCAGCTCCCAAATCTGTACGTTTATCTGTTCGTTATTTTCTTGGAAATTGTACATGAGTTTATCTGTTCGTTATTTTCACCGAATTGAGTGATTAAACCGGTACTAGTGAGCCACAAACAGACTCGTTCGTGGAACTTGTAGTGAACGGTTCAGTCAATCAATCTGGTGCATATATAGTTTTCTAATTTAGAAACATTAATTTATTCGTTATTTTGTCATTTTAAAGTTAACCGACTCCTCGCATACATAGTAATTCAATCTATATATGGTTCTTGTTTGTATACCATTACTCTTATTCACTGTGTTATAATGGTTAATTTACAGTGGAGTCCTTACAACTTCATCCTTGGCTGCTCCTTTCTTACTTTCCTTTTAATTACCAGGTTCCTGGTGAGTAACCTTAAAACTTTCATTTCATTTTCCTTTATTATATTATTGCAAATTCTTATTTTGCGAGTCTAACAAATTTTGGTATTTTCTAATCAGGGTAAAAGAAACAGGAAAATCTACTGGTTACCGGCCATTGCACCATTGATATCTGTAATCTTGTCTACGCTTATCGTCTTTCTGACGAGAGCAGATGAACATGGAGTGAAAATAGTGAAGCACATCAAAGGAGGCCTGAATCCAAGCTCAGTTCATCAATTACAGTTTGATGGTCCACACGCCTCGGAAGTGGTTAAAATCGGTCTCATTGTTGCTGTTATTGCGCTTACGGTGCAAATTCCTCACCATCTACTACAGAATAATTATCCTTCATTTGTTTCAGCTGAATAAGAAAACAAACAAACAAACAAACTTCGTCGAAAAAAATAGTTTCTAGTAGTTTTTTAATTATTAAATTAAACACAGAAAAATGAATGGCTATAGTAGTGATTGTGTTGGTCAAGGTGGCGATGGTAGTTCAAAATCAACTCTTTTTTTTTTTTTTTTACCACCAATTTTTTTTTTTTTTTTTGACCGCGGAAAATATTATTTCTTGAAATTGTCTGACATATAAAGTTAATTTCAGGAAGCAATTGCCGTTGGTAGATCATTTGCATCCTTAAAAGGATACCATATTGATGGAAACAAGGAAATGGTGGCCATGGGATTCATGAACATTATTGGATCTTTAACTTCTTGCTATGTTGCTACTGGTAAATTATTTTTTAGTGATTCGTATCTTCTGTTTCTAACTTCTTGATATGGACAAAATTACAGATAATTATCGAAATCAATTAATGATGAAAAATAATTTGCAGGTTCATTCTCGCGTTCAGCTGTGAATTTCAGTGCCGGGTGTGAGAGCGCAATCTCAAATATTGTAATGGCAATAACAGTGGCATTGTCGCTGGAATTGTTCACAAGGCTTTTGTACTACACCCCTATCGCAATCCTTGCTTCAATTATCCTTTCAGCTTTGCCGGGACTTATTGACCTCAATGAAGCTTATAGAATTTGGAAGGTTGATAAGCTTGATTTTCTCGCTTGCATTGGAGCATTTTTTGGAGTGCTGTTTGTGTCCGTGGAGATCGGTTTATTGGTTGCGGTAACTCTCCTCCTCTCGCTCTATTTTAACGCTTTTATTTAACGATAAAGCATGAAAATTTAAATGTTAGACGATGCTTTTGGATTCGTTAAATTTATCAGCGCGACGAAAAGTTTACTAAACAACAACCAACGATTATTAAAAGAAAAATTGATCAACTGAGTCCAAGTGGGACAAGAACTTGCATCCTAACTATGTTGGCAGCCAAACTTAGATAACCAAAAGATAACCAACTAAATGCAGGGGGGGAGCCATGTTGGGGCTGGGGTGCCCCGGCCCCTGGGTTTTGAAAAAATTATTAATTTAATGCTAATTTCGTTGAAATAATTGATACTACTGTTGTAATATCTTCTCATGCTCGTAATAATTTTGGTTTCATTTACTAAAAAAATACGTAATTTTATATCTTCATCAATGATTTTCTCGCCCTTTTTTTTTATTGTGAATACACCCTTTTTTTGTCTTTTAGTGAAATTTTCACATAAAAGTTTCACTAAAAACAAAAAATGGAGTGTGTTTATCAAAAAGGTGGTGCGGAAATCACTTGTCTTTCTTTCTTTCATAATTTGAAAAACAAGCATATGAGTATTGTTGTAGCATAAAGAAATAAAACAAAATGATTCAAGTATTTTTAATACCTTAGGCTAGAATATTTTCAATGCACAAGTAAATTATATTGTAAAGTAAATCCATATCATAAGTATACACTTGGATTAAAATATGTCTACTAAGTCAGCCCCCCTCGAACAAAAATTCTGACTCCGTCACTGACTAAATGACCAAAGGCATGGTTAGCAAGTTGCCAACCAACAATTAAAACCTATACACTTAACAAAAACCTTTCAATAATCATGCTCTTTTTATCCTTCTAAAAAGACTTTTTTGGGCTTCTGAATATGCTTTTTCACGAAGGCTCCTGAAACATAAGAATAAAATGGTGTAGAATTTCCCACATCCTCTCAAGGGAAAAAGAAGAATTTGGACGTACATGGAATATCTACCGTGGAAATTAATGATTGGTAACAAGATGATCCTAATCAGCCCACTCTTTGCCGATTGAAATAGACAAAAGGAAGGAATTTACCTGATCATAGTCAAGATCAGGACCTTGAGCCTCTTTAATCTCCTGGGTGCTGTCAACTCTAACTCTAATACGATCAGTTTATATGAGAGTTTGTCTTGACTTTAATTGAGGTCCCGCTAATAAAGGAATTGATCCTTCAGAAATTACTTTAATTAAGTATGTATGCAAAACTGGTCCGAACACCCTAAATTATTGAGGGAAAAAAAACGTATTTTCAAAAATAAAATAAAGGGATTCCCAAACATGGAGGGTCCCACTTTTTTAGTGTGCAAAAAAGTAGGAACTACATCCTTTTAGACTTGTTGGTTGTGAACCTTGTCGTGATTTGCAAAGAAGGCTATTAATTAGGCTATATAGAGCCAGTTGGTCAACTTTCTTATGATGGAATTATGGAATAAAGTGTCCAATGTATGTTCCCAGAAACCAGGTCCGGTGCTTCTCTGTCTAGGTGTAATTATTCTATGGTCCATTCATTAGTATGAAACAGCAAATGTTGGATTTGATTCCACCTCTAAAAGTATTGATTAATGGCCTCTTAATTCCACCGTCTTCTCAAATTGATTTATGTAGCTAGGGATCTTAAAATTCAGCTTATTACTGCTTGTCAATGGCTTACTTCAAACTTTTTCGAAGTAACATATAAACATGCACAAAACTAAAGCGGAAGCAAGCGGGTGCATGGTTCGAGGCATGCTCACATAGGTGACCCGATTTTGTCCCGGCCCCTGCCTCAAATTCTATCTCAAAAAATAGTATCCACACAAATACTCTACTCGGAAATATCATGTAGACAGATGTGTGCGGAAGGGGCATTTTAATAAATTTGAACCGCGTCAAAGTGCTTCAAATGAGTCAGATAATTATAATTATAAAAGATGATTAGACTAAATCAAAATTTTTAAGACAGCGAATTATCTCATCTCGCGATTACTGAATTTTTTTAAAGCTTTTGATCAAAACAATTGAGATTAAACTTGTTTTGCTTATATACTTTACCATGTTTGTTGCAGGTGATGATATCATTTGCAAAAATTTTGCTCAATGCGATTCAACCAGGAATAGAAGCTCTAGGAAGATTTCCAGGAACAGATGTGTTCTGTGAAGTGAATCAATACCCAATGGCTATTAAAACTCCCGGAATCCTAACAATTCGCATCAAATCTGCATTGCTTTGTTTTGCAAATGCCAATTTCGTCAAAGAAAGGTACCGCGAACAATTTTTTTTGTTTTTGCTAGTATCCGATTCCGAGCCAACTTACGCAAACACCTCTACGAGAATACTGGGAGGTTAATCGATCTTACTGGTCATTAGCAGGTGCTAGCTAGCTAGACATGCATGCAGCACGGTATCGTCGAATTTAATTAGTACTGTTAATGACTTGATCATTGATTCTTGTTTCTTGAAGGATTATGAAGTGGGTGGATGAAAAAGGAGATGACGAGGACTGCACTAAAGGAAATGCCGAAGGAAGTCGGCCCAAACTTGTAATTCTTGACATGTCAAGTAAGTGATCCGGCCATTGGAATAACGAACACACCTCACAACAGGGGCGGCCAAAGCACTAGGCCATTAAGACTAGTGTCCGGGGCTTCTAAAATTTAGAGAGCCCTGGTCACTTTCATATGTTTTATGCATTTGACTCTTCGAAAACTATTTATATTTATATATATATAGGCTTATCTACCAATTTGGTCCTTATAAAATGGTCACCGTTTCATTTTCATCCTTGTAAAATTTTTTGTTTCAATTTTACCCTTATAATTTATGGCACACTTCAATGTTACCCTTCCGTCAACAAATGGATGGAAATGTGTTACGTGGCAAACTGAAAGCTGACGTGGAACATTTGTTGACACGGTGGAACCACCTCCACCTTGCCAACTCACCAAGTTCAGTCAACACCTCCACACAATTGATCTCTCCAACAACTTCTTGAACGGAACTCTACCGAATTCTCTCAGGCCTTATCCCTGCTGGGTTCGATTTCGTTGAGGTTCTTGATCTTTCTTTGAATCTCTTTAATGAGTCTTTACCTGATGGTTTTGGTGGAGAGAAATTACAATTCATGAACCTTTCATATAACAAGATTTCAGGCCCAGTGTCTTCGAAATTCGCCAGAAAGATTCCAGTGAACGAGATCTCTCGTTCAATAACCTCACGGGGGAAATCCCACAGTTAATTGCGTTAGTCAATTAGAGAGCCATTAATTGCGTTGGTCAATTAGAGAGCCGAGACGTTTGTTGGTCTGGAATCTCTCGTTCTCAAAAGGCTTTTGCTTCTGTAAAATCTGATTTTTCCACTTCGGAAGATATCACCTACATTTTCATGGGCATGGATTTTATTGATTTTGGACGGTTGCATTAAGGTTTTGGCTTGGTGAATAGATATGTGGAACCTACAGTTTCATGGGTTCATAGGGTACAATAAGTCTACATACACACCCCCTCATTCATACCCCTTCTCACACCCTATTGTGTGGGATGTACCTCAGGGTTGCACACTAATGTTCGGAGCCGCTCAATTGTTTAAAATATTTTTGTAAGAGCTCCTGTAAAAAATCAGCTCAGTTAGAAATCGGTAAAATCTTGATAAGTTTGTTAAAGTTTTGGTCCGTTCGATTCAAGAACGGAAACTTGAACGAGTCAATCAAGCCTTTTATTGGTATTTGACTGAGCTGATTTATCACAAAGACCATTAAAAACATATCCTAAACAAATTGAGCGGCTCCGAGATAGGTCCCACACAATAGGGTGTGAGCGGGGGTGTGAATGGGAGGGTGTGTATGTAGCATTACTCTATAGAGTGGGGGTATTGGTGAAGGTTGCATTATGTTTTGGCTTAGTGAATAGAATTGAATTGAACTTAGAGAGTTGGCAGGGTGGAGGTGGTTCCACCGTGTCAAAAAAAATATTCCACTTCAGTTTTCCGTTTGCCACGTAACACATTTCCATCCATTTGTTGACGGAAGGGTAACATTGAAGTGTGTCATAAATTATAAGGGTAAAATTGAAACAAAAAATTTTACAAGGACGAAAATGAAACAGGGACTATTTTATAAGGACCAAATTGGTAGATAAGCCATATATATATATATATATATATAAAACCCTCGTCTAGCTAAAATGCCTCTTAAAATAGATCAGTTTTTTTTTGGTCTTCATTAGAGGAGTTAAGGAAGAAATACCCTTCCATATAGGTGCGCATTTGTGGAGATTAATGAACAAACAATCAGAAATAGAGGGTATTTGTGTAACTACAGTAAGTCACACATATAATTTGTTGAACTGCGATTATGATAGTGAAAGCGTATTGCGAGAACACCTCAAACTACTAAAATTTGAGGACACAAGGATTAAGAGCAAAAATAAAGAGCGTGCATGAGCGAGCGATCCTACGAAAGATTATGTGACATAAGTTTAGCATTAACATTTTTAAAAAGTGCACCATCATGCATGCTTGCTTAATTTTGACAATAAATTTTAATTTGGAGGAGCTAATGATTTCCTTTTTTTTTTCCCTGGTCATAGGTTTGATGAATATCGACACATCCGGAATTGCTTCTCTTGAGGAACTCCAAAAGAAGCTCATGTTGCAGGGCACTCAGGTAACCTTTGATTAATTTGCTAACAGAGAAATCATATTAAGTTTGAATTAAAGCCCGTTGAACACCTAGCCGGCCCTCTCTCTCTCTCTCTCTCTCTCTCTCTCTCTCTCTCTCTCTCTCTCTCTCTCTCTCACGTGTTGCAGTTAGCTATTGCGAACCCTAGGTGGCAAGTGATAGACAAGCTAAGGCTAGCCAACTTTGTGCATAAAACTGGAGGAAGGATCTTCTTGACTGTTGGGGAAGCCATGGATGCTTTTCTTTGATGCCTGCAGCCTGCCAGGGTACTGTTTTAGTAAGTCATGTTTGAATGGGTGCATGTTTGGCTTCCTTGTTGGTGTGTTTTATGGTCCCATACTTCTTATGTAAATAGTGTTATGGGACTCAAAATAAAGGGGATGTGCATGAGTGTGTTTTATTCTCCCCAATAAATTGTAAAAATATTAGGTTGTGGTTGACTTCAGTTTGCGTTTGTAATGCAAAACAGTACTAGTACCTTGTTGTTGTAATATATGTTTGACTTTGTAAGGTTTTCTTTGGTTGATTTATCCAAATTCTCTTAGGGAATTGAACTATCATTTTTTAATGTGTCATTTTCAGATTAAAAAACAAAACACCTTTTTACATTTTTTCCCACCGATACTTTTTTTGGTGGGCAAAAGAAATTTTATAAATCTTTAAAAACACAACGGTCAAAGGAACAAGGGCAACACAGCACCCGAGACCCAAAGAAGGCGTTGGCAAGATAACAACAAAAGAAAAAGAAAAAAAGAACAACTTTTGGGTAAATGAATCCTTTGCAGCTTTGTTGGGAGATGTCCCTCTTGTTTCTGGGCTTCTTTTCTTTATATTTTGAATCAGGGGTGGTCATAGTATTGCCATGTTTTTGGTGTTTTTTGGTTGATGTCTTATCAATCTTTTGGGTCCAAGTGGCAAATGATTGTCGCTTGAGCGGGTGTCAAACTAGTTGGGATGCTCTCTTGCGTTGTGATGCCGTTGTCTTGGTTCCATTTAATCATTGTAACCCTCGTTTATTTGATTAATAAAATTTTTTTGCCGTTCAAAAAAATAAAATAAAAATAACAACAAGAGAAAAATAACAACTCAAAACGCTACAAAGCCTAATACCAAAAACAAAACCTACCAACCGCAACAGCCCAAAGCCTAGCACCAAAAACAACAGCTCAAAGCCGAGCATTGAAGGATCAACATCGTAGAATTGAGACTTCCCAAGTAATTTTCAATAGACAAAGAATTCAGTTTTGTAGCAATAATTAAGTAAACACATGCATTTATGCATGTTCTGAAATTATTGCAGACGTAAATGTATGATCCCCTAAGAATGTAATCCCAGTCGCTGTATAATGGACAATCTTAAGAAATTTTCCAAGTGGCTTTTTATTAATATTCAGCTGTACAAGACAAAATCCCAGGCAAATGACCCAAATGTAGGCCATGATTAGGATTGTCATGAAAGAATGAAACAATCAATATACATTAATCTGTTAAATAAACATGTATATACAAAATGAATTTATGTCGATTCAGTGTCAGCTTTTTCTGGGATTCCACGCCCTAAAATAAGAATCCTGGTTTCCAATCGTCTAATGGAAGCCTCGATCGTGTCATGAGATATCCAAAAAACGTTCTCATTCTGACTCATCGGAGCAACGAATGGGAATGTTTTATCAAATTACTGAGGGGCTTGGTTTGCGCTTTACACAATAGATTCGTCACTCTTTCCGTCATCTGCATTTACAAAAGTTTAAGAGTTAGTTGGTGAATGATCGAACATGAATGCATGATATGAATTTGTCACAATTTTGTGGAAGAGAAAGATTAAATGAAACCTTTCCGAAACTGCCCCTGGCATAGGGAACAGCTCTTTGATAGGAAAGAGAAGTTGGGGGAGATTTTCGACTATTTTCTTCTCTGCATGGGAATTTCCCAATGTTTCTCCTGCTTCTTGTTGTAATGCTTGGATAACCTTCCCATTTTCCATTTGACACACTTGGGATATTTGAATCCTAATCACAAATTAGCCAAAAACCATTTTATCAAAAAATAAATCTATTTCATATTGTTCTCATTTTTGCCCGAAAATAATTTGATTCCTTCCTGACTTAAAACACTATAGCTTTCGTAATTAATCTTTTCCGGAATTTAGTTTTTAGATACAATATGTGAAACAAATTCTTGGTACTTTTGGGAAAACAAAAAATGAAAAACGTTACCAAGATACTTCTGCTTCTCGTTGTGACCGTGGGAGAGCTATGTGGCCAAGTTCCATTCAGCAAGCCTGGGAGACTTGATTCCTAATAAGAATAGGTAGCATGTTAAGATTATATGAAATTTAATAATTTATTTTAATACTTGAATGGATTGACCCAAATGTTACATGCAGTTAATACCAGGAAGAGCACGGTTGCGCAATGTTTGAGGACTTCTAAATTCATGCGCACATCATCAAGGCTCCTAGAAATTAACATCACATCAAAATCAGATAAATTGAGAATTTGCAAGTGTTAATTTGCAACAAGAGGGAATTGAATTCTTAGAGTTGAGGATATATATTCTACTTAATTCCTACCTGTGTTTTTGCTGTCCAAGCCCGAAGTAAGTAGCCAATGTTGCCATCTAAAACAAAATTCAGTAATACATGCATGGTCAGTACATATATTTATTTAATTTAATTTTTTTTTTTTTTGGAAACTGGATCAGTTTATATGGCAGTTTCATTATTAAAACATATTTGTATACTACTATCATTTTCCAATTCACTAATTTTTCAATAACTCAAGTGTCCGGACCAACTTATACGTGTCTCGATAGGGTTCAAATACTATTCGTAGGCTCATCATTGTCGAGTACTGGAAATAATATATTCAAATAGGCGTAAGAAATCTAAAACTTTTGACAAGGAAATTGGAAAATTGGCAGCTGAAGTAGTTTTGGTGATAACCCAAGAAAATTGTATGCACTAATTTTTTTTTTTTTGAACAGCGAAAGGGAATTTTATTAATCTCAGTAAGGATTAAAAGATTAAATGGTAAAGGAGAGAAAACAGCATCACAACGAAAAAGAAGTATCCCAACTACGTTGGCACTCGACTTCTTGACAATCATATGCCTCTCCACCATTATGCACTAATTATCTCGATCAGTAGCTTTAATTATCATAATCCTCAATATGTAATTAACTTAATTAGTGTATTTTATGGGTAATGAAAAAAAACTTTGGTAAATCAACGTTATAGCTTGAAAATAATTAAATAAAAGAAGAAGTTGTGAACATGTTGCATTAATATTATTGCATGTGCACTTGTTAAGTTTCCTTTTACGCACCTTCATATTTCCAGCCCTTCTTCCAAACTTCTCCGTCAAAACACCCAACGAATCGATCATCCCAACGGGCACCGGCGCCGGCTTTCCAATCTCCTCGAACGCCTCCTTAATCCGAACGCAATCGAATCTCCGAATATTATGCCCCGCCCAAATCCTCCCATTCAAAATCCCGAATATCTTCTCCGCCACGTCTTCAAAAAACGGCGCATCCTTCACCCCCTCTCGGGTTATCCCGTCGCATCGGCTCGACCTCAACGCAACCGCAGACAAGTCCCTAGGCCTAATCAGCGTGCAATAGCTCTCCAGCTCAACAAGCTTCCGCGGACAAACCACGATCGCCCCGAATTCTAGCACCACGAACTTTTGTCGGGTTCGGTTGGGTACGGTTGTTTCCAAGTCGAAGAATACGATTTCGGTCGACGGGGTTTGATTGGTTGGGGGGTTTGGAAATGTCATTTTTGGTTGAGATTGGAAGGGTTTGATGTGCTTGTGGTGGAAATGTAGGCATTGTGGTTGTAGCTTGTTCTTGTTATAAAAGGAGTGGGAAGAAGGAGAGAAATGCATTTGGGGTGGTGTGGAAGTAGAAGAAGGAAGAAGAATATCCTTGTGATTAAGTTTGTTGTTTGGATTTGGTTTTGCTTGTAGGTCAAGTTAGACTTAGTTTTGGGGTTTGGACAAAGGGGTGTCCTTAACGTATTTAGGATGTCCTATGCAAAGCAAAAATACCAGGTAGACAGGAATCTAATTACATACACTCTCCCTCGTATGTATTTATTGTTGGAAGAGAACCCCTTAAAGCAAGGACTACTTTAGACTCTAGGGTCAATCTTGGACACCCAAAATCACCCACTAGCCATATATATCGGCTACGTCTAGGCGTTTTCAACCAAAAAAGGTTTTAAATAAAATTAAATAAAGCTCGAAGTGTTGCCGGTTTAGGTCCCCCGACAATTTACGTATTTTAAGGACTCATGTTATCTTTATATACTTTCATTTTTAATCTTCACTTTAGGTTCTAAAAATTTCACAGCAGGCTCTGTCTATTTAAAAAGTGATCGAATCAATAGAAATGTAGTAGTGCAATACATGCAGGAGATAGGGTAGGGTACACTAGTGCCTGACCGTCAATTTCAGCCGTTCAAAAGTGTTTTGGACGGTCCAGATTTCTCTCTCCCTCTCTCCTCTTTCTCCATCTCAAATCTGGACCGTCCAAAACACTTTTGGACGGCCGAAATGCGCACTGAGTACCGCCACATGGTACTCACAGTGAAGTTTTTCTACATGTGGATATATAGACATGTATACGTACGTATGTGCATTTGGATATTCCCTTTGGGGGTGTGAAGCCTTGGGGAGAGGTTTCTAATTTCTTGACCCAATCTTGAATGTGTTGGGGGGTAATGGAGTAAATTTGAAGCAAAGCAAAATCATACTAAAAGAAAAGATTCCCTGTGGCAATGCAATACGTAAACTATTGAAGCCAATTTAACCAAACATGTGGGGCACGTATACGTGGCGATTTGGTATACGTGTTCATGGGATCATTCCACCTCTTTGACCAATGATGAAGATGGTCACAGAGGATAAAGGAGACAAAAATTCTTCGTTTGTATTTTACGTAATATTTTACTCTTAACATTTACGTGCAAACTTAGCACTTTACCGTTATTAACAGTTATTATTGTCGTCCAAACTAAGATTAACAAACAAAAAATTGTCTCATCGTACTGTTTAAAACATCAGTTTTATATTTACAACGTAATAGTACAAGCTTTGTTTGATTGAACAAGTTAGACATACTGGTTAAAAAACTTAAATTTAAATTTCATATTAAGAAAGTAATGCAAGGTTTGTCTGATTGGACACATTAGCTAGCTCCCAAGTTTAATTTTATTCACCCACCTCTCCTATTTCGCTGATCAGGCAGTTCTTTTTTTAGAACATGATATTTTAATTAACTCTGCAAAAGATCAACGTAATCAGGTATTGATAATTGGTTGTTTAAATCATACATACAATTTTTAGTTCAGATTCTTCTCTAACTTCTCAACTGAAAATTAGGTGATTTTATCAAGCATTTACTGATATCCAGTTGAGCTTATTTTTGGGGGGAGAATTAAAATATCATGGTTTAAGAGATGAACCATTCTGATCATCGATTTAAGAACATTATAGATTATAGAAAAGTAATCACATATTTTATACTCCCTCAGTCCCTTTTAAAGTTTCTAATTTCGTAAATATAATTCTTTGTGTAAATCATCATTACACTTTTAAAAGTTGTAACTTTCTTTACTTGTCCTCTACGAAGACATCATTAATACACAATTTATGGGAAACATAACAATTTTTACCAATAACTTTTTAAAATACATTTATTAAGAGATGATCCAAAATGAAATACTAGACCATAAAAATGGTATAGAGCTAGGAGTAGTGAATCCCATAAAGAACATAAAATACACCATCCATTTCCGATGCCTATATATTACAAAATTCAAATTTCAATTTTTTTTCTCATATTATGTAACTCGTTGCCGTTGGAGTAAACATGCAGCTATGTCCAATAATGGTCTTCACAAAACAACCCAAAAAGGTGAAAAAACAACCTGAAGCCTCAATTGAAAAGGAATTTAAAATTAAAATACAAAAAAAAAATACAGCAATAGCTGCGTTTCACAAGGAAGACAGCCAACAAACAGGTAAACCAAACAATGATCCTTCTTAAGCTATTTGAATGAGCCTGATTTGGAAAACACATTAAGCAACATATGACTTCTTGATGACGGAGCCATGCAGTGAGCACACAACGAACTATTCTTTTGCCTTTTAGAAAAGACATATGACTTGTTTGCGCGTTAACATAACTATTTAGCCTAAACACAATAAAAGCAGGCTAAATCCCACAGCATTATTTAATAAATACATACAAGATACAATAGAGAGGAAAATACAGACCAGTAGATATTTGTTTCTTGAACAGTCCTGCAGGATTTCCACTTGATTATTTTCGAGTACAAAAGGAATTGAGATGTCCTCAATTGAATTCATGATATGACCACCACAACTAAACAAATTTTCGATCTCGGAATAGGTACAACCTCAATAGTACAGTTACCATCTGAACTAAACAGGGACGGCACGTCTGAGAGAAGTTAGTGCATTCTTGATGTTTTCCGCTGCAGCCTGTATGGTGGGAAGAGATGCTGCATAGGAGATACGGATGCAGGTGTCATCCCCGAATGCACCGCCTGGGACAACAGCGACCTGAGAACCATAACGGGAAATCGATTGTAAACAAATAAGAAACAAGAGCAAAAGAGCAGAGAAATTCACTTCTTTTCCCCGTATGTAGACCGGGGTAACAAATTGATGAAGAATCAAGATGGACAACTTCACAGAATCACCTTGTCTGCCATGTGCTTTTCAACCACTATTGTTTCCCTTTTCATTTTCTTGTGCCTCTGGTCAACTTTCTACACTTTTTTGGTTAAAACTTTTTTTTTTTTATTGCTGTAAAAATTTCAACTAGACCAACAAAATACGAGAAGATTACCAAAAACAAAAAACTAAAAAGAACTGTTTTTCCCAGGATTTTTCCTTGGCCAAAAGTGTTCTCCAAATTTGGACAATCTTTTCATAAATAAGGTGCTTCTAGGACAGATGCTAGCAAAACGTAACTCGGCACCCACACTTCCCAGTGGAACTTCAAGCTCACTGTTTTTAAATAATATCCAAGTACAGACACTTCATAGAATCCCAGTCCCAAAATCTAAATTATGAGTTCGACATATAGTCAGTTTCTTTAGTACTCTACTTGTTTAGCCACATAATGAGAGAGCTTTCAGCACTAGAACTAATCTTTTATCAGGAGCTTATGTACGGTGTACTCATGAGCTCTTACAAACCTCTGTAATCCATTCCTCTAAATGTCACTTAATTAACAGCAATATCTACTTTCTTTTCAATAATTTGCCCGTTAAATGACACCCTCATAAGATTACCTGACCCTTCTCCAGCAAATAGCTGCATAGAGACTCTGAGTCTTTGATCGTACCAAAGCCTTCAGCTTCTGCCCCATAGTATGAGCTGAAGTCAAGGAAGAGATAGAAAGCTCCCTGGAAATGAGAAGTATATACCAAACAGAGGAAATTAAAATTTAGAAGGGAAAAAAAAAACACCACAAGAAAGCTAGGTCCTCTTTTTAAACACCATAAATATGTATATATGTATAGGACAAATAATGCCCATACCTGGGGCACTGAAATTTTAACACCTTCCAATTCACCAAAGGTCTGAACCAAATAATCTCGCCGCTCCTTAAATGCCTTGACCATAGTAGCAACCGCTTCTCCACCAGCATAACCCAGTCCTAAAGCAGCAACACCTGCTTTTTGGGATATACTACTGGCACCTGAAGTGGCCTAGAATGACGCATTCATGGTGAGCTATTGATTATAGGACATTCCTCAAAAAATTCCCAAAGTTTCAGAGTTTCGTGTTAAAATAACAATTTGCAGGCTCCAATTATGATTTTTTACACTGCATTACGTAATAACTTTCAAGCAGTTCTTACTGATCATATAGCAACTTCATAGCACAGAGCTGTCTCAACCGCCAAATATAACATGAACAATATCATGATTTGTATCCAATGTATTGAGGTTTTCAAGTTTGAACAATTAAAGCCATAAGATATCATAGTCAGAGGGATTTCATCCTGTATGTTTTAATATTCCGGTATAAAGACTATAACTACTGGACAAAACACAACAGTGGCCTCTTTGATCTGTAGGAAAACTCAAAAGCCTTTAATCTCAAAGTTCTTTAGCTTTACTGGTTGAAATATTTTTCATACATATAATTTGAGAAGAACTGGAGCTTCTCAAAGTACTCTCGTTACTTGTTGGCTATTGCCGCTTAATATTGTACTCTCCTTATATCAGGGGCTTAATGAAGAAAAAAATAGGAAGAGTCAAATTGAGATGGGGACAAGTTCGAATATACTACTAAAACATAGGAATATAGATGTATTTTTTGGCATTGGATGGGTTCAGCAGCCCACGCTCCCCTGTCTAGCTCCACCAGAGTGCTAGAGTCCTAACCCAAGGGTATGGATATGCCATTTGACGGAGCCAGATGGAAATAACTAGGAGTCCTAACCACCAGAATTGTTAATAATGCAATACCATTTCAACAATCCTGGTGATCAAAATACGACCCCATCTTTATTAGCAATGGGAAAGAACACGAGGAACATTCTTTCATCAGCCATATCTTTAGGATTGTCAAAAGGTTTAGAAAAAAACGTCTAGGGTATCATCCAAAGATTAAAAGAGTAATTGTAGACAGTGCAAAAGGGCAAGAAGCAGAATATCTTTTCTGTCATGCCTCGAGAGAGAAAGTATCTCCATAACAACGGGTGGAAGACAATTCAGTTATCACCAAAAGCCTTAAGAATCATCAAGAAAATGGATTTGTCATGAACAGGATGCTAGCAGCCATATTGATGAAGGTTATGGCATAAAATTTCGTAAGAGGCAACCTCCAAAAATGATGGGTGTGGAGAGGCCAAGAAATGGCATACCTGGCTTTGTATCTTTCCACATGCCGCAACAAAGTGTGTAGGACCAGCTAAGTATCCAAGTCTCCATCCAGTCATTGCAAAGGCCTGCGAAAGTTCAAAACTATGGGGTTCATGCCTTGATTATTATATTGTTACAGCTTTGTCTACAATGGGGACAGCTCAGGAAAACAGAAAGAAGCTCAAAAGAAACAAATTTGAAGCACCTTAGAAAACCCATTGACAGTCAAAGTCCTCTCCCACATGCCCGGCAAAGATGCAAAGCTTGTGTGAGTGGCTGGTGCATAAATAATGTGTTCATAAATTTCATCAGATAGCACCTGAATAAAACAGCCAAAGATTGTCCAAAACATATGTTAGCCAAGTGAAAATGCTCAAAGTAAAGGTACCACTAGTTGAATCGTAAGTGACATTACCAGAAGCCGAGGATGCCTTGCAACAACCTGAGCGATCTGTTCTAGCAGTTTCTTCGGGTAAACACTTCCTGTTGGATTAGATGGACTACAGAGAATCAATAGTCTAGACTTCTCAGTGAGTTTGGATTCTAGGAGCTTTGGGTCTAAGAGAAAATCATCAGAGATGTGGGTTGGAAGAATCACAGGGTTCGCATCAGCCAGCCTTGCCATTTCTGGGTAACTCACCCAAAATGGAGCTGGAATTATAACCTGTAGAATAAATTTCATGCCGTAAGTTTAAATCAACTGTTTTTCTGGGGTTCAAACCTCACTTTAACTAACAATACTGACTTTCGCCGAGCAAACAAAAATGTAAATCAACTGCACAGGTAGATAATTACGTTTAAACATATAAAAGTTCAGCACCCATCATCTTGTTAAATGTCAACCAACATATATTACTTCAATTTGGGCTCACACAGTCAACCTTCTTGGAAAGCATGGTGTGCAGGGATGTGTGAGTTATTTTTTTGTCTTATTTCATTTAACTAGTAATGGTACACATGCTTTGCAAATGACTTTTAAACACCTCCAAAATATCCCTTGCAAATGACTTTAAGTAACAATAAATACACACACACACACACACATGTATGTATATACAGCGCAGTTCCAAAACCTGATTGGGGTTCCCATCAAGAACTCCTATTTCCAAATCAAATTTTCATGATCCGAACCATCCAATGTGTTTAAAACGTGTTTTTAAGGGTCCCCGCGATACATTTTTATCAAAAACTGATCGGATCAAGTCCTTCTCGGTTTTTTTTTTTTTTTTTTAAGATTTCTCACGGGGACCCTTAAAAATACGTTTTAAACACATTATGGTTCGGATCACGACAATTTGATCGGGAAATTGGCGAATTGTAGGAGTCCCTGATGGGAATCCCATCAGGTATACCTAATTGGAACAACGCTATAGAGAGAGAGAGAGAGAGAGAGAGAGAGAGAGAGAGGAATTATCTAGTCCGGGATCCCTAAGTCCGGGACTCAAAGTTCCGGATCAAATTTTCATGATCCGAACCGTCCAATGTGTTTAAACTTTAAAACGTGTTTTCAAGGGTCCCCGTGAGAATGTTCAGTTTTATGAAAAACTGCTCAGATCAAGCTCTTCCCGGTAATTTTTTTGGATGATTTCTCGCGGGGACCCTTAAAAACACTTTTTAAATACATTGGACGGTTTGGATAATGCAAAAACATGTTTTAAAACCTTCAAAACATCAAAAGACCTCCAGTCCGGGATCTTGGACTGGATAATTGGCGTATATATATATACACATATGCATTCTAGAATTTGAATACAACCGCTCTTTTTTAATGGCATATGAATACAACTGTTATGGAATATTCGAAAGACACTACAGATATGCAACAGGTGTAACAATCAATCCTTTGATGATTATGGAAGTTTGGACTACACTAACCTCATCTCCAGGTGAACAAACAGCTAGCACTGCTTGAAGGATGCTCTGCTTCGCTCCATTACTCACAAGAATCTGATCAGGTGTATAAGAAATCCCATTCTCCTCTGGCATAAAAACAAAACATCAAAATCTCCCTCTTACCAAGAATACCAATTGCTTAAGTTGAAGGAAACCATTTTACAAATAGAAAAACAACTAACCTTTCAACTTGTTACAAATCGCTAAGCGGAGCTCTTGAGTCCCGGCATTTGGGGTGTACCTTGTGTAGCCTTCTCGTATTGCATTCATCCCAGCCTAATCTTCCAACGTCACGAAATACAGAAAAAGTGACAAAATGATGCAAGAAATGGAAAGAAAACCTAAATTTTCAAACAAAATAAAATACACAGACAGCAGCCAAGAATTACCTCTGCTATTACGGTTGGGGTATCAAAATCAGGTTCTCCAGCAGCTAATCGGATAACAGGCACACCAGCTTGTATGAGAGCTGTTGCCTGGTCAGTTATGGCCACTGTTTTGGAGGGCTTCACCGAATTTACTCTTGGACTAAGCGAGATATCAACCTCCATTGCTCTAACAACGGGAGTTATCCTTTTCGCTTGTAGCAGTCTTGTATTTCCCGAAGATCTAACCAGAAGCAGAACCAGAATTAGTGAAGAAAGAGTGCATTGAGGAGAATGATGCTACGTTATTCTCATGTTCTACAAATTGGTATTATATCATTTTTGGTATTATGAGATCTCCTATCTCCATAAATCACTCCTTACTACAAATACTGTTGCAGTGCACCTAAACCTAGTTACAATTTCCATACAAACATCTATGTAGTATAAGGGCATCTTCAACCCACCCTTCATAACTTCATTTTTGCCTCCATTCCTCCATTTTAGAGGAAAACCTCTCCCCAACCCATCCTCCATTTCTCTCTCCATTTTGGAGGATTGCTTTTCACCCTCCAAATATGGAGGATCAAAAAATTATGGAGGATCACCTCCATTTCACTATTCATCCTTTCCAAATTCCTCTTATGTCCTCTTTTTGTCCTCACCCTCCAATGACAAAGCCAATGTGTTTGAGAAATGGAGGAATGGAGATTATTGGGTTGGAGCTCACATGAATAGTGAAATCCTTTAAATTCACTTTTTGGATATAAAATTATATTTTGATCCTCCAAAATGGAGGAATGGAGGTTATTGGGTTGAAGATGCCCTAAATATCTCTCTAATTTCACAATTATTTCCTCTCCCCACAAATCACTCCTTACTAGATAAAGCTACAGAGTACCTTATAATATCTCTCTCTTTAATTACAAAACCAAACCACCATTTCTAGATATGTTATACGGGATTAAGTTATTTCCACCGCTTGTGGAAACAAAAGTTTCCTCCAAATCAATTGTATTGCTCCATGTGTCCAAACAGTGGTCCCAAATAGTAGAATATGGACATGTGGCGCAATGCAACCGATTTGGAGGAAACTTTTGTTCCCCATATCAAAATCAATTCCCACATTCAACTCTCTCTCTCTCTCTCTCTCTCTCTCTCTCTCTCTCTCTCTCTCTCTCTCTCTCTCTCTCTCTCTCTCTCTGTGGCGCAATGCACTCGATTTGGAAAGTTTTGTTTCCACCGGCGGTGGAAATAACTTAAACACGATTCATATCAAAATCAATTCCCACATTCAACTCTCTCTCTCTCTCTCTCTCTGTGTGTGTGTGTGTGTGGCGCAATCCAATCGATTTGGAGGAAACTTTTGTTTCCACCGGCGGTGGAAATAACTTAAACACGATCCATATCAAAATCAATTCCCGCATTCAACTCTCTCTCTCTCTCTCTCTCTCTCTCTCTCTCTCTCTCACACACACACACACACACACACAAATCACTCCTTACTAAATAAAGCTGCAGAGTACCTTATATATCTCCCTTCAATTACAAAGCCAAACCACGATTTCTAGATACATTATACACACGATCCATATCTGATGTAGCTTGGTTGGAGGTTCCAACAAGTACAATGGTAGATGGACCCGACTACCACAAATCAAGGCTGAAACTATGCAAGAATCAGATTTTGGAACTGATTTGGAACTGATTCTTGCAGAATCCAGCAACTAAGGCTCGAAATCCACGAGCTATGGGGCTCAAAACCAAGCCCTACAAGGCAGCACCCCAAGGCTATGACAAAACACTAAAAATCTGAAATTTCATTCATCAAAAAACTCCCTTACAACCAGATTATATTCCTATACATAGATGTTCCTAAAGAGGTTACTTAAAAGTGAAGTACCTCTGCCTAATATGACAATATAGTAGCAGCTGTTATTTTTTACTTAGAAAGGCTGCTGCTTGCTGGCTGCTGACTGTTACTGCTGCTGAAACAACCCATGAGCAACTTCTAAGAACACACATACTAAAGACTTACCTTACAACTAAGGAAACTAAAAAAAAAAACACCAAAATAAGAAATCCTAAGTGCAAAAAATGGAAAAATATCCTATTAGACCATAAAACTGAACACAAACAGCCTCTCAAGCTCTTTTGTGGGCCGGAGTGTGTTCCCTTCATCCTCAAGAATTGGTTTGCATCTTGATTGCATCAATATCAAAATCAATATCAAAATCAATTCCAACATTCAACTCTGTGTGTGTGTGTGTGCGTGCAATGATTTTGTGCTTCATCTCCTTTCCTTTTGGCAGTAAATAGTATCAATAATGCTAGAGACAAAACAACCGGCCACAACACCAACCACAACAGCCTACGTTGTACTACATGATTGGTTGTGGCCAGTTGTTGTGTGCCTAGTATTCTCATGGCCCGAAACAACAAGTATACAACAGAAGCAAACAAGAACAAACACCTGGAAAAAATAAAAAAATAAAAACCACAGTAAAGAAACGAGAAGAAAACAATGAAAAGTCAACAAACTAAGAGCCAAAAAAACTCCCAACTAGCCAAAAGAATTCCCCTTGATGCTTCGAAGTTCGACAATGAAACCCAAAATGGACAAAATCAACTGGGACGGAGAGAATCCAGATTGATTACCTTTTGAGGAGTTTCAAGAAATTTTACTTCTTATTCATCCAGTAATTTTGATTTCTTTAAAGGTACTTAATATTTTGCACTAAAAAATCAGTCAAAAAATATATATATATATATATAAAAAAAAAAAGACTATCTTTTCCACTCGCGAGTTGATAGAATTACAAATAAGACTATCTTTGATCGTTTCCAAGGTATGAAAAGGCGCCGGAGTGAATTGCAAAAGTAAAATTACATTAGTTAATACAAATCTACTTGTTTGATTAATTAACCTCTTCGTATAATCATTTCTTCCCATGCTTCTAGTTTTTTACCAGACTAATCGAAGTTCTTTCTCCGCCCCTTACAATCAACCTATTATGACTTTTGCACAGAATACTTTGTTGATTTATCTATCAATTCAGTCTTGTCTACAGGTATCAATTTTTGTTCTGGCCAAAACAAAAAATTTCAACTTTTTGCATCATAGAGTCTTCGTCATACCAGGAAACCAGTTCAAGAATAACAGCAACACAGAAACTTTTGGCCAAATCAAATGTTTGATCTCTTGACTGAAACAATATCTATTGATATGCAAAAGAAAGGCATTCCCAATTGAAGGGGGGGGGGGGGGGGGGGGGGGGGGGGAACCACTTTCATTCGAATCAGTTGACCGCATCGCAAAAAATCGCTTGTATTAGAACAACTATATATTCTTTTTGAAGCTTGTATTTTTCACAGTACGGGGATTGACATTGCTGAGTACAATCGAAGCGAAAAATAAATAAATAAAAAAAGAGATGGGTTGCTTACTTGAGGGAGAAATGGGGTAGGGGAGAGGAGAAAGAGAGTGATTTGAAGAAGGTATCGGAGTCAGACGTCGACGAAGAACGCACTCCGACGTATTGGTGTCTCGAAGAAACGCTTGGGGAGCCCCGCACGCAAGAATTTGCCATTCCGGAGAGAGAAAGACTGTAGCTGTGAGAGAGAGACAGATTGCGTGAATCTATTGTGCAGCAGTCGTAGAAGTATGAGAGAGAGAGAGAGAGAGAGAGAGAGAGAGAGAGAGAGAGAGTTGGGCAGTCGGGGTGGGGTTGGTGGGAGAGGTGGGCGGCGGGTTGGTAGGTGAACAGAAGTACACCAAATTTCCTAGATAAATTTCATTGGCCGCATCATCAACGCAACAGCTGACGTGGCACGCCACGTCAGCCAGTTGATGGGTTCCGCCAAAATCAGACGACTATATAATATCAAAACAAAATCAACACCATATCCTTAGAATCGTTTTCTTCTTCAAAATCAGAGAAAATTTCGTCAATAATTAGTTAACCCTGAGAACTTACCCCCACAAATTTCACTCTCAACGACTGTTGTCCTTCTTTCTCCGTTTCGTCTTTCCAATTTTCTTCAACAGACATCAACACATCAGACTTTGTTGAAAGTTGTGCTAACTTTATTAGTTTAATTTAGTATTTTTCACACATGGTTCATGTACATGGCTTGGTACATGAATGTAGTTCAAGGGTCTTTTGTTAAGTTCAAGGGTTATTAGTAATAATCATGTATGGAGTCCAATGGTCATTCATGAATCTATTTATTGTCTAGAGTTGCGTACTTGACTAGATACATGTTAGGAGAGTCCTATAAATTCTAGATGTGTTTGAGTCATTTTGTGTATCTTTTGTAGAGAGTAAGAAAGGAGATATTATGAAATAAAAGTTCCAGTGTTTTTCCTCCTATTTGAGTGTTGATTCTAAATGTTCTTCTTGTTCTAATTTTTATTTCTTCAACGGTCTTGGGCGTGCAGTCTAGGGTTCTAGCTGCATTTTTGGAGAGTGTGATTCTCTCAAGTGACTTCGAAACATCCACGAGGGTTTTGCCGAAGGCGAAAGAAGTGCCGGTGGGAGAGAGAAGGCGTCTGCGAAGGCGAAGATTAGGCTGTTGGGGTGGAGACGAGAGAGTTCCGTAGCTTTCTTGAACTGGCCTTAACGGCGCTTTGTGAAGCGAACAATAAATCTTTACACACAATTGTTATCTAATTTAAATGCGCTTTTTTGCCTTAAATTTTTAGATTCTAGGGAAAATTGCTGTAAAATGGAACTAGGGGCAAATAATTACCAATACATGGTGTACTTTTCCCAAATTAGAGATATATGGTAAGAAGAAAAACAATTGTAAAGACATGGAATGGGGGGCAAAATTACCCACGACTGGAATTTGGTTCTTAAAACAAACCCAACCCCTCTCTCTCTCCCTCTCCCTCTGAGATCACAGCATCAGCAACGGCAGACGAATCAAGGTCAGCAAACTATTTCCATTTCCTTTCCTCTCTAGATTTTCCCACTTTGTATCGCAACAGAAATTTTCTTCCCTTTTAAGCTTTAATGTCTTTTGCACATGCACCGATTCAACCTGAGATTATCAATTGGATCTTATTAATACACTTTTAAAAGGATTCATGAGATCTAGGGTGATTTTCCCAGTCTTATTGTAAAGGATTCAAGAACACTTGGTTAAATTGATGATTTCTAGGGTGATTTTGTTGCGAGGACCCTCAAAATTTGGAATTGTTGCATACAACAACTATGAAACATATCACGCACATAAGGTGTTTGGTTAAATGTCTCAACGAAGATGCATTTTCTTTTCATTCTCAGGGACCAACTCGGGTGCAATTAATTTTTTGAAGAATGCAATCACATTCCATGAATAGTGCAACATAGACGTAGGAACGGTGCAAGGAGAATAATATATTTTCAGAAAGTGTGACTTGACAACATTGCAACCCCGTTTGGACCAACTCGCGTGCAATTAATTGTTTGAAGAGTGCAATCACATTCCATGAATGGTGCAACATAGACGCAGGAACGGTGCAACACATGCGTAGGAGGAGGGAGAGTGAGGGGGTTGGTTTAGGGGGTTTTTTTTAGACAAGGGTATTTTGGTCCACACTAAAATTGGTACCATGTATGTGCAATTAAATTTTTCCTTTTCATGTTGGGATCAATTTCCAAAAACTGTTCCATGTATTGGCAATTATTTGCCCCTAGTTCAATTTTTAAGCAATTTCCCCTAGATTCTATACTGACATTCTCTTCTCTTTTTTTTTTCACACGTTAAAAAAATAATAATAATAATTTTACATACCAGGGAAGGGGCTGTTGAATTTTAATTACAAATTTGTTGCTTCGTCCATGATAAAAAAAATTTAAAAAAAATAGTCGCTTCATTTATGTCTTTTAAGAAGAGTTATTTTCGCGAATATGACACCTTTGACAATAAAAAAGTATGTATCCGGCTTTATCTCATAAATTTTGTGCATACAAGAGTACGTGAACATATTTTTCACAAGCTCTATAATAGTTTAACTTCTATCTTAATTGGATTAATTTACTCAAAAAAGAATAATGAAGATTATTTTTCATGTCATTTTCAAGTGTCTTAATTTCTATTTTTTCATCTTTGTCTTAATTAGATGCTATATCTCGCCAGCTAAGAGTTTAAGACTGCCCTTGGTGACATTGCTCCATAGGCAACACGGCTTGATGTTTCTACCAAGTGGCAAGGTTACTTTGTTGGCACCTCCAGGCAACTAGGCGTCCCTTCCACCTTTCCATTGGCACTTTTTGGCAATTAGGCATTCCTGGTCCCTCTCCACTTTCTACTCGAGCAATTTCGGGTAACTCGACAGGCTTTCCACCTAGTGAAGTTGCTCCATTGTTGCTACATTTGAAACCACCATTTGATCATTCTAGCATCGTGAAAAGGTGTTACAAACGATTGCCATTGATTATTGCACCCAAGGCTAGCTTAGTTAGTATAGGGGCATAAAAGCAAACTTTAAAAACTGATGAGCCTTCAACGATAAAATAGGACAAAATTCATAATTTTAGAAAAATTGGGCCTTATTCTTGTGGGGTCTTCTTATAATTGGAGGGAATTATGGGGTTAAAAGCAAGCATTTCACTTACGCAAAGGTAGAGCCGGGCTTGATTGCACCTGGTATTTCTTTTTTCTTTTTTTTGATACCAAATCTTTGCAAAAATAAGATAATAGCAAATGACATCAAAGATTTGATTTGATAATTTTAAAAAAATGCTCAACTGTTTGGTGTGTTATCTTGTTTGTAACTCACATTCTCAATCTTGTTTATAATTCATGCTCTCAAAGTTATAAAGAAATCAAAGTTCTGAATTCAAAAAATGATTTAAAACAATACTGTGGTGACTATGTTTTGAGAATCATATGATGTGGTCGTCGTTGCTTTGGCATAATGTGATTCACTACATAATTAAAGGGGCACATTCTGCCCAACGTATTGATGACACATTACGTGGTACAACAAATATGAAAATGCCTTGAGCAGTTCTTAGCTTCTTGGACAATATGCCCAAAAGCAGCTCATGCTCTTGTTGTTTTGGCTAGAGACTCCCCAGTCCCCTCTGACTACCTAACTGTATAGTGTGGTTGCTTTCTTATATGTATGTATTTGGTATTTCTCTAACGAAAAACGAATCGCCTTCGACCTGAATATTCGACAGACGACCCAAGTTCTTCGCAAAGAGAATCCCTTTTAGAGCAGCCATTGCTTCAACACTATGCACATCCAATCTTGTGCTTGTTACCAACAGATCCACCAAAATAGCCTTCCAAGAGCAACTGGGTTTATCCCTTGGTGGAGGTGCAATAGATGTTTGAGCAAAGCTGTACTCTTGCAAATAATTACCAGCAAATAAAGCGACCTCGCCCGGAGTTCTACTTTTCTTGTTAAACACTTGCATTGTGATTCAAACAATAACCCACAGCAGAAAGATCATTACAAAACAAAAGCCTATAACCCAATTAATTGGACTCATACCTGGGGACACATGCCTGGGCAAATTCAAAGGGCTCTCATCGCAAGATACAATAGAGAGGAAAATACAGATGAGTGGATATTGGTTTCTTGACACTCCGTCAAGATTTCCACTTCATAATTGTTGAGTACAAAAGGAATGCAGATGTCCTCAACTGAATTCATGATATAACAACCACCAGTAAACAAATTTTCGATACCAGAATAGGAACAACCACAATAGCTTAGCTACCATTACCATCTAAGCTAGACAGTCTTGATAAGTCTGATCGTTGTCTTCTTAAGTCTGGTCGTCGTCTTCTTAATCGAGGCGATCTTCATCAGCCTTCTATTCTTTTTCTGAAGATATCTTCTCTTCTGCTGCTGAATCGAGATGCTCTTGATCAGCCTTCTCTTTTTCTTTTTTTAACTGTATTCGTTTTTCGAGTTCCGCGTACACTTTTTTGAATTCCAACTCCCATTCACTGAGATCCAGTTGAAAAGGCTCCTCTTTTTCTTCGAAATCCCATTTAAGGGGATCCGTGGACACCATGTCTTCATCCATAGGAACCCAAGTGCCTGGATCAATCAAAAGGTCGATTCTATCTGAACTACTCATTTCCACATGATATCCGCAACTTTCACAGATATAATTTTTTGAATTAAAAAGTGGCTTATAATTTAAGCCATAACAGACGTCGCATTGAACCCACAAATGCCTATATTTGTGGAATCCACCAGGATTATTTTCACCCTCTGTTGCTCTTACAACAGGACTTATCCTTTTTGTCTGTAGTGGTCTTGTAATCCCCGAAGATCTAACCAGAAACAGAAACAGAATTAGAGAAGAAAGAGAGTATTGAGGAGAAGAGAAAAACTAGATTCTTAGAAACACCACTTTACAGGATTAAAAGCACTTGATAGCCTATGACATCAAACCGCCAAAAAGTAAGACAAAGCAATAGGCATTCTATCATAACTTAAAAGGACGACAGCAAATTATTGGAAATGACTGTGTTGCTTTCAAACATTCTTCATTCTAGGCACATAATGTGTGGAAAGTGCTACATAAAATAGGACTAGAAAACTAATCTAACAACCTGTAATTGTTAATATAGAAAGACAGAATGAGCAAACTTTAGAAGAGTATAAATCAGAGCCCTCCTCCACTGCAACATGCCAAGTTATTCTCTATCTTTACAACTTGGTGAAATTTCATTTCCAACACTATGTGAAAATATTTCCTCTTTACACAAATCACTCCTTACTAAATATTAGACCTAAGGTAATCTTTCAATAGGAGTATATACGTATCTTTCTTTAATAGCAAAACCAATCCACCATTTCTAAATACGTTATACACACGATCCATATTAATATAAATTAAACATTCAACTCTCTCTCTCTCTCTCTCTGCGCAATAATTTTGTGCATCATGTCCTTTCTTTTGGGGGTAAAATGCATTCTCATGGCCAGAAAAAAACAAGTACATCAGAAGTGGGGGTGGCAATTTCCGACATGATACAAACCCGACACGAAATTAGCGGGTTAGGATCGGCTATTTCTGACATGGAGCACAAATATGACGCAACAAGATAACACGAAAACTAAATATGCCGGGTTAGAGTTGAGAGAATTCTAACACGATACAAACACGACACGACGCAGGCTGGGAATTTATGAAAGGAAACGATAACACGACATGAACCCAACACGAAGTTAACGGGTTAGGGCCGGTTATTTATGACACGACATGATAACACGAAAAGTTGGGCTAGGATTGAGAGAATTCTGACACGAATACGAGATGACACAACATGACACGATACCCACCCCTCATCAGAAACAACCAAGGACAAACCCATAGAATAAACCAAAGATGCCTACAAAGAATCAAGAAGAAACAATGAAAGATCAACAAAACAGAAGCAACAAAAGTTGCAACTAGCCAAGAGCTATTTCATTTTTGCTTCCACTTTAGAGCTTCTATACTTTCTTTTATCCAACTTAGAAGGATGATCGTCATTATCGACATTCAACCATGAAACCCAAAATGGACAAACCAATGATCCGTAGGGAATCCAGATACATAAACAATCAAATTCTACTTCGTATCCATTACCAATCAAGGCATTTTATATTTTGCATTTAAGTTTTGTTGTTCAGACCCCACAAAAAATCACAAAATTGTCCTAACAAGCTTCAAACATCAGTGAAAATAAGAAATTTCCGAGCGTTCTCTTCTCCTTGTGAGTCGACGGAGTTACCAATAATACTATCATTCATCATTTTCAATGTATGAAAAGACAGAGTCAATTGCAAAGCAAAATTACATGTACTAAATACAAATCTACTTGCTTGATTAACTATTAATTTAATCACTTCTTTCAATTAGCAAATTAGATAGAAGAAATCGCATGAGGTTCTTGTTTTTTACCCCACTGATCGAAAGTTCTAACTCCGCCCCCTACAATAATCATAGTATAAGTTTTCTCAGATTACTTCGTTGCATTATCTACAAATTCAGTCTTATCTCTTCTTTTTTTTTTTTGGCTAAAAAATCAGTCTTTTCTACCGGTATCAATTTTAGTCGCCCCCCCACCAAAGAATACGAAAATTGATTGGCTGAAAAGAATATCGATATGCAAATGAATGGCATTCCCAATTGAAGGGGAAAAAAAATAATTTGGTTCCAATCAGTCGACCGCATCCCAAAACGCCGTATAATTTGAACTAGAGATTCCATTGGGAACAATTTTTTTTTTTCTTTTGGTAAGTTCATTGAGTGCAAATTGAAGCAACAAACAATGAAGAATTCGGATCCAAATTACAGAGAGAGGGATTGGTTGCTTACCTGATCCGGGAGAAAGAGAGTGATTTGAGGAAGCCATGGTAATCAGACGACGAAGAACGTACTCCGACGTATTGGTGTCCCGAAGAAACACTTGGGGAACTCCGCAGGAAAGAATTTGCCATTTTGGAGAGCGAGAGAGAATGCCTGATACCATGGTGTAGCAACGCACAAGTATACGCGCGCGACAAAGAGATGGGCAGTTGGGGCGGAGAATACGAGACGCGGGCGGCGGGTTAGTAGGTGAACTACAACAAAATTTGGATCCGAATTATTTCCTATTTATATTTTCAAAAATGATAGATACACTCCCTCCCCAACCACTCCCTACCACTCCCCCTCTCACATGTGGTGGATCCCACCGTGGGTTCCACATGTGATGGGTCCCACCACATGTGAGAGGGGGAGTGGTAGGGAGTGGTTGGGAGGGAGTGTATGTATCATTGTTCTTATATTTTGGACCGGAGTAGGAAATCCACTTTTGGATTATCGACGTAAGTAGTATTTATGGTTTGAATTTACTTATAAATTTTTACGGAAAAGAGTTAATTCTTGAAATTTCTAAGTTCCATTAACCCTATATAGCAACTTGCCAAGTTTCAATGGAACTTTAGTCATTATTACTAAAAAGGTTTCAACGAAAAATCTTTGACTAATAAAAGAAAGAACAATGATAGGTACACACCCTTTGTGTCACTCCCCACCACATCCTCACTCACATGGGGTGTGGAGCCCTCATGGGGCCCACACGTGGGAACCACACCTCATGTGAGTGAGGGTGTGGTGGGGAGTGACACAAAGTGTGTGTACCTATCATTTTTGTAAAAGAAAAGACACTAATTAACAAAATTATTGCAAATCCTCAATTCCTCATCGTACTCGTCAATCAACACATGATTGATGTGGGGCTGGTTTTCACAACTCTTTCGCCTCTCTCTTCTTTCTCTCTCTAGGATACATTATTTAGGGTTTGCTTGGGGTGGGTGGGGCTGCCGCAGCCACCACCCCCACCTCTTTCTCCGACCTCCATTGGCCACCAGATCCTTTTTACCTCATTCCTTAGCGATCAGCTCCACTCTCTACTTGGCCTCCATAACCTTCTTCCATCTCCGTTTCAATCTCTTTCCACGGCTCCTTGTCATCGTCTTCTTCTTGAGTCAGGTGGTGACTGTTTTTGTGGTGTTGATGGAGTTGCAGGGAGGGGGTTCTGGTTTGTTTCTCCAAAGAAGGGTTCCGGATCTGGCTCCCAGCTACTACTTCTACCGACGAACGCATCCATTTCAGTCTTAGCTGGCGTCTGGTTCCGGTGTAAGGGCGAAGTTTGGGGGCTAGTTTCAGACTCCACGCCGAATAAAGCAGCCTTTTCCGGTGCGGGGGATTCCAGCGGTCTCTCCACGACGGTTTTTTATTTAGTTTTATTTTTTGTTTTGTTGTACTCCTCTGTTGGAGTCTTTCTATTCCCTAATCTTTGTAGAATCTTTGCAACCCGGTGGGGGTATTTCTTCTATGTACTCGGTGTTTTCCCATCCAAACCACATGGATAACCCGATTATCGGGGGTTTTTACCTTTCGATGGGCTCCGGTTTAGGGTTTTGTAGCCCTTTGGGCAGTTTTTGAGTAATCAAAAACTCTGAGTTCAATATAAAAAAAAAAACTAATTAACAAAATTACACTTGAACCCTTGGAATATGCTTATTCACATTTTAGACCCCTCATTTACTTAGGGGTTATTGCCTGTTAGCAAATGGGAAACAACCCCAATCAAATTGCAAAAACTAAAACTTATACTTTGAAACCCTAATTTTATTAATCACTAAATTAATCTTTGGTTCACGAAATAACTCTTCGATCCTCAAAGATTTGTAAGTAAACAAATGGACCTATAAGCAAAATCGTATTGGATAACCTCCCCAGAACCCACTATGTCCTTTATTCGCCTTTTAAATTGTGGTTCTTACTCTATTGAATTCGATGCAACTTTTGTTGTGTAACATATTAATACTAATAGAATGTGAGAATGGACTTAGGTTCACGGGTTGGTGTATGTACATAGATGATCACACAGACAATTCTAAGTTAATGAAGCTTTAAAAGTAGAAGATGTTATAGTAGGATCTGGGGAGGTATCCAGCAGAGTCCCGCAAGTGCGTGGTAATTAGCGGAACCTAGTTAGGGTTAGCTGCAGAAATGATGTAGAGATCAACGGAGCCAGGTTAAGGTTAGTTGGAGAAATGGTATTGAGTACTGAAACCCTAGAGGGCGCTGTGTGATTGCTCTCTGTGAAACAACCAAGGTTCTAAAAGACGCTAGTCGGTCCCAGGTCGGTCGGCTGCTGACTAGCGACTTTTGACCAACTAATTGCCGACTTGGCCGACTAATTGCTGATTTTTGCCCGACTAGTCGGATTTCGATCAAGTCGGGGGACCTCCGACTAGCGACTTGGAGCTGACTAGTCGGCCGACTTTTAGAACACTCAAACAGCTGGTGATCATTAAGGTGATTTCATACTATGGTTTCAAGTCATGGTCTATATATTCTTCCTAAGGTTCGCTTAATTAGTTCCTTGGGGGTTTTGTTCATCCTTGTGAGGCAATTGTTAAATCTGACTAAGTAGATAACTTAGGCGTTTTCATCTTGGCCTCTGAGGGGCAAACAAAGAGGGAGTGGAATAATAAGGGTGGCCATTAGTCTAAGTGACGTGGGATGTTTCTCAAGGTTGAGATTTTAGAAAGACATATAAGATAAGGCTAGATAATGAATCAATTTACCTATTCTTCACTTCTTTTAATTACTTTTATTGTAAGGGTTAGTGGTAAGAGTTATATATTTAGCGATTATTCACTCATGGTTCTATTTCGGCCCTATCATTTTCCAAGTACTGAAGAGGAATAAGGTGAACAATACTACCAAAATAAAAATGATGTTGCCAATCAAGAACCAGTTAAAGATTGGGAACTCAACCTAGACCTCTAAAAAGCTTTGTTGCACTTTCGTACTTTTGATATGTTTAACGTAATATAAATGACTAACTAAATATTTCATTTTCGCTGTAATCAAATTGCATTTGTTTTTTAGAGGAGGATATGAAGGTAATCTAGGCATGCTGACTAGTGAGTGAGCAAGAGGACCCAATCAAGCTATATATGTTTAACTTTAATGTCTATTGCACTATTTTGATGCGATTAAGTTAACTCTCAAATTAAACCATTTTCCAAAGAAATGATATAATTAACGTTTCCAAATATTGGGTCATTACAGTGTTAAAATCAATCTTCATTGAATTCATACCCATAGTATTTATTTGTCCCATATATGCAAGCATAGCAATTTAGTTAAAATTTTGTCTCTTCATTGATGATCAAAAATAAAAAATAAAACTGGTTGCATCATTCATATTTGTCATCTGAAAAGAATTATTTATGACTTACCAAAAAAAAAAAAAAATTTATTTACGCGAACATGAGATCTTTCACAATAATGACATATAATATCCGACTTTATGTCTTATTTTTTGTCCATAGAGACTTGAACATATCTTTTACACGCTCTTGATAGTTTATGTTCTATCTTAATTGGTTTACTATTTGAGGAAAAAAAAATCAATGAACTGGATTATTTTCTATGTCAATTTTCTAAGTGTCATGATTATCTCTCCATTTTCCCATATTCTTCTTGATTAAATGACATTTCTGAGCAGGTAAAAGAGCCCTCAACAATATGAAATTGCTCCACATGCACCTCCAGACAGCTCAATTTTTCTTCCACAATCAGGTTACTCTACTCGCACTTCTGAGCAACTTGGCATCCCTTCCACCGTCTCTACTGACACCTCCGAGCAATTAGGCATTCCATCCACCTTCTCCATGAGCACCTCTGGGCAACTCGACGGGTCCTCCATCTGGTGAAGTTGCTCCATTGTTGCTACGCCCTGATCCGCCATGTGATCATTCTATAGCATCGTGAAAGCACTTGTTACACAATGATCAGTGATTATTGCAACCTAAGGCCAACTTCATGCATTTAGGGGCATAAAGCAAAACTCTTATAACAGATGGGCCTTTAAGGCTTCAATAATGAAATAGGATACAAATTGTTAGAAAATTGGGGCCCTGTTCAAATTGAAGTGGGACCTTCTTATTGTAACATTTAATCCACAATCCAAAACTGCAACAAATATTCTTCATAACTTCTTTAGAATCTAAAATTCAGAATTTGAAACAAAATCAATAATTGAAAATACCAGAAAAAGTTTTCGCAAACGCTTCTATATATAATTGGAGGAAATTGTGGGGCTAAAGCAAGCATTTCACTTGCCTAAGGGTCGAGCCGGGCTGGATTGCACCTAGTACTATTTTTTGTACTAAATCTTTGCAAAAATATAAGATAATAGTAAATGACATCAAAGATTGGATTTGATATAAGGTTAAAAAAAAAATACTCAACTGTTTGGTGTGTTATTTTGTTTGGAATTCTTGTTCTCAAAGTTGTAGATAAATCAAAAGTTCTGTAGTAAAAAACTGGTCTATATAACACGTACGAAACTCTTGTAGCCTATTAGGGTTATTGTCCAATTTTCATCGCTACTTACAAAACAAGAATTACGGATCCGAAAATATTTGGAAGTATATATATATATATATATATATTTTATCAGTTTTGGAAGTATAGTTGCTAATGGATTTGAGAAGCCTTACTTGAGGAAAAGAGATTGAAGGCATGAGGGAAGAGAGGAGCACATTAGAAGCACATGAATTGTGCCACTGTTTAAGGCTCTCATTCATTTCATGATCATCACTACTTTGGTTGGTCATATGCTCCCCATTTTGATCTGCTACATTGCATAGTTGATTGTAAACTGTTGTTGCTGGTGAATTTGTCCTGAAATTATATCATGACATTTAATTAACTATCATAGATGGTATCGTATGCCTAGAATATAATGTTTTGGTGACCATGTCTGATATCACATTTTTGGGTACCATGTAATGTGTTACCACTGTATTAACAAAATGTGTCTCATTTGTCATTTAGTGGAGCACATTCTACCAATGCAATGGTGACACCTCACATGATACTCAAAATGTGATATCCAGACATGGTTACCGTAGCATTATTCATAAGAATGTGGCGATTACATCACATTATCTAAACCTTTTTACCTTCTTTTCTCTCGTAGGTCACAGAAGTACTAGTAAAGGCCTGGCTGACTTTACCAAAGTCTTCCTTCCAAGGAGTCAATAGTGTAGCTCGTTTACGATAGCTATTAATACAGGTTTTAGATTCTATATATCTTCAGATTCTACTGCAGATTTTTTTTATTTTAAAAAGCTAATTAATATGTTTACCACAACAGTGAAATTATAATTAAGATGTAGTAAAAACTGGTACTGAAAGTTGAATATTAGCTTTAGTATAAAACATAAACATTAAAATCTGATCCAAAAGCTACCCAAATTAGGGAAATAACCCATATAAAAGTACCTCATAGAAATAAAAGGGTGGCCAGAATCACCACAAATAGGGTCTTGATTGTTCGCAATTACTCCATTCTCAGGCAACCAATTAACTAAGTCACTCTGAAATGACGAGGTTGATGCCATACCCTTTGGTGACTCAAAGTATATCTGCCCAATTGAATTCATCTGCTTTCACAAGAAAAATAAGATAAGCAATTTCAAAGTGTACATAAAATTTTATTTGACGGGATCGAATTCCACACAACTGAAGCAAAAAAAAAAAGAAGCAAATATTACGACATGATTACATACTTGTATAGTTGGTGGTGCTTCGAATGCTGATAAATGTTCATCCATTAATTCTTTCTGACATAGGAGAGGCAAAAAAAAAAAAAAAAGTCATGAAACTAAGCCATTTTTTATCAAAAATTTATGGATTAATAAGCAGTCGTTGACGAAGGGACTAACAAGTAAATGATACTACCGACAATTTTTTTTGACATACACAAGTAGTTAATATCCAAGAAGCATGCGTGTTTGAAGATTGATTAGTACATAATAGTCTCGAAAATACAAGTATTGGTGGGAGATCGAAACCCGGGGTGGCTCAATAGTTCCACCCCTAGCCACCCATCATATATAGTACCTGTCTTTGTGTGATGCGGTCCATGGCGGCCAACAGGTTCTTTTCACTTGATTCAAGTTCCTCCATTGTTGTAAACGATTGTACATCTGGCTCAAATATACTTTGAATCGAACCAATCATACACCAAATCGTTGGGGGCAAAAAATGAGAACAATGTAATACTTTAGTACATTAAAAATCAAAGAATGTAGGATAATATCGTTAATAAATGCGGACTTCAATTTTCTGAAAAATGACTCTTAATTACCTCAGTTGTTCCTCAGCCGCTTGGAGCTGTTGTTGTAAATTACTGATTTGTTGTTGGAGTTCCTATAAAGAAATATGTGTTTTTCTAATATCAGCAAAAAAAAAAAAATTCAACCAACGAATGTGCTCTACATAATGGGAAATTTGTTTCTTGTTTTTACCTCTGATGTTGAGGTAAGCTCCTCCGGTGGACTGACCATAGAAAAAACACACTTAGAAAATAATGTCTTTTAATATATGTGTGCGCGACAGTGTGTCTCTTTATATATATATATATATTGAGAGAGAGAGAGAGAATTGTAGCGGTGCTCAACGGCAATCAAACCGTCTAATCCGCCCAAACCGAACCGCCTGCGAACCCATTCGAGGTTTGGTACGGATGGATACAGAACCTAATATATGTCGATTTTGGCGGATCGAATTCGGTTCGATTTGGGCGGTTTAGATGGCTTGGGCAATTTTCTTATACTCCCTTCGTCCCAATTTGTTTGCTCAGTACGGTTATGTGTGCCTTTTTGAAACTCTTATAGTTTTCAATCTATAATGTATTTTATATGTAATATGGATCTTATTTGATTGATCTCAAATAATTCTATATGACAAAATGTTTTAAAACACTACAAATAAAAAGTTATCAACGTTTAAAAATGGCACAGATATTCATAATGAGCAAACAAATTGGGATAGGAGAGTATATAAACCGCCCTAATCGCAACCGAACCGACCGAATTGGACAAAACTCACGGACTAGTGTGGACAGAGAAAATGACAAACCACAGTGAGCGGTTCGGTTTCAAAGCTGATCCGAACCGCCCAAAACCGTCTGCCCAGCAGCCTAGAGAGAGAGAGAGGGAGAGAGATAGAACCTTCCAAATTCAAGGATCATGGCATCCTCATTTTTTATTTTCTGGAGGGTGCTGATCAAATACTGCATGATTAAGTAGGCTAAAGTTTGTTTTCAATAATATTACAAACCTAAAATACCAAAGGGATATAACGATGAGTATCAAGTGAGGATGGTCGCATGTCATACCTCACTGTTATGAAGAATGCTGCAAAATACAACAAATTTGAGATTAATATTTCTATTTTATTCATGATAAAAACTTTTCAAAAATTGTTAGAACCAAAATAATTCGCTAGCCTCAAACAACAAGGATGATTACCCTCCTCTCTCATGATCCGAAAGGTTCACGTAATGGCTAAGCACATCTTCAATCCTACGTAGGAAAATTTATATTAGCAATATCTGAAAAAATATCATATGACATATTAAACCTTGTATCAAAATGGCTAAAACACCCATGCTAGCTTCTTCCATGCGCGCGCGCAGAGAGAGAGAGAGAGAGAGAGAGAGAGAGAGAGAGGGAGAGGGGCACCTTTTCTTGCCGGAGAAGAGGCTGACGCGGCCGGAGGGAGAGAACATGATGAGAGCGACGTCGATGTCGCACAGAACCGAAAGCTCGTAGGCCTTCTTGATGAGTCCATTTCTGCGTTTGGAGAAGGTCACTTGTCGGCTTGTCGTGTTTTCTATCTTCCTTATTTGAAGCTTAACACGACCCATTTCGATTTACGATCGAAAAAACTTCGGAAATCGAACGATTTAAGCAGAGGGGAGAGAGAGAGAGAGAGGTGGTGGTGGTGGTTTGGAGGATTTATAGTTGAAAACCTTGAAGAGTGGAAAAGTTAGTTTTGAGAAAGTGGTGAATGAGAGAGATTCACTCCATTCCTTCGGTTATTCCCCAACCCTTCCAATTCTCCCGGGGTGCGAGTTCCAAACGAATCTGATGAGTGAGTGCTTGCTTGGATCTTGACCAATCATATTGTTCCAACTCAGCATCCACAAATGAGTACACGTGTCAAATTGAGTTGACTTTTTCCACTTGAAAATCTAGAGTTACAAACTGAAATTGGGTAATTTCGACCACCAATGCTCGAATTTCTCCTTCGCAAAATTCAATTCGTTGAGGAGGAGGAGTTATGTGGTGGTAAAATGATGGCAGTGGCGGAGGTGTGGTAGTCATGGCATTAAAGTGGAGGTGGAGGTGTGGTTGTGGCGTTGAAGTGGTTGGTTGTAGTCGTCTTACAATGGCGGTAGTGATAGGGTTGATATGTTGATGATCCAAATCACATAAATTCATGGTTTTTGGTTGTTTGAGGATCTTATCTTAGTTATCACTCATCCTACTTGTTCATTCTAAGTATGTACTACTGTCGTGAAACTCAGTAATTTGATCATTAATAGGTATTAAACGCTCTAATTACATATTCCTCGCAAAATTCAATTCGAAATTTGCACGACACAACACGGAGAGCAAATAACTTATCTTGTGCGAGTTAAACTTACGGTGAGAGCACGTCAATTCTATATCTTATCCTCCTTTATTACACCATGAAATGAAATGAAATCTAAGTCTAAAATCTCATAACCAGCCGCTTGCCTAATTTGAAGACCTCATGCCACCACCACCACCATAACCTCTGATCAACCACCACCGCTTAATTTCTTTTCTTTTTTTGGTTATTTAAAATAGAAGTACAAATATGGTACTCCGTCACCTCTGTCGGGAAGTATTGTCACGTCACACCAAACTACTATTGTGCAAGTAAAGTCTCACCACAAGTAAGTGGTGTTAACTAGGAGCATGCATGTTTAGCCCCAATGAGAGGCTACGAGGACTTAAACTTAATCTTAGGCTTTGTGCTACCAAATTTAAGTTTTCAACCACTGAATCAATGTCTCATAGCTTAATTTCTTTCTTTACTCTATTTTTCCCTTCGCGTGTGTTTGGAACTTGTGGAAAGGAAGGGAAAGTGAAAGAAAATAAATTGAGAGGAAAATGAGAGAAAAGTGAAAGCAAAGTTTTACTACTATTCATAATACTTAAATTTGAGAAAACATTCTTTACACCGCCGGTATAAAACTCCCATTTTCCACCACCTCCATATGTGGGTCCCACTGTGAATTTATTGTTTTAATTTGAACCGTTCATCTTGTAGGGCCCATAGAGTATTGCAGACATGCAAAAAATCATTTTGATCGGACATCAATAGATATATGAAATTTTTAATTTCGTTTGGCGAAATAGACAGTCAAGAACAACTAAACTTTAAAATCTATGACCACCCATTTTACAAAACAAAATTCAAATTTTAATATCCATGTCGATGTCTAATCAAGATGATTTTTTACAGGGATGAAGTATTTGCGGACCCTACAAGATGAACGGTTCAGATCAACATTTAATTAACAATGAGGCCCACAAAAGTAGTGGTGAAAAAAAAGAGTTTTACACTGACGGTGTAAAAAATGTTCTCTCCTTAAATTTTTTATTTTCTCTCTTCTTTCTCTCCAAACAAATAAGCGGAGGGAAAAATAACTTTCCTCCATTTTCGCTCACTTTCCCAACCTCCAAACACACCCTTCCAACGCAACCGATAAAGCTATTGTTTCGTTATCTTTTCGCCTTTTTCTTTCTTTCTCTAATGGCTGTGTTTATGTTCCGATGCAATTAGAATTTCGCATCTCCACATCTTTTTTCTCGAAGGAAGTGGTGTGGGATTTTTCTCAGCGTTCAGGGGATGCATATCGAAGATTACTGTGAGTAGCTCACTTGATATGTTGCACATTTTCGTGCGTTTTATATGCTTATCTTTATGTATCTATGGAAGCATTTGGTACTGCATGAGTTAGGTTTGATTTTGCGTTTTCGCTCCAAAGTGGGAAAACTAGTTTCCTGATGAACTTTTGCGCGGGTTTTAATTCCTTGTAGATAAACTCTGTCTGAGAAATAATTTATAGTGATTGTTGCGAACAAATGGAGAATATCCATCTAAGTGCAATGGGGCCCTAAATTTTTAGTTTTTATTTTGGGTAGATTTGGATTGTGCACTATTGGTTTGATTGTGTGGTGTGCGGTCCAGCCTGGGGTTTGCAGTTCATGGGTTTTCATAAATTTCAGATCTTGGTTTGTATGTTAAATCATTTCCTTTTACGGTGATGGCTTCTAATAAATAGAGTGTTGATAATGGTAGTTGTGTGGTTCGTATATCGAACGTGGTGGCAGCGAAGAAGTCACAGGTTGCTAAGAACTTAGTTGTGCTCCACGGAGTGTTGGGGACCATGGGGTTTCACATCTCTTTTCAGTGAATAGAATGGGCATAATTGTTTTTCGAAAGCTAGCTGCTAGTTTATGCTTGCTCTACCTTTGAACTTCTGTATTTCTGTTATGCATTTTCTTGTCCTTTTCTTTCTATTTTATTTTAAACTTAATTTGTGTGATAATGTTTTAATGTTTTAGTTGCTTAGTTCATGTTAATTTTTTATTGTTTAGTACATGACAAATTGCCTGTTTTACCTCCTTAAGCATTCTTTCTTATTGTTTAACTTGATTTGTAAGACTTGTGTTTTCCAAGTTTCTTGAGCACAGGTATATTTCTGTTTCCCAACCCCAAACCACTCAAGCAAAAATTTTTTTTTAAATTTTATATTGTGTATTTCTCGTGGAACTGATTTTCTTTATGGAACTGTTATGAGATGTGCAATTTGTAATGACTTCTGTGTTTGACATTATTTAGGGTGAGTTTTTGCTAGGAAAGGAAATTGAGAAACTATGAAGGTCTCATCCCCATATCCGGTTCTTGACAATCGACCAATTGATAAGTGGAAGGTTACAGAACTGAAAGAAGAGCTTAAGAGACGGAAATTAACTACACGGGGGTTGAAAGAAGATCTAATTAAACGGTTGGATGAAGCGATTAGAGAGGAAAGTGAATCCGCTTTAGAAAATGCTGATAATGGTTTTGATGGTCCTCAGCAACCGGTTGAAGGGAACGTTCAAGTGGGGGAAGTAACAAGGGGAACTGATTCTGCTACTGATGAGGAAATGGTATGCAATGACACTTATGGAGAAACTGGCGTAGAAGACAGTGTGGTATCTGAAGTAGCCATGAATGTACAAGAGTCACAGAACAATGACTCACAGAACATGAGGGGCCACTTGAAATCCAAGCTGGAGAATGAGATGAAGCCTTCTCATGGAGCCAGTGAGCTCAACTCTTCCAATCCAAACAACCAGGTATCTGAGGTCAGCACTGTTTTAGGGTTTCAAGTAAAATCTGATTCTATTTCTACTGATTGTGTCTCAATTAATGGAAAAAATGAACTAAAGGATAATATAATTTCTGATAATGTTCAATTAGAACTAGATGTTAAGACTGAGATGGTCCAGCCATCATCAAGCAATGTTTTCCCAGATGGTGGCAAACTGCATCCCATGGATGTTGATGACACCCATGAAAAAAAGTTACCTATTGTGGAAAAAGAAGACACCCATGTTGCTAATTCAGAGATGAGGAACAAAAATTTCGGTGCAGATGTAGTTTCTTTGGAGAAATTAAATTTAGACCGAAGTTCTGGTGATGATTCAATGGAGGATCATGCATTAGAGAGTAAACAAATAGTTTCCGATTACAATTCGGACAAAGTGGTAGATATGGAGGTGAAAGTGGAAGTGTCCGTGGTGGAGGAAGCTCCTGCTGATGATATGCAGGATGAGGTACCTGTAGACGATGAAGACATTCATGAGGAAAACATTGGTCCACCTGCTGCTGTCACTGTGAAAAGAAAGCTTCATGGTATACTGCATCCTTTTTTTTTTCTTTTTTTTTTTGCATTGTGTCCACCATCTGCATCCTTCAGTAGTTTTTTACTGCTGGAGTACTGTTTATGTTTTTTTTGCTAGCTAAGCTGTGTTGGTTGGTTTCATGTGTACATATATATCGCACCCGTTTTTGCCCTCCTTTTAAATCAATGTAGATGTGGTTTCTTCAGAAAAATTAGATTTGGACCGAAGTTCGGATGACATTTCCATAGAGGAGGATGATGCATTGGAGAGTAAGCAAGTAGTTCCCAAGTACAGTTCAGAGGAAGGTGTGGATAGAACGGTGAAAATGGAAGTTCCTCTGGTGGAGGAGGCGGCGGCTCCTGTTGATGATTTGCAGCGTGACATTTCTGTGGACAATAAAGACAGTCATGATGAAAATAAGAGTGCTCCTACCGCACGCACTTTGAAAAGAACGTTGCATGGTAAGCATGTGCCTTTTTTCCATTCTTGGATTCTGTGCCCCATGTGCATGCTCCACTATTTTCTTTACTTCTGTGGTGGTACTATTGCCTCTTCAACTATGGTTGATCCCATTTTAGACCTAGGTTCATAGTTACTTAAATTGCCCATGAAAAGGTAAATGAAGTATTTTCACCTGCGCTTTACCATGAATATTATCCACATGATTTTCTTTTTTATCTTTTTCTTTGATCTTCTTCTATTCAGTTTATATGATCATGGAAACATTAAGCTGCATTTGTCCGGCATTTGTCCTTAGGCTTTCATTACTTTTTGGTTTGTATGTTTTTCCTCACCTCTCACAAACTATGGACCTTTTCCATGAACCAATATACTCTTTAGGGTGAGATACGCTTATCTGTGGATTAACACTTTTGCACATCACCTCCTGTCGTACAAATATCTCCAGATGCCCCTCACCTCGTTTTGAACTAAAGTGCGCTACTGCTGGTTAAGTCCTATTCTATGGAATCCACGTAGCTGCATTTGTTTTAATTTACAAACCAACTAGGACTTAACAGTTTTTGATATAGGAGCAAGATGGTGGTCTTGGTTGGCCATCTGACCTAACCAATTTCTGCCCACCTCGAGGAATACTTTTTGATTCTTTATGATGAATTCAACCAAATTGTCTAATGAATTTTTCAGGTACAGATAGTTTTGTAATTTATTTTGTCAAGTGACTTATTAATGGCTATCTATAAATAAATTCCCTTTTTTTACTGTGGAAGCTCATTTCTATGCGACTATTTTGTTGGAAACACTTGCTATTTTGTGGGAAACATTTTAACAGCAACTGGTAAGAATTAGCTGTACACAGGCACATGAAACACTTGGTGTTCTAGTCTAAATGGGCTATGTGAGCCATTATCGCTGTTGTAGTTTTCTTTCTCTTATTGACTAGTGGTACTTTGTGGTCTATTCTTGCGAAGTCATTTTTAGCTGGTGAATTCGTTTTGTTCTTTATAATCCTTTGTTCTCAGCTGGTGATCTTTTTGCTATTGTTTTGTATCATAAAAATTACTACTTAATAGTCAGTAGCTTTCAATTATCATCAAGATATGGTTTATCGTGTATGACATCTGTTTGATAAGCTGCTTTCACAGACCAAGAGGTTGTTGGGAACAATGAGACTCCCAAGAGGCAGAGGAGGAGATGGAACTCCGAAAACCTCAGAGTTCCTGAACCTCAAAGCAGCATTGCATCTTCTACTACACCTAAGGATATGTTTCCTTCTAGTACCTTGAAACCCAACTTCTCCAGATCTAATTCTGGAGTTAGTGATGATGCTCCTAAGGAACGTGTTGGTGAGTTTTTACGGTCCTTTTAATCAATTGTAAACATCTCCATAACAATTACTTCAGAATTTGAATTTTGCTACTTTGCTCTTTGGTTAACAGTTCCACCATCACCAAAACCTCCTACGAATTCTCTGAGAATTGATCGATTTATGCGTCCATTTACTGTAAAAGCTGTGCAAGAACTTCTAGGGAAAACTGGTACTGTCTCCAGTTTCTGGATGGACCACATCAAAACGCACTGCTATGTCACTGTAAGTCTTATTATTTCCATCTCACTTTCAAGCCTGCTTCCTCCCATCTGGGTATAATGGCGCATCCAGGATTTTTTTTTTAATTAGGTTATCATTGATTTCAAATATTTAGTTCTTCAAAATAAACTTCGTGTTACAGTGTAATACCAAATGAAATTCAAACCTACATGTAAAAGCAAACTGGGGACATCACTATTATTCAAATAGAAGTCCAATGTGCATCACTATTACTTCAAATAGAAGTCCAAGTGATGGCACATTTCAGAATTGTCAGCCGACGCAGAAAGGCTATGTGTGGTGAAGTCTGTCTTGTTAAAAGATGAATTGGGGTGTAAACTTTCTTTTGGGTTGAAATGTTCCCCCCCCCCCCAAAAAAAAAAAAAAAAAAAAAAAGTCCAAAGCAAGCATATGAACGAAGTGTAAACACAAACAAGAGCAAATGAATCAACTGCCAATTGAATCAAATACATCTAGCACGGAGTTCAATTTCTGAAACTTTCCATAATCAATGCAATGGTAAAGCGGAAAAAAAAGGTTCGAATTCAAGTGGGTTCATTTGACACCAGTCAATTGCATTTTGCTTCGCCCGTCCTTGTTAGTGTGCTCGTCGATGTGGCACTTATAAACGGTTTCTGTTTTTCTTCTCTCTCTTATGTGCACACAAAAAGTGTTTCAAGATATTTGAGTAAATCTATTATTGAGGTGATTATACTATTTTGTCATTGCTTTATTGATGCAGTATTCTTCTGTGGAAGAAGCCATGGAGACTCGAAATGCAGTCTACAACTTACAATGGCCTACTAACGGAGGGCGCCTTCTTGTGGCCGAGTTTGTTGACCCCGAGGAAGTGAAAATACGAGTGGAAGCTCCTCAAACACCCTCAACTCCCGTCACTCCTGGGCCCACTATCCCTCCTGCTCCACCTACATCGCAACCTCAACCTTCTCCCCGCCAACCTGTCAAGAAGGAGAAGCTCCCACCACCACCTCCTCTGTCGGATCCTCCTCAGGCAAGGGAACGACTCCCGCTTCCACCCCCACCTCCGCTTCTTGAGAAAGTGGACCCACCCATTGTCACTCTGGACGATCTATTCAAAAAAACGGAAACGACCCCGCGTATCTACTTCTTACCGTTGTCTGATGAACAAGTTGCGGCAAAGCTGAAGGCGCAGGGATAAAGCTCCAAGCAGTAGGGATTCTTGCTGAAACTAGCTGTTATTCAGATTACCTAATACTTTGTAAGAAAAACGTTAAGAAAAGGAATCGCGCGATTGTCTTTGCAGGTCTGCAGGTGTTGCTTTTAGGAAGGAATTGTTCTAGGCAAAGTGGTGCGAGATAAGCAGATTGGTTTATGCATTAGGGTTTTCCTGAGATCTGATTTGGGTCGATGACGAGTTTAAGTGTTAGGGTTAGAACCTTTCGAATCGAGATCTGTTTCTGTGAGTGGACAGACTTAACTATGGTTTCTTCTTATTTTCCTATCTAGCCGGGGGTCCAACCTCATTGAACTTAAATTGAACTTAAATTTCCTATCTAGCCGGGAGTACTAATGGTTCACTAGACTCTCCCATAGATGATCACTCCACTCCACCAGATTAGTTGTAATCGTGGTTGTTATTAGTTGGTTACACAGTTGTTAATCTTGTTAGTGTTAATGTAATTCTGTTATGCAAGTTGTGGTAGAGTAAGGCGGTTTGTACAATGCCTCTATAAAGGCTTTCACTCCCTATTGTAAATGTGATCGAATTATAGAAATACACGAGATTGCATTTCTTCTCTTGGTATCAGAGCCCTAGAAGCTCTCACGAGCGAGAATCTGCAATGGCGTCTGCATCATCTTCTTGAAATACTTGGATTAACTGTTGTGATTAACTGTGATTCGAGTCGAGATACTTGGAATAATATTGAAAAACGATTTACAACTCTCTCCCGCTCTCATGTTCATCAACTGAAAAATCGATTAACTGCTACTACTAAAGGATCGAATATGATGGAAGTTTTTCTACAACAGATCAAGAATCTAAATGAACAACTCACGCTGGCTGGATCGCTAGTTGATACTGAAGATCTGGTGTTAATTACACTTAATGGATTGTCCGATGAGTATCGAGCCTTCAAAACCTCTATTCGAACTAGGTCAACTCCTATCACTATGAAGGAATTATGTGCTTTGTTGTTGTCTGAAGCAATTCATGAGGAAACAGCCCATAAGATTCAATCCTCACCAGATCTAAATGTTGCTTTTGTTGCTTCGATGGGAAACCACTCTCATCAAGGAGTTAGAGGTTCTTCTTACTTTAACAGAGGATTCAAAGAAGGTTTTCGAAGTAATAATAGGGGTGGAAGATTTTTCTCCCGTCGAGGTAGTTATAAAGGAGGAAATAAGCCTTATTCAGGCAATCCTCAAGCATCATCTGGTTACGCCCATGGATCATCCAACTCTAAGCATCAACTGGTTACTCTCATGGAGGTTCAATTGGTGGTATAGTGTGCCAGATTTGTGACAAACCAGGGCACACTGCCTACAACTGCTGGCATCGTTTGAATATGGATTATCAACCTACTTCAACACATATGTCTTCTGGATCATATGCCACACCTTCTCACACCAAGGCTTATGTTGCTTCTGTTCCTAATCAATCTAGTTCTGGCTGGTATGTTGATTCTGCAGCATCTACACACATCACCAATGATCTGGCAAATCTCTCTCTTCATGAGCCATATCAAGGATCTGAACAAGTTACCCTTGGGAATGGATCAGTTCTGCCCATTCATAACACTGGTAATGGTATACTACCCACTCCCACTCATAATTTTCAGTTGAAGAATGTTTTACATGTGTCTGGCATAGCTTCAAATCTTGTTTCAGTTCATCAATTGACCAAGGATAATAATTGTACTGTTACTTTTGATTCCAACTCCTTCGTTGTTCAGGACAAAATCCACAAACAAGTCCTTTTCCGGGGCCAGCATACTGATGGTCTGTATCAGGTTTCTCCCACTTGCTCTCCATCTACTCTTCCATCTGCTTCACACTCCTGTTTTGCTGTTAAAGCTCCTCCAGTTGTTTGGCATCAACGTCTTGGTCATCCTTCTGCTGAGAAATTTCAACATCTCACTAATAAATTTCATATTCATGTGATTAGATATAAGACAAGTACTTCTTTGTGTTCTCATTGTTGTGTGGCAAAGTCTCATAGATTGCCCTTTACTTTGTCAAACAGTACTGTTGATCAACCTTTAGCCCTCATTCATAGTGATGTCTGGGGCCCTTTCTTGCCTTCTCTCTCTGGTTATAAATACTATGTGGTGTTTGTTGATGACTATAGCAGGTTTAGTTGGCTTTATCCTCTGTATCTCAAAAGTGAGGTCTATTCCAAGTTTCTTGAATTCAAAGCATTTGTTGAGAAACAATTTTCTACTTTTCTTAAAGTTTTTCGTATTGATGGGGGAGGTGAATACATTGGGAATCAATTTGCTTCTTATCTTGCTTACCAAGGTATTAAACATGAAATGTGTTGTCCTTATACTCCATCTCAGAATGGGGTAGCTGAGAGGAAACATAGGCATTTAGTAGAGACAGCCATTACTTTGTTACGTCGGTCTTCTATGCCTCTTACATATTGGTTTGATGCTCTTGCTACTGCCACCTTCTTGGTTAATAGACTCCCTAGTTCATCAATAGCTAATCTAAATCCTTATGAGAAATTGTACAAACATGTTCCTGATTTTTCCCTTCTCAAAGTCTTTGGCTGTCAATGCTATCCTTGGTTGAGACCTTATGCCTCAAATAAGCTTGAACCAAGATCTGTCTCTTATGTATTTCTTGGGTATCATCCCTCCTATAAAGGGTACAGATGCTTGGATCCCAAAACTGGACTCATCTATATTTCAAGACATGTGCTGTTTGATGAACTTAGCTTTCCTTTTTCTACACCAAATCAAACTATTAATTCTCTTCTTACTCCTACTTTGGCACAATTACACTCATTCTTTTGGTCTTCTCCTGCTCATATTACCTCACCAACGTCAGTCTCTCCTATACCTGTACCATCTACTGTTCCTCCCACTACTGCTACTGTTCCTTCTGCTGCTGTCCTACAGTCTCCTATACCAGGTGCACAAGTTACCCCTCCTACTCCTGTTGTTGACTCTTTACCAGCTGTACAAGTTACCCCTACTATACCTAATTCTCATTCTATGATTACCAGATCCAAAGTGGGTATTTTTAAACCCAAGCATCCCTTATGTCTCTCTACCACTCTTTCTACTCTTTCTACTTCTTCTGATCTTTCTACTTGTGAACCTACCACTGTCACTCAAGCTCTTCAATCTCCCTTATGGTCTAAATCTATGTTTGAAGAGTATCAGGCACTTCAAAAACAGGGCACCTGGTCCTTGGTACCTTTACCTCCTGGCAAGAATTCTATAGGCTGTAAATGGGTGTTCAAACTAAAGAGAAATTCAGATGGCAGTGTGGCTCGTTATAAGGCACGTTTGGTGGCCAAAGGATATTTGCAAGAAGAAGGAATTGATTATCATGAGACGTTTAGCCCTGTGGCTAAACAGCCTACTATCATGGTACTATTCTCTTTAGCTCTTACTCATAATTGGTGCATCAAACAAATGGACATATCAAATGCTTTTCTCCATGGTACTCTTGATGAAGAGGTCTACCATGATCAACCTCAGGGATTTGTTGATTCTACATATCCTACTCATGTTTGTCGATTACATGAAGCATTATATGGGCTCAAGCAAGCCCCACGGGCCTGGTTTTCTACATTCTCACAGTTTCTTCTCTCTAAAGGTTTCAAATCAAGCCACTGTGATTCTTCTTTGTTTGTCCTACAAACAAGTGCATCGATCATCATTCTTCTCATTTATGTTGATGACGTCTTGCTTACTGGAAATGATCCTTCTTTTATTGCTCAGTTGATCTCCCAAATGCATGCTTCATTTGCCATGAAGGAACTTGGTAACATGTCTTATTTTCTGGGCATTTTTGTCACTCATACACCTCAAGGCTATTTTCTGTCTCAACAAAAATGTGCCTTAGAAATTTTGCCTAAAGCAGGCATGTCAGACTGCAAATCTTACCCATCTCCTATGGCTGTCAAGCCTATTTCTTCTTCCACTGATGCAACACTGTTCCCATAGCCTTCTTTATATCGTAGTCTTGTTGGAGCCTTGCAATACATGACCATTACTAGGCCTGATTTGGCCTTAGCTGTCAACTCTGCTTGTCAGCACATGCATAACCCTACAAATGGGGACTTTAAGGCTGTCAAACGTCTTTTGAGGTATTTCAAAGGTACTCTTACCTAAGGACTGGTCTTTTCTCCAGGAGACTTTATTCTTACTGCCTATTCTGACTCTGATTGGGCTGGCAATGCTTTAGACCGTAGGTCTACAACTGGGTACTGTGTATTCTTGGGTTCCAATCTTATTTCTTGGACTGCTAAGAAGCAGCCCACTGTGGCTCGTTCTTCTACTGAGGCAGAATATCGTGCCTTGGCCCAGACTGCTGCTGAGCTTAGTTGGTTGGTTATGTTACTCTGTGATCTTGGTTTACCTTCTATTGCTCCTCCAGTCTTATGGTGTGACAACCTTTCTGCCTTGGCTTTGGCTGCCAATCCTGTATTTCATGCTCGGTCAAAACACATTGAAGTTGATTATCATTTTATTCGTGAAAAAGTCATGGCAAATCAATTAGTTCTCCGTCATATTCCCACTAGTGAGCAGCTTGCTGATCTGTTTACCAAACCTCTCAGTGTGGCTCGTTTTCATTATTTGAAGGACAAGCTCATGGTGTGCCCTGCTCCTACCATGATCTTGAGGGGGCATGATAAGAGTACGAATGGTTCACTAGACTCTCCCACAGATGATCACTCCACTCCACCAGATTAGTTGTAAACGTGGTTGTTATTAGTTGGTTACACAGTTGTTAATCTTGTTAGTGTTAATGTAATTTTGTTATGCAAGTTGTGGTAGAGTAAGGCGGTTTGTACAATGCCTCTATAAAGGCTTTCACTCCCTATTGTAAATGTGATCAAATTATAGAAATACACGAGATTACATTTCTTCTCTCTGGTGAATGTCTTCTTGTATGGGATGGAATTTGAGGATCATTTCTTGGTTGTGTACTTTGTGGTGTGGAATCTTATTGAGAAAAATAACATATTCAATTGCACTTCTTTTTTTTTCCCCTGAGATTATCCATATTACATTACACAACGCTTTTCAGAATGTCTCTCTCACAAGTGTCCTCCGTGGCACCTTGGAGGGCCGTGATCGAATTTTAAAGTTTCTTTCCAACTAATCTGATGGCTCAAATTACTTTTATTTCAAAATTCAAAACCCAAAATTAAAGGAATTATCTTTTACGGCTGATATTGAGAGAAACGAATAAAACGGCTTAGAGGGATTTTACTTAATATGATCCCACTTTACTTAATTTTATCCCACCTAATCAAGGATTCCACTTAATTATGGAATGAACCCAACAATGGACGCCCAACAGTGGACGCTATCATGATGATTTGACGATGGAAGAGGAATGGACGCCCAACAATGGCCGTTGTTGCGGGAATGTATGATGGACGCGACGCCCAACAAAGGTATGATGATGATCCCAACAATCCACGGCAACAATGGACGCCCAACAATGGTATGATGATGATCCCAACAATCCACGGCAACAATGGACGCCCAACAATGGGATGATGATGATTTGTTTTGGGGTTCTTCTGTGAGTATTCTTAGATCTTACCATCGTATTTTTGGGTTCTTCTGTGAATTATTTAGATGAGCCTTAAGTTCTGACCTAATTAAGTTTTTGATACAAAATTTCAGCCGTGGATTGCTTATCAGCCTTCAAGCTCTCTCTCATTGGATTTTCACTTGATTTTTTGATGCGATTTCGTTTTCACAGGTTAGGTTACTACGGCTTTACGATTTTAAGGAAATCTATCCGGTCAGAACACACTCATCCGTATTGCATAGCCCAAAGATAACAGATTTGAACCTTGGTGGAAAAAAATGAATTTTGAAATATATGACTTCGAGATTCTCACTTTTTTATCATAGCAGGCAATTTTCTCTTTATCATAACAAATTAGGTTAGGACAGAATCACTACTACCATTTAGTTTTTCATATTTTAGTTTTTTTATGAGAACCTAGTTGTCTATTTATCTGTTCCCTTTTTTTATTTCGTTTTTACAGGTTATTTCAATGCTAAAAACTTCAATGCTAGAAATTCCATGAGGACAACAAGGATAGCATAAAGGTAACTGATTTAAGCCCATCTTTATCCAACGCACTTACTGAATTAGACCAGCTGAAGTTTCACCATTGTGAATTGCTTTAATTGAAGCTTAATTTCAAAAACAAAAAGTTGGTCGAGGTGGGTTCTTTGGCAGGGATACGGCGACCATTGGCGTGTCTAACACAGATACGACAACCATTGATAGGGCTTTTAAATTATCGAAATGCTGATATTCATCTTTTTCCATCTGTTTAAATTATCGTAGGTTGGAACTAATCCGGAGGAAATCATAAAGCTCCCATCCACAATACACAAATGCCGAGATCTAAACGAATTACTATCCACAGTTTATCCAGGCTTAGATGTGGCAACAAGATCGACCCCGGCGTTTTTAACTGAGCGCACAATCCTTTCGGCCCGAAATGAGGATGTTACTGCTACTAATTCTGCTGCATTGAACATTTTTCCTGGTGATACCTCTACTTATTTATCAGCAGATAAAATGTCTCAAGATGATGAAATTGATCGCACCATTACAAATTGGTATCCGAATGAGTATTTGAACTCATTAGATCCTCCTGGCCTACCACCGTTTAAGTTAGAGTTAAAAGTGTGTTGTCCTGTTATGCTATTAAGAAACATTGCGCCTAAAGATGGACTTTGTAACGGTACACGGATGATGGTTGTTAGATGTGCGTCTCACATAATTGAAGTTCAAATCTTAACTGGAGATAAGTTTGGCCATTCACCCTTCATACCAAGAATATCTTTAACCCCTTCCTCCTCGGAATTTCCTTTTCGAATGACAAGACGTCAATTTCCTATTCGATCGATTGGCTTATGCTTTGACCATTAATAAATCGCAAGGGCAATCAATGAAATTTGTTGGGGTTGATTTACGGCTTTACGCACACCAGTTTTCAGTCACGGACAACTATATGTGGCCTTATCAAGATGTACATCTTTTAGTCGTATAAGTGTTGTTCTACCTCAGGACAAGACAGATTCCACCACAACAAATATAGTTTATCCTGAAGTTTTGCGAAAAGGTGTAATTTTTTTTTCCAAGTTTATATTTATAGATTGTCATATGAGTTTTTAAGAGTACCTATTTAATGATTTAACATTTCAATTGCTAGGTTGAATAAGTTATGGACATTGAGGGGGTTAATGTGACTGAAAACCACGGCTCCTTGCAAGCCTGGTAAAGCCTCTCTCTCTCTCTCTCTCTCTCTCTCTCTCTCTCAAGTTTTTTGGCTGAAAGAATACCTGTAGACATGTGCTCTATATATATTTTTTTTGTGCGGTACCATAATTAATTGTCTATGAATCTTTGTTTTGTAATCTGCGATAAATTAGTGTTTGAGTGGTTGAGAAGTTGGATGGGCAGATGGTGATGAACCCATGTAAAATATGTTGAAAGGAAAGATGCGATAAATTATGTAGGTGTTTAAGAATTTATGATCGTATCTCTTAGTTTTTTTTTTAACTGGGACCTAATCTCTTAGTTGGTCTCCTAATTCTTCTTTTAGTATTGCTAATGTGTATTTTTTTGGGTAATATTAAATGTTTAAGAATATATCATTGAGTTCAGAAAGTTAATTGTATTTTTTTTTTTGGTAATATTAGATGTTTGTGAAGTTGTGTCTTTGTAATATAGATGTGAGACGCGGTTAAAAAAAAAAATCTCATCTCAGAAATCATAATATTTGATGTTTGTGAGATCAGCTTTCAAAAATACTAATTTGATGATTTAAGTTAACACTTTCGTTTCTAGGTTGAATTAAGCTATGGACATCGAGGGGATCTCAAGTATCTTAGCTAAAATAATACAATGTAGGCATGTGCTTTATACTTTTCAGCGTGTCAGGTATCATATTTAAGTTTGCTTGACAGACTTCCACATTTCTCAGGATAAATCATAGTCTAAAACTAATATCTACATGTTAATTACAATAACTAGGTTGTTGTGCATGTTCCAAATAGGTACTTACTATGAAGAAGTTGATACGAAGATGGCAAGGAGATACAAAGATGTCCTAAATAACGATGAAGAAATTGAAGCTGCTCAATATTAGAGGCACCCATAGTTTTGTTTTTGCTTAAATGCACTCAATGGTATTACATAGGTTTTGTTTAATTGGTTGGAAACTACTTCTCTTCATTTTATTTTAGAATTCATTTTTGCTGAAATTAGTTTGATGGGCCATGTTTAAGGTCTATTCGGAATATTTATCTGGTGATAAGTATAGTTTGTTTGTTAGAATGAGAAATTATACTTAGGTTGTGTTCAATACATTGTGTGCTGTGTCTTTAGGCGGACAATTACAACAAATGTGATATTTTTTGAACTTTTAATGCCACATTGAATTGATATGTTCTGTACTTGGCTAACCCATTTATTTGATGAACTCTATATAAAGCTTCTTTAAGAACACTACTTCTAGGAGAGGTCGGCTTGGTTGGCAGGTTAGAGAAGCATAATTCAATTAAATTGTGTTCAGAACGCGTTCCTTCGTGCCTTTAGGCACGGACAAACCCTAGTTGTATGATAAATTCCATATTTTAGTTGAGATGAGTGTAAGCTAATTTAAATACCTAATTATTAAAAAACAATTAAATTAACATAATTTTGTAGCGTTGATATTCTCGAACAAAAATTTTATAAAGACAATTTTAACTTCAACTCCGGACACAGTAGTGTTTGTCAATTTTCTTTGTTTTAGTTTTCATTCTCACAAACTTTGGTGGTGGGGATATTCTCGAAAACAAATTTTACAAAGATAATTTAACACAATTGTGTTCTAACCGTTCGATACATATAGGCTATTCATCGTATGACTCTGGACACGATTGTGTTCAAAGTTCAAAATACTCGTTCCTTATAATTATTTGGTTTATATTTTTTATCTTTATTCAAAAAAAAAAATCATTTGTTAGTTTTGCATCGATTTTTTTGTTGATTATTGGTTCGTCATGACGAGATGAATTTAAAAAGTAAAAAATTATTATAAAAATATTTAAAATGTTCACTAAAGATAAAAATTATTCAAAATTTTGTGGATTATTGGATTATTTTTGTCTTTATTTACAAAAAATTTAGTGTAGTTAACATTTTTTTATTTTTTATATTCCTCTTGTTGAGATGAACTATTACTCCCTTCGTCCCTTTTATAGTGCAATTTTCAAACTTAAAAATAATTAATCTACTAAAATAAATTTTTGATTTTTTTTGCACCGTTCAAAAGATTTCATTGAAAACTATCAAATAAGATCTATATTACAAAAAAAAATACATTACACGTAACTTCGTAGGATACTAATTTTACTAGATGGAGGGATTACAAATTTTTTTGAATAAAGACAATTGACAAAGCACACCTGCAGGTTGGGACACGAGACGAGAGTATTTCAATTCTCCCTTGCCGACGTATTCTTACAAAAACAGTTCATCTCTCCCGTGGCTCGCTCTCGCTCTCTCGCGTGGCTCGCCGCTTTTCCCGGTTCATTTTCGCCGTCTGTTCCAATTTCCAGCCGTTATAGGGTTCTGTACAAATGCAATTCGGCAATTAATCAATTCGATTGCGTGCCCGTCTGGTTCTAGATTCAGGGTAGGGTTTAGTCGTCAGAACTCCCGAGTTATTCACGCGCGGATTCGGGGCGTTTTTTTTAGTGTTGCTTTGGTTTCTAGGGTTTCGGTTGTGCGTTTTTTTGGAGCTGGGATGAATAGTGTTTTCAATGAGCAGATACTTTCAGACAAGCTCTCGAAGCTCAACAAAACTCAGCAATGCATCGAAAGTATCCTTTCCTTTGTTTGTTTTTAGTTAATGTGTGCATGATTTTGCGTTATTTATCTGACGGTAGTTAGGGAAAACACTTGAATTGATACCATTGTTTAATGTTGATGGATAATTGTGCTTATGGGATCACGATTCGTTTTTGTTTGCCCCTATTTTGTTGTCATTGATTGTGACTCGCTTCTGTTTTAGAACCTGTTGTGGTCAAGAATCTCAAGATCCTATTTTGAGTTTCCTGCTCACTGCACGAGTTAAGATTGTTGCTGCCAATTGTGAAATGGCTTGAAGTCGAGCAGCTACCCATTTTGTTGTTTTTGGTTTGATGTGCATCTAGTTAATTCTTTTACTGCTTCTACTTTATACAGTGCTGACAATTTCAGTCGGATGAATGGGACGATTGCAGTATGATTTAAAAAAATTTGCTCACTATTTTTTGAAATTATTGTTTGCTCTCAGTTGTTGAAGCAATGTAGAAAGAGTGATAAGTAATGCTGAATCACGATGTTTTAGTTTTTAAATAACAATTTATGCTGGGGCACTTCTGTGGAGGAATCTTACTAGTTTAGGTGTAGTTTACAGCTTTACGCCCATACTTTCGACGCTCCTATATGCATCTCTTCACATTTTGTCGTGTGTAATAAGTACCCACATCAGTTATGCAAGTGTCTGGCATCAGTAGGATGTAGCTGGCATTCATCTTACAAAGTCTGTGCAAGAATATAAGTTTTGGCAGATCTTTGTGTGTAAATTTCTCCAGTTATGTGTGAAACGCTCCATGCCACACAGGAAGCACCATTTGAAATAAATAAAAGAAGCATTTTGTTTTGTTGCTCTGTGTACTTGGAAGCATCGTTTAGATGAATCTGACGCTTAGACACGTATAAGTATCCCTCTCTGATACGCTTCCCCGAGTCCATTAGCATGAAACAGTTGGAAGCCAATTCATTCAATGTTCCTCTATTTTAGTTGTTGTTTCATGAGAACTTCTTGGATCGTTATGTAACTGTTTCCCAATTTCTCTGTGAAAGTTGTTGTCTTGACTTCCACTATTAGCGTTGTCGCATTGGTGTATTTTTCACCAGAGCAAAGCGGAGCAGGTTGTTGCAACATGGGATAAAGAGTTCCAAAATTCGCAGATGGTTCAAAAAGTTCGCCTTCTTTATCTTGCAAATGACATCCTACAGAATAGCAAGCGCAAAGGTAATGAATTTGTCAACGAATTTTGCAAGGTTCTTCCAGCAGCACTCAAAGATGTCATGGAAAAAGGCGATGATCGAGGAAAGAATGTGGTATCCAGATTGGTAAGTCTCAAGAGTTTGGTTTGCAGCTTGGACTAATTGACTTAGTTAAACAATTTTCTCTCCTGATTATTTTCGTAATTTGCATTTTTTGATGCCCTCCCAATTTCCAAGACATAACTGTTTGGAACTTTTGAGTATTCCAAGCATTATATTTCCGTTGATTTTTTTGGTTTGGTGGTAAATTCCTATTGTCTTTTCAATACTTCAGTGTTGTAATTGTGATGTCTTAACTTCCCTGCCTGTTATCTGTTAGTAGATTATATTTTGGATGTTGTAATTTTCCACTCTCTCTGTCTCCATGAGACTAGGTTTGGTTTTTTCTGGGATCTTCTGCCCCCCGCCCCCTCGAAGGAAGCCCTGTGCTTTGTTGTAGATCTCTTTTTTTCTTTTTAAAGGAAGCTTCTGTTTTTTGAAACAATTTTACATTATTTATGTCATAATCGCAAACCACAAATGTCCAACATGAGATTGGTATTCACTGTTTCTGCACATCACCATGTGGCTATTTTGTTTTAATATTGCAGAAATTGGTTACATTTAATAAACCAGTGGTCGAAAATTTGTTAGGTTGGTATATGGGAAGAAAGGAGAGTTTTTGGATCCCGTGGAAGGAGTCTTAAAGATATATTGCTTGGAGAAGAATTACCTCCACCCTTGGAGGCCAGCAAAAAACGTTCCCGTTCTGTCAGAATTGTAAAAAGAGATTCACGTTCCATTAAAACGGTGAGAATCAGATTCATAATCAAGCTACTTTGCTGCATTTTTCATGCTCATGTCTCATATATGTCGTGTAATTGCTTTGGAAACCAGAAATTGACTGTTGGAGGCACAGCTGAAAAAATAGTTTCTGGATACCATTTGGTCTTCAGTGAACATTCAAGTGAAAATTTAGAGATGAGTAAATGCAAGTCAGCTATCCAACACATAGGCAAGATGGAGGAAGATGTGGATCTGGCCTGTCGCAAAGGTAGGCTTACAATTATTTGCAGTCAACGTTACCATGTTTGTCCCAGAGTGGTTGCACAATTCTTTTATTGGCATTGATTGTTTTATGCTCATAGTTGGGTGTTTAACTTTTGGTTTATTTGTCATTTAGCAAACGATCCTAAGCGGAAAACTTTGTCCAAAGAATTAGAGGAGGAAGAAAATGTTTTGAAGCAGTGTATCGAGAAGCTTAAAGTAGTTGAAGCAAATAGGATAGCCTTGGTGTCTCAGTTGCGAGAAGCGCTAAATGAAGAGGTACTTGGCACACCGAGTAATCTTTTAGTTTCCAATAAATTTCTGTTGCATTATTTTTTTCCGGGTTTCTATTAAATAAAATGATTTTGTGAAAATTAAGTTAAACACAGTTTTCTTTGGTTATGTATTTGAACTTTTCAGGAATCCGAACTGGAGAGTGTTCGCACTCAGATGCAGGTGTGTTTTCTGACAACCATGTTCTGCTACATTCTTTTTGTAATAATTTGTGCTAATACGATGCTAATATAGTGCATCCCCACTAGTAATTTTTACTACGATCTGAGAGTACACAAATCTAATGTAGCCAAACCTGGCGATTCTAACACACTATGTTCAATTGATTTTCCAGGTAGCACATGCTCAAGCAGAGGAAGCCAGCAATATGCGGAAGAGACTCGATGATGAAAATTACGTTGGAAGTTTTAAACAATCACCCGCTACCCCACCATTGACAGATGCAAATTTGAAAAAGGGATTCCAAGTTCCGAAGAAATCAGCCTCGGCTATTGCAGCTGAGGTTGCTGATAAGCTTACAGCTTCAACCTCTTCTCAATCCATCATGACTTCAGTTCTTTCCACATTCGCAGCCGAAGAGGCCAAAAATGCTGGCCTGGCGAAGTCTACTTCAGCACCGACTTCATTGCCTTCCATGCCCATCAACTCGTTCAGTAATGTGCCAGCTCAGCTACCACCTAACACATATCAGTCAATTTTGATGCTTCCTAGTCCTTCCCAGCAATATATGCAACCATCAGGGGGAATGGTGAGTTCATACTCATATGGGAGCATTCCACCATTGCAACCAGTGCCATCTTCACATCCACCCCATCCCAACATGTTTAGTCCAGTGTTCCCTTCGGCTCAGCCACAGTTACAGTCTCAGCAGCAGCCATTTGTATTAACTCAGCAGAACACGATGCCATTTCCTCAGCAACCGTTGGCACCTCCAAGTTTCCGCCCCCTTGGGCTTACTCAGTCTTCTGGAATGGTTTACTATGGGCACCCTAACCATTCTCAGTGACCATTCTCGTAGGTAGATAGTCCAATTATAACGTTTTGCTATACAGGATTCTGTTTTCTGGGAACTTGTTTGATTGCTGAAAGTGCCTCAGTCAGATGATTAGGTATGAAGAACTCCAACAATTTTCATAATAAGCATTTGGAAGTAACTGATGGTGCCTGTAGTGGTGATTTTCTTATTTCAACTTCAGGCTGGGTTAGAAGGAGAACCAGTGGATACTATTATTGTCCAGCTTCTCTGGTTATAATAATCCGTGTCTGCATTGTTTCTTGTTTTCTCTTTTTTGTTCCCCCGACCATTAACTTACCTGTAAAATGATGATTCTGAGATCACAATTTTTATTTTTATTTTTTTTGGCGAATTTAAACAGGTGAAGTAACGTTTCCTTCTTGGATATTGTTAAATATGTTTGTTGAATCATTTTTTTGTTCCATCTATAGTTTGCAACTGAACTACTTTGTCCTATTCATTATTCTCTTTACCTGCAGATTTTTTTTCAGGTGGGTAGAGCTAAGTAGTTAACACATTTGCACCATTTCCCTGGCGTTTAGGTTCTTGCTCAATTGCTTGGTATCATAAAATCGGTTCGTTTAGCATTGGATACCCAAAGCAAGAACCATGGGTGAAATTTGAGCCTATTTCAGAGGTAAGAAGTTTTTCGTTTTCCTGGCTTAAGCTTTTTTGTTGGTTCTGAGCCAGAGTGGTATGATCAACTGAGACGAACATGATGTGAAATGTACAAGGCGATGTGAAATGTACAAGGCGACGTTGATGTGCTGCATTTTGCGTATACATGCTTATCCTGTGATGGCTGACCACTAATTCAGGTGTCAAAAAAATCAGCCAAGTAATCTTTAAGTTGGATCTGAATCTGAGGATGGTTTTGTGCTTTTAATGGCTAAGGTTAGGTTTGTACCCTCTTTACCCCCCTGAGAAATCTATTAATTGGTACTAAGTGGACATACCTTATGCATGTAAACACAGTGTATGGATCCTAATGAAAAGCACTCCGTGTGAGCAGTGGCGAATCTACTAAGGGCAAAGGGGGGTCACGTGACCCCCTGCAATTCCAAAAACTATTTAAAAAAAAAAAAAAAAACCGGGGGCGTTCAATTACCTTAAAAAAAATTGGATTGGTCTTGTAAAAAATCAGCTCAATCGGAGAATTATAGGGTACTTGATCGAAGCTTTCAATTTCTCATTCAGAATTTAGGACCCTAAGTACCGAATGAATTTTTGGAAGAAAAAAAAAAAAGTTCAATACTAATGTGCCCGGTATAATTGTGATCTGATTCGTAGATATTATAGGGCTTATTGAGAAGAGTATTCATTAGAAGAGTTATCTTGTTTCGGCCCTCAGGATATGAAATTTTATAACTTTAAAAAATGGAAAATCATTTCCTCGGAAATCAAAACATTTTTGTTAACCACGGAAAACAGTTTCGTTTGACCTTTGTTTTTCGTCGCACCAAACAACCCAAAATACTTTGAAGATGTAATTGCCGAAACAAAATGTAGCATAATTATTTGGTGGTTTAATATTAATTGTTCATCTTGAATCCAAGAAGAGGCCAGATCGTCTAACTCGGATGGTCAAGTGCCAATACTTAGGTGCTAGAGATCTGGGGTTCAAGTCCATGAGCAACATTGTAACTCCCTTAAATGTTAACCTACTAATTTTCCCCTAATTCCCGCTAATGTATGAATGATTGAAAAAAAAATAAAAAATAAAAATTCAAGAAGAGGTTAAGCCTAACATCTCAACTCCTAAGCAGCAATACCTAGTTTACATCTTACTAACTGGTTTTTGTGCTCCTTTTTGTTATGATGCTGGGTTAATAATGTGCTTTTGCGCTTTAGTTGTTTCTCTCGGGAGTTCTAATCTTCTCGCTGCCCGGCGATGTTCTCTTTTTTGTTCTTACTTGGCGTATATACAAGTACCCTCTTTTTTTTTCGCTGATAAAAAAACCTTGGAAGTATTTTATTATTATTAATACTATTAGTCAACATCACAAATTTCAGTTACGGCTTGTATTGTCAATAATCTCTACTGTTAGAATAAAAGTAAATTGGGTTAATTTCACTAACCTCCCCTGAGGTTTGCATAAATGCCACTGCCCTCCCCTCTGGTTTCTGAAATTCCACTGCGCTCCCTTGCTTTAAAACTAAATGTCAGATACCCCCCTTTTCCGTCAATTCCGTTACAAAACCGTTAAGTCCATCTTTTTATCCCCATTTTACCCCTCCCTCTTACCCTCACAACTATAAATATAATACCCCACTCAAAAAACGTTAATTTTTTTTTCTTTTAATTGTACACCATTTTTTTTATTTCCAGATTTTTCATGAATGACTTAATTTTCACTTTGGAAATAAAAAAAAATGTCCTTATAAAGTTTTAAAAAAAAAAACTGTGAAAAAAAGTTGCAAATTATCTAAGTTAAAGCCAAAAAAAATGGTGTACAATTAAAAGAAAAAAAAAATTAACGTTTTTTGAGTGGGGTATTATATTTATAGTTGTGAGGGTAAGAGGGAGGGGTAAAATGGGGATAAAAAGATGGACTTAACGGTTTTGTAACGGAATTGACGGAAAAGGGGGGTATCTGACATTTAGTTTTAAAGCAAGGGAGCGCAGTGAAATTTCAGAAACCAGAGGGGAAGGCAGTGGCATTTATGCAAACCTCAGGGGAGGTTAGTGAAATTAACCCAAGTAAATTTTAAATGGATGAATTTATTACACGATTTTGGAAAAAATATAAAGTATAGTCAGGGATGGAAATATTAGTGGGCTTATGGGGACCTAAGCCTCCCTCTATTTGAAAATTTCTACCATTAGCTAGTTTATTTTTTTCACAAAATGTTAGAAGTTTACATGGTAGCCCCAACTAATTAAATTTTTATTTTTAACTATGGGAGCCGGAGATTTGTTGTTCATGTTGTGGCGCTCTTGTACTTAAAATTCTGGTTTCGTCCCTAGGTATTGTGACATGTGATGGCCCCCTCGTACTTGGAATTCGGTTCTGGTTCTGTCCCTAAGAGCATCTCCACTCCTTACTCAAATTTAGACTCAAACTCAAATTTGAGTAAATTTCATTCAAAACCATCCTCCACTCCTTACCCAAACCTATATCAAATTTGAGTTTTACTCAGATATTTCACCAAATCTAATGTGAGCCGAATTTTTAATTAATTTTTCAAGGCTCTTTTGTTGCACTGTTATTTACCTTTTAACCATTCAATGCTGTGAATTAAATCTCCACCATACAATTTGCGTATGGGTTGGAAGGAGCCATACAAAATCAAGTTTTTACCCAAATCAAGTTTTTACCTAATCAGTGTAAAAATTTGGGTAAGGAATGGAGATGCTCTAAATATTGTTAGAGGTGGCATGCAAAACTAGAATGAAAAATGAGACAATTGAAAAAAAAATTGGGTCCATCAGAAAGCAACTGGGCCACCAGAGGCTGACCACAAGAAAGTTGCTTCATCAATTGGACTGAGTTGAATGGGATGGGACCGAGTTGGGTGGGGAGGGACAGCCGACATTCCAATACACCGTGACGAAAACATTTAGCGGAGTGGTATAATAAATAAGAAAAATGATACATACACTCCCTGGGAGTGCCTGGGAGTGGCTCCCAGGGAGGGAGTGTATGTATCGCCGTTCAATAAATAGTGTCAAGTAGTGGGATGTTTAGTCGATGTGGGACCGACTGTTCTCCATGTTTGGTTTTCAACAAACCATTTCCAACCCACCCACCACCTCTCCTCCCTCCCTCTTTCTCTCTCCTCCTTCCAATTCCAAACCCTCGCTCCGCAACCACCACCCGAATCAGAATCTGCTTGAAGTTCTTCCTATGCACGCGTATTTCTTTTGACTAAAGTGACGACCAAGTGCTTCTTTGATGTAGAAATTCTTGATCTATTACATATTGCTACAACGCTATGTCTGGAGCCGGGCTTATTTACCACACCCACTTCATTGAGAGCCCCATACTCCACAAGAGCTACCTTATTACAAGCCACTTACCGCATGCACCAGTTAATAGATTTTCGTGCTCCTATGAGAGTCTCTGTACAAGCCCATGACCACCAATGGTTTTATATAAAGTGGTTTGTAGGGGGTGTGTACCGTAGAATTCTCCAAAACTCGACCTTACATTTCACATTTTCTTCGAGCAAGATACACATACAGGAAAACCTAACATACAATTAGAAGTTTTCAACCTTTCATTGCCTTTCTAAGAACGAAATCTTTGACAAATATTGGCATATGGTGCAAAATTGCAAATACGGTGGAATAACGACCATAAGTGAACCAACATGGTCGATTCTTTTTCAACAACGCTGCTACCGTCTTCTTTGCAAACTCATCTGAAGGGGTGGACTTTGAGCGCTGCGAGAAGCTCGCTCTTGCTCGAATTGCTCCCTCAAAGTTCTTGTACAATTTACATTCCGGCATACGGCTGAGGCTAGCAATGGCAGAATTTCCTATGTTTGATTTAATAGCTCCTGGCACAACATTGACAACATCGATCCCAAAAGGCGCAAGTTCCAACCTGTACACAGTGGTGTAGGGAGGAAGAAGATCAAACATAAGTGTTAAGTATGTGTTTCCAACTTGTAGAAAGAGAAGAAAAAGACAAAAATTCCTTCGTTGCTTCATGTTATTCTCCTCCCTCTTCAATTCCATCTTTTGTCTTCACTTTTTTAATTGTTTTAGTAGCATATTCTTTTCTCTTTTCTTTATAATCAAACAAGGTGAAGTCATTGTCCTTCTCGCATCGATTCTCTCTTTAATTGCTTCCTATGAATCCTCTCTCACACATGTTCCCTTCTATACCCCTTTCTCTTTCTTTCTCAAGTTCCAAACACTGACATAGATAACCAAGTCAAAATCTACGGAAAGCTAAGGCAAATATGAGATCCAAACCACCTGCCACTTTTTACTCCACCAACTAACCATGGTTCAAGTTTCTGCACTTGTAGAAATTTGCATCCAAGGTGGAAATGGAAATAACCACTCCTATTAAGATCACATATTCCAATCAACCATCCAGTATTTTGTTCGGACGAATTGAAAGTAAGCAGGATGCTATTAACCGTTTCTTGAGGTTGTTACAGACAATCAATAATAACCAAAGGGAACTATTGATGTACAAACCTCAAGGTATCAGTTAGAGCATGTATAGCAGCTTTAGATGCAGTGTAAACACCTCCCCATGGTCCTGGGGTTGGAGCGGCAACACTTCCCATGTTTACGATCATCCCCTTCTTCCTATAGGCCATGTGAGGGACCACAGCTTGTATCAACCTCAGAGAACCTATAAGCATCCATATGAAATGAAAGGGAACCTAATAAATTAGGACAAAATAAAAAAAAGGTGGGGTGTGAAAATCAATTACCTTTAAAATAACAAGGTTCATACAACCCTACAATCTTGATTGAAATCTTGATAACCATGGCTTCCACATTAAATAGATAAAACATGACCTGTGGCTTACATGTTGGAATGTAGATGTTCATTATGAAGCTGGTCAAACTGCCTTAGGCCAGTCTGAGAGGGAGAGAGCTCGCCACTCAGCTAGAAAACCTCTGGAACCAAGAGATAGTCATAAAGACCTAATAAGATCCTGACATGGCCTCACTAGTCACTAGTGTTGCTGCACTTCTCGCTCTCAGGTGAAGGATATGCAGCTTTTTTAAATGGAAAGGAGTTTATGAACTGGCAGTAGGTTTATATGCAAAATCTGGTGTTTACTGGATCGCTGAGGAGATAATTTGGTTCACATCGCGTTTCTGATCTAGGATTCTTCAAACTCTACCAGACCAGATACTATCTCATAGTCATCCGAGAACTCCGGAACAAGTGCATTTACTGCTGTGAATCTTAGCAAACAAACAGACTTTGAACCTTCTAACAATCATCTAGCAACCTATTAATTTCATATTCCGGTCACAGGTGAAGTTAACCATTGTCTCCTAAGTTCTTTCCTGTCACTCACAAGTTCAATAAGGAGATAGAAGATTAGAAGCTCATTAAGGGACTTCAGCAAAATGCAATCAATCTTACTTTCCCAGGACTACAGCAGCTATCCCATGCCAAGGCAATTGAAGTATATCATAGACACCCAACAGCATAACTTTACGATATCCAACCAAATTCCATGTTTTGTAATTCTATGGGATTAGCTTATGACATTTGCCCTTTCTTACTAAAGCTGTCAGATACTCCCAAAAGAAAAGGAAAAAAGAAAAACCCATAAGAGCACGCCCACCTGTTGGCACCAAAATGGTGGTGCAAAAGCTAATTTTGGCTTGCTACAGTGTAAAAAAGCCAAAAAAATAGCAATGTTGTTACACCAGTTCAACTCTATTTTGGCACAATCCCAAATTGAGACTATTAAATTAAACTCATCTCATTTTTCAATGCAAATAAAATGACTAGGATGAAGTGGGCGAATGACAATGCCATCTTTGGTGTTAGATTGCCATTTTTTTGGCGTCAACAAATAGCAAAGAGACATGGGTGGACTTAAATTTTGCCAATACAAATGCCAAATTATGGCAATAGCAAGACAAATGGCTATGGGTGGACTTGCTCTAAGTGGGTATTGATCAATAATCACTCACCATTCAGAGCAGGATCTAACAAGAGATAGAACCAAAGCATAACCTAAAAACAGTCCAAGACCAAGCATCAAACACGTAGAGGACAACCCAATACAACACTTACTACAGAAATTTCAACAAATTAAGAACTGACCATAAATATTGGTATTGAAGGTACTTTCAATGGAAGATAGAGGGATCTCGGCAAGTGGGCCCACGCAATGGATCCCAGCGTTATTAACGAGTATCTCAATCCGTCCAAACTTTTCAAGGACAGTAGCGACAACATTTTGCACACTATGGTCGGACGAAACGTCGAGCTCGTGAAGGAAAAACCTCCCGTCGTGTTTCAAGTCCGCCATGGACGGCAGCGACCGACTCGTCGCCACCACCAGGCATTTCTCGGCGGCGAAGGCACGTGCCAGGGAGTGGCCTATGCCGCCAGAGGAGCACCCCGTTATCAGAACCACTTGTTTGTCCATAAGAGCTTGTTGGTTGTCATTGCTATCTCAATTCTCTGCGGAATACATATATAGCCACACAATTTTAATAAGAAGGTGTCCGGGCTAACATAAGTACACCTCAACTAGTTCGGATTATAAATTTATGGTCCATTAGCGGGAGTCTCACTTGAAGCTATAGACAAACAATTTTAATTTAGAATTCTGGACACCAACTATTTTCAAAGCGGTTCAATACACGTTAGTTCATTTCAAAATTAAAATTGGTTAGGAGATTTTGTAAAAATTGCGGTAAGAAACATCGAATTATATGTAGTGAGATCTAGCCAACTAGCCGTCATGACTTTTTTAAATTATTTTTCACACCAGAACACATATAGTGGTCGGTCACATATCGATCAGCGATCCTGATGCAGATAGGGATGGCAATGGATCGGTTTGGTCCGAGTTTTGCGATTACCATACCCAAACCCAAAGTATTTATCTATACCAAAATCCAAACCGATATCCGACGGGTATGAATTTTAGTGCACCATAACCAAACCCTATGGATTTGGATTTTATACTTATACAAACCCGCATTAATATTCATTCCATTAATTAACATATGAAGGAAAAAGATTATATATTAAAATAAAAAAAGTAACATACCATATGATTTTATCATTAAACATCTAAATTTCAACATAATCAAAAGAAATAACTAAATAATAAATTTTTCTTAAGAGGTTCCTATAGAGATTCTTGAAATTTTTAAGGGATTGAGAGGAATAAGGATGGAGATGAAACGAAAAGTAACATACCTGTAATTGAAAAATAATTACATGTATATAAAAATATAATAAGTTTATACATATCCTATATATAAGTAATATTAGATGGATCGGTTTGGGTTTGGGTTTGGCTGAATACTTGCAAAGACCAAACCCAAATCCAAACTCGCTGGGTATCATGTTTTGAAAACCAAACCAGCCTCATGGGTAGGAAGAAATATAAAAAAAACCGCTCCGATAGGGTCGGTTTGGTTCGGGTATCCATTGGTTTTAGGTGAAATTGCCATCCCTAGATGACAATGGAGTAGGGCGGGGCGGGTTTTTGGCATACCCGACCTCGACCCGAAAATTAGCACATGGACCCGATCCCGACCGGGTTTTTTTTTTGGTACCTTCGTTCCCGCCCCGATCGGAGGACAGGTTTACTCGCCCGGCCCCGCTTCGTAACAAATTTTTAAAAATTGTTAATCTAAAAGAAAAATAAAAGTAAATACTTATAAATAAAGTGATATTTTTTGTAATGGTTAAAATAATAAGGTAAGAAGGAAATTTTTTTAGTAGAATCATAATAAAATTAGGATAAAAATATAATTTATTTAATATAATGATTATTAGATTAGGGTAAAAAGTATAATTTTATATATAAATATATTTCGGGGCAGGTAACGGGGTGGGGTAATATCAACCCGACCCCGGCTGGATTTTTTTTAATTTTCCCTGGTACCCGAAAATTCACCCTGATCGGGGTGTGGAGGGGTGGGGTGGGGTGGGGTGGGGCATTTTGCCATCCCGCAGATAAAAAATCTACAACATGTATGCCCAGTAGGGGTGAAAGAAAAACCGAAAAACAGAAGAAAAAAAAAAACGACTGATCGGTTCGGTTTTCGGTCAGGGAAAAGCTGTGTCGGCTGACTTCGGACCGAACCGAAAAATTATCGGTTCGGTCTCGGTTTCCTGGAAATTGGTTTGGACTGAACCGAACCAAACCAAACCGAAATCATGCCAATTTGGACCGAAATACCCCGAAACCACCCCTATTTGAACCGTAAATCGAAAAAAACGATCTTGACCCCCAAAAAATAACAAATCCTAGCCGTCCATCTCAATCTTAACGCCGGACCGAAAAAACCGAAAAAACAGAAAAAACCGAACCACCCCGAACCGATCGGTTCGGTCCCGGACACCCCAAAAACCGAACCGAACCGACCGATTTTCACCCCTAATGCCCAGAGTCCTTCATTTGCCTTCTTGAGTCTACTCCTTGAGCCAGGGCCCTTTATCATGGGATAAATTAGTGGCCTTGACCATAACCCAACACACAAAAGTGAATGAGTACCCTCCCGGCCTTTCGCCCCATTTGGCGACCGGAGATGAATTTGGGTGGATTTGTAATGAGGGTGGATTTGTAATGAGGGTGGCCTCACCTCATAAGAAGGGTGGATTTGTTAGTGAGGTGTTTGGATGGTATTTTGAGAAGGGGGATTTGTAGGGTGGATATGATAGGATTAGAGGGAAAATGACTAAATTGTCCCCATTTGATTATTTTAATAAACAAAATAAATTAATTTCATTATAAATAGAATAAATACATAATAATTATAATTAATACATAAAAATATTTAACCAATATATTAGAACTTAAAAAAATATTTCTGAATAAAAAATTAAAAAAATTAATTAGGTAGTAGCCCAAATAGACATGAAGAAATTAATTAGGATAAAAAATAAAAAGTAAAAGAAAATAAAGGAGAAATGGGCCCAAACACTGACTAACGGATGGAAAGCCGGGTGGGTGGCCGGCTGACTGGTCGGTTGACCGACTGGCAGTCCGGCCAACTCATCTTTCACCGGAAAACTCCATTTTTCCCCCGCAAAACTCCATTTTTCAGTCGGAGAACACCATTTTTTTCAAAGAAAACTCCATTTTTCATCGGGAAACTCCATTTTTTTCGATTCCAAGCTCCATTTTTGACGATTTCAGCGACAAGCTTTCTCTCTTCTCTTCCTCTTCTTTGTTCTCGATTGAAACCCAGAACCACATATTTGTGTAAAACCCTCCAAATCACCCGGATTTGGAGGGGTAAAATAGGTACGAAAAACACAAATCCGCCCTCGTTAGCTAACGCTAGGGTGAGGGCTGTCGTTGGCAAATCCGGGTGAAGCCAAATTTGCACTCCAAACAGTAAAAATAGTCCGGTGGAGTTGCGGACGAAATTGTAGTGCCAAACGCCGGTTTGGGGTGGGCCTAGGATTACAAATCCGGGCGACCCCCAAATCCGGGTGCTACTCTGGTCGCCAAACAAGGCGTTTATGTGTACCGTTCAAACTGGTTTGGGTAAACTGAAAAAACTGGTTTTTTGGTTTTTTTGGTTTTGTCCTTATTCAAATTTTTTTTGCATTTCTTAGTTTTCGGTCGGTTTTTCGTGGTTTCTTAGCTTGTCTCGACGAGAGGAATCTAAAAAGTATAAAATTATTAACCAAACTTAAAGTTTTGTGAATAAAGACGAAGGTGACATCCAAAAAACCGGTTTTTTGGATTATTTTCGTCTTTATTCACAAAATTTAAGTTTTGCTAATAATTTTATACTTTTTAGATTCCTCTCGTCGAGACAAGCCAAGAAACCACAAAAAACCGACCAGAAACTAACAAATGCAAAAAAAAATTGAATAAGGACAAAACCAAAAAAACCAAAAAACTAATTTTTTCAATTTACCCAAATGAGGATATGGATACGTAGTATTCACCCGACACCCAAAAAATTTACGTGTTAAAAGAGTTAAAGCTTATGATATGGTATGGGTGGGCAGTTGACCGTCTAGTGCAAGTGACAGGCAATTTAGTGTACCGCTGCCACATATTTATTTCCCACTATCCGGCTTTCCAATCATTTTACACATGGCTGAACTAACTTTGGGACGTTAAAATCAATAATTGAGTAAATTCTGGTGACTTCAAAAGTTTTTTAAATAATAGCTTCTAATTTGCGAGGTTGGGAGCGTAAATAGTTTCACTCTCACATTTGAATGCTTAAGAAAAAGCAAAAAAACATGAGAGAGAAACACATATGTGAGTTTTCTGTTTCCCTTTTCTTCTTTGTTCTAACATTAATTTGTTTTTGGTTGAAGGAGAATAAGAAATTGAAATAAGGCGTGGACCGTATTTTATAGAACAAATGATCTACAAGTCCATTTAAGTGATCTGATTATGGCAGTAAAAATGATCTGCAGATCCAAACTTGATTTCAAAATGTCTACTTATTTTATAGAAAATGTACTTAAAACGTAATTTTTTTTTTTATTATCAATTAAGGCTATTTCAAATGAGTTTTAATAAATCGAGCTCATGAAGCTATTAGCTTGATATTTTCAAAGACAATAAGTTATTTAGAAGTTATTGGAGTTCAGGTTCGAATTCAACGCGTTACAAAATCCTCTTAAGGAATTTTTAGCGAATTAAGCACGAGTCAAGTTTCGGTGAATCAGTTTATTTAAACACTTGGGTTACCAAACACTTATGTATAATCAATTTTTGCTCAAATACTTTCTTCTTGATCTTATACCACATGGCCACGCAATATTCAAAAAGGAAAATACATAGAAAAAGAAGTGCTGATCAACACAACCATTTTTTTTGCACAAAATCCACATATTTTACATAAACCAAACATAAAATAGTTGTACAATTATGAAAGTGGAAATACGGGCTAGAACTGGAAACTGAAACACACATCCCAGCAAACTGACTTAGTAGAACACTCCCTAAAAACTCCTAATTCTTTAAACAGCTAATCCTACTGCGAACATGCGAAACTTTAACCAATATTTAATACGTACGAACTGAGAAAGATGGAGAACAATTAACCCTCATAACCCGAATTCTTTCCCAAGCTCCCAATGTCATTCAAAGTCGACGGAGGTGAGGCACTGGGGCAAACTTTCTTGGTCTTCCCACCTTTAAAGCTACCAGTTTTTTCACCGCCGCCTTCCCCAAGTTTTTTCTCCGGTGCCGCCTCCATTTTCTTCAGCTTCTCTTCTTGGCGCTTTTGTTGGACGTAAACTCCTGCAAAACTAGCCCCAAGGGAAGACATGAATGGAAAAAGTTGAACTAGTGAAAGTAAGCAAGAAAGGGTTCTTGAAAGAACTTGCAAATGTCTGTTTGTTGGTGAGATTGGACAAGCTTAGGGGTATGGAATTTATAGGGGCAATGGTGCCTTTCGGTGGCCAATGGGTGATGATTGTAATTATATCATATACCCATTTTAGAACTCAAATAAACAAGTGAAGGTACATACGAAAGTACAGGGAATGGGTTTATATGATATGATATAATAACACAAAGACCAAAAACAAACAACGAAATTGCGCAAAGAAATAGGGGTCACCCCCTATTTTATAGTATGTTTTTTGATAACTCAAGTGTACGTCTAGGTTAGCTTACGCG
>OY978219.1:1158728-1199205 GCA_963854785.1 Vaccinium vitis-idaea | reverse complement strand
CATAACATTTTGCATACAACTCATAATATCAATATTTGTATAAAAATTAATACCATTTGCTTAAAAATTCATACCATTAAAATAAAAACTTTGTTTAATATAACCCATCGAGAACTATCAATCGAAATCCATATTGCATATGTAATATAATAGATTTAAAAATATAAACAATTTTTTTTAAGGTGTCATGAATAGTGAAAGTGGACAAGAATTGCGGACGGAGGTAATACTTAATTATAAAACTTGCTAATAGCAAACAGAAAGCTAAGTAGCAAGTGAATATTTAACTCCGGGGTTGGCCAAGTGATTTTAACTTGAGAGTTGAAATCTAGAGGTTTGTTCCTTTCTAAGATCTCAGGTTTAATTTTACTTGTTAGCAACTCTCTGCGCCACCTCACTCCCAAGGTATGTGTGCAAAAACTGGCCCGAGACACCTAACATTACCAAAAAAAATTAAAAGTAAGTATTTAAGTTCTGGTCGGAAAGCTTATGAGCTTTGATTATATACATATTTCATAGGATTTATGGTATTTCGTACTTTACAGTACGTGAAAGCATCACCACACATTAACATGATGGTGGGTGTACCTCTATGGAAATCTCCTCAAATCTGTATGCATTTCTGATCACTTAAATTTGACAGAGATGTGATTGAACCAACTTTTAAATAGGTTATCCCATTTGTTCATTCAACCCACTACTGATTGAAAAATGATCATACTCAGTAATGGCTGTGGCGGCGGCAAGATTTTATTTCCAGCAATGTTATATGCAGGAAACCATGCAGGAAGGCCTTGCGGGGGTCAGTACGGATCCCGAACAGTTGATCAGAATCGCTCAAAAACTTTAAAAACCACATTTGAGTGGGCTTGTGAGAAACTAGCTCCATCTGATACGTGTAAATGCTCGATCCAAACTTCCATTTGTGAATGGCTCGGATGAAAAAAGAAAAAAAGGAAGTTTTGATCGAGCATCTACACATATCGGATGGAGCTGATTTCTCGCCTTTCCAATCGAAATGTGGTTTTAAAATTTTTGAGCGGCTTGGATCAGCTGTTTGGGATGCGAGGGCGTTCCCTGCGTGGTTTCCTGCAAATCCTTCCCTACACATATCATTTTTGTTTATACTCCATCCGTCTCAAATTGTTGGTCCTTCTTTCCTTTTTTGGCTGTCCCAAAATTAAGGGTCAGTTCAAAAAGTTAACAAAGAAAAATATCTACTTTTTTCTTTTTTTTGATACAATTCATAAAAAGTTATATTCCTAATGTACGATCAACAATTTGGGATGGAAGGAGTACTCTTTAGTGGAGATTTAGCTTGAAAAATGATCATATTCAGTAATGGTCGTGACGGCGGGAAGGTTTTATTTCCGTACTTTATTTTCTTTTCGTTTTTTAGTGGAGATTTTTGTTCCCTGTATGAAACTTTTTCTACTATTATTTTCCCATGTATTCGGTGAACTCCTTCCTAATATCTACACGGATAACCCGAAAATTGAGGATCGCTCTTCCTAACAAAGGGCTCCGAAATTTGGGTGATGGTTAAAAAAAAAAAAAAAAAAAGGCAATGGTTTATTGGTTCTTACAAACTTTCCACCCCAAAAATTTTCTTTCTTTAATTTTTTCGAATTTAAATAATAGTGGCAGAACTTAACTTTTCAAATTGACTACAACAAAATGAAAATTTGAAAAATTTATTCAATTTTTTTTGCATTTGTTAGTTTTGCGTCGATTTTTTTGGATTATTGGTTCGTCACAACGAGAGGAATCTAAAGAGTAAAAAATTCTACAGTAAAGACAAAAATAATCCAAAATTTTGTGATTTTTGTAGATTATTGGATTATTTTTGTCTTTATTCACAAAAACTTTAGTTTACTTGATAATTTTTTACTCTTAAAATTCGTCTCATCGTGACCAACCAATAATCCATAAAAAAAAAATCGACGCAAAACTAACAAATGCAATTTTTTGTTTTTGAATAAAGACAAAAATAAATAAATAAACCATTTGATTTATTTTGTCAAAGCACCCTAGTAGACTAATTGCTTTTTCATAATACGCTTGTGATGTCCTTTAATGTTGGAAACACTATAGTAACATCATGCTCATGTTGAGCTACCGGAAAGAACTTTTTTGTGCTTAAAATAAGCTTGTTAATGCTCACGTTGAGCTACCGAATAAGAACCTTTTTGTGCTTAAAATAAGCTTGTTTCATTGGCTTAATCTTGTGCTAATGCTAATCTGAGTTATAAATTAACAATAATTACCACAAAAGGGAAGGAAAAAACATTTTTCTTTTCCAAAAACCCACTACAGATAACTGGAACTATGCCAATGCTGTATGTTTGTTGCAATTCAAAATATCAATCTCTAATCTAATGGAAAAAAGTGGAGTGTGGCAGGGACGTACGGAGCCAGAAATTTCATTACGCAAGGGCGACCCTATATAATTCATAAAAAAAAATTTAATTTTTTTCCTATATAAAACTAGAGGATTTTTTTTTTTTTTTTTTTTTTTTTGCAAGAGCGACCGCCCCTATCGGCATCCCGGCTCCATCCCTGGGGTGTGGATCCTTACTCAATCCCACTTAGGGGTGAACAAAAAAACCGGAGAACCGAACCGAACCGGAGAACAGGACCAAACCGAGTTTTTTTTTCGGTTTTTTTCATTGGCCGGTTCGGTTCGGTTCCTGATATTTTAAATATTTGAAAACCGGTTCGGTTCCCGGTTCAAAGAATTTTTTGCAGGTTCCCGGTTCAAAGAATTTTTTGCATGAACCGAACCGAACCAGTAATATGCAAAAGCGTTAGGGGTGGGATTCTAACCCCCAACCCCTTGGATGTTTGCCACGTTCTTATCCAACTGAGCTGCACTTCCGTTTGTAATAGATCTGACAAGTAATATATTTATTATATTTTTTTAGCCCCAAAGGGCCCAAACGGCCAAACCCAGCTTTAAATGTCTCTCTCTCATATCACCGTCTCAATCTGAGATCCCCAAATAACATGCGAAATGTCTCTCTCTCATCTCTGTCTCAATCTCTCTCATCCCCCAAAACCCAATCTATCTCATCACTCTCTCCTCTTGGTCGATCTCACCACGGTGACCGACCCAGGCAACGGCGACCAGGAAACGGCGACGGCGATGACAAATCTGATTGGATTTCCTCTTCTCTCGGCTTGAAACGTAGAAGAAGAAGTAGAGGATTTCTAAGACCTAGCAGAAGATCCGGGTAGAGAGTATGGTTCTCGATCATTTTTGGGTATGTACATGTGTGTTTGTGTATATGTACAGATCTGTTGATTTTCGATAATGATGATGTAGTTTTGTTGATTTTGGATGAATATGATCATCATTGTTGTTTGAAGTTTTGAAGTTTTCATTGTTGTTTGAAGTTTTGAAGTTATCATTGTTGTTTTGAAGTTTTCATTGTAGATCTATGAGAGACAAACCTGGGTAGTGAGTAGTGGAACCGAACCGACCATGAACCGAACCGGAACCGGAGGAACCGAACCAAGAACCGGAGGAACTGAACCGACCTTCAAAACTCGGTTTCGGTTCCTAGTAGTCCCTAAACCGGTTTCATTCGGTTCAGTCAAAACCCCCCTGAACCTAACCGAACCGAACCGGTTACACCCCTAATCCGACTATGGACAAACTTACTTTCCCCCCATGTTGTCCTTATAGATAACTTTGTTTTGTGGAGCTTTAATTTCCTTTCCTAAAATGGAACCCAACATGCAACTATATTTGCTTGTTTCCTCGTGTCTCTCCCTAACTCATAGAAATTGGCTTTTTTTTTTCCAGGAAAGACGAGAACCCATACAATTTGGAGTAGATTAGAGCAACTCCAGCCCTGAACCTTTTTTTTCCTCAAATTTGTTCAAAAATTTGAGTAAAAGCTCAATTTGATATCACACTCTCCAGCCCTTTACTCAGATTTCAAGCCCTAGCCGCCGCCACACGCCGCCTTCCTCCACCAGAATCCCAATCGCCTCCAGCACCAAGATTGCCGTCGTCAAGCTCTGAAACCACCGCCTATCACCGCCAACGTTTGAAACCACCATCGACGTCAAAACCACCACCAACATCCACCGTCACTGGATCTGAAACCACGACCGCCAACCACCAGATCTGAAACCACGATCGCCAACCACCGCAACACCAACGTCCACCGTCACCAGCTCTGAAACCACCGCTTTCCGGTGACGACCACGGCGGCGAATGCTTTCCGACCACCACAAAGTAGCCGTTAGAAATTTGGATAAAGGTTTGGTTCTCCCTTGATTTGGGTAAAATTTTGAGTAAAACTCAGTTTGATATGGGTTTGGTTCAAAGACTGGAGCTTGATTTTGGGGGATTTTTACTCAGATTTCAAATTTGGGTTTGGTTTTGAGTGAGGGCTGCAGCTGCTCTTAGAAGGTTAGTACCTTAGTAGAAGTCTCGAACAAGGACACTGGTGATAGTTTTTTTTTTTTGGTAAAGAGTTAGAAGAATATTATTAACCAAAACCACCGGCCCAAAACCAGCAAACAAAAACAATCAAAACAAGACCACCGGCCTTCAAAACCGTCAGCCAAAAACCACCTACATAACAAACAACAAAAAAAAATAAAAAGTCTGGTAATGGTTGATCTCACAAATTACCAACTTTTCTCGTGCTTTCCTTAATTAATTTTTATATGCTTTTTGATACTGATTTTCGGGCTAATTCTCACCCTCACCTAAGATGTACACTTAGCTAGCTGGCTCATTGTAGTTTTCATGTACTACCTTAGCAAAGATCTAACATGCAAAATCTGGCCTCATTTTTCGTTTTAGCAAACCTTAAATGAATGTCGGACGCACATATTATAACAAATTCAGTACGGATTCTCTAAAGTATAGGTGTAACGATCTGCACCAGCTGACCTGCTAACTCTAAACGTAATCCCGCATCTCAAAAGGTTAATCTTGAATTATAAAGTAGCTCGTGGAATTTTGTTATATAATACAACACTTTCTGAAATCCCACCAATGTGGGACTTTAATGGGGTGTCAGAATCTCCCCACCTTACCATTGCATTACCCAACATCTTTTTCCCCGATTGCCATTGTGTAGTACTTAGTTCTGTATGACACTTTACTCCAACTTTGGGATTCAAGAGGTGACTCATACAGATTATAGAGATGGCCTCCACCATGTAAATCGGGGTTGCGCTCTAATATCACTTGTAATGACCCATGTCAACTAATTTGCTAACTCTTAACCTAACCACATGACTCGAAAGATTAATCCCGAGAGCATTTCATTATATGCAACACTTTTTGAAATCCCACCGATGTGAAACTTTAATGGGGTGTCACAACAGACACCAAAATAACACAAAGCGCTTCAGCAACTCGGCCTACAGGATGCATGCAACGGGACTTGACCACCGTGCGAAAGTTATTTTTCCCATCCTTTCTTGTATCTGTCCATTTTGTAGGTCACTGTACCCGCAAAGTAATTATATGCTCCTTTCATCAAAGAGGGAGTTTGGAAGTTGAAATCCCCAACTTCCAAGTCATAACAATGGCTAAATTTATGACATCCCATTTTCATAATCTCAACAATGCCGCAGCTCGAAGTTCTGAAAGTTCTCTAATCATACGAAGAAGATCCAATCCAACAATTACTGAAACTTTATCCTAAATAAAAGCCTCTTACATAAAACTAAACATACAGTTAGACCAAGTCACGTAGGGACAGATCCTCTAAAAAGAGTATTATCCACTAATTTACTTCTTCCTCTTCTTTGGTGGCTGAAGTGCTTCTTCCTCCTCGTCCTCCTCTTCCTCTTCCTCGCCTTCCTCCTCAACAACAACTCCTTCCTCGCCCACATCCCCGCCATCATCATCATCATCCTCGTCATCATCATCTTCATCATCATCGTCATCATCGTCGTCGTCGTCGTCATGGTCATCGCCATCATCATCGTCATCTTCCTCCTCTTCGCCATTCTCTTCTGCTCCACCAGCAGCACCTTCTCCGGGGCCTTTCTTCGTGTTGCTTTTGTTGTCATTGGGCTTGTTGCCAACATCCCCACCGTCTTCTTCTGACAAGTCTTCTTCGCCTTCTCCAAAGTCGCCATCATCATCTTCGTCATCGTCATCGTCATTTGCATCAGCATCTATTGGCTTCGAATGGCATTGGACATGATGCTCTTCTTTAAGTACCGGGATGATGGTGGTTGGCGACCCGAATAAATCCTGAAACCATTTTGAATTTGGGCATTTCATGGAAGGTGGTCAAGCACAGGAAACGACATATATATATCATTGATGCCATGTATGAGACGACGAGTGAATAGCTATGACAGTCGTTGCATTGTTTCACGGACAAAGGAATCCTATGGTAATTGAAACAAGTCATATCCGAAAATCAAAATGTAATCACCTTTGCGTGCTCAAATCACTAACTTTCAGCAGTTCAGAAACACTCTCAAAACCTTTTAGGATTTTACCAAACAAACACTAACTGCTTGCCACAGTTACCAAATTGGGTTTTTTGCAACCTCCATTTGTGTACTTGAATGGAGATGCTCCATTCTGTTCAACCAAGCTCCGGCGTGTGACTCAAAATGGAGTGAGAAAAATGGCCCAGATATGAGACATGATCCTCTTTACCCATTTTCCCTCACCTCTTCGTCCCAAAACCACCTTTCTACCGTACTATCAAAGCCCAAAGACACCCGTTGTATAGTAAGGATGAAACTTGGGACTGCAAGGCCAGGGAAGGTGGGCACAGACGATATTTTACTATTCTTTGATAGCACCATGCTGTAAGAAACTCAAGAGAAAGTCCAATTATAAAACACATCAAATTGAAAGCGTGCTTTATAAGAACACTTCTACGCCGAATTTCAAGACATGATACGATCTTGAACAATACGTCTTTCTGTAATAATCTTTTCTTTCTTAGAAAATTTTATTTCCACAATTTTTGAAGCACAAGTTTTAACACAGTCTCTCGTTTCCTCCTAGTTATCTAAACTCCCTCCTCCAGTGGCCCTTACTTCTACTACCTGGCACTTCCCTCTCCCGATTTCCTACCACCCAGCAACCCCTCCTAGTTCCTCCGGCAATTCACATGTTAAAAACTGTTTGGAGTAATATGTTTATTTGTTTTTGAACTTCTAAGAGAACAAAAAACAAGTTTTCAGTATGCCGTCCCTAACAAAATCTTTTCCGATTTCTAACAGCTCAAAGAACAGAAAGGAGATTACAACAACTCACTTTTTTCCCCTTAGCCTCTCTTATTTATCCCATTAAACAATGATTAGGTACACAAAAGCCAACTAACAAAGCATAGAACACTCGCATGGGTGTGCAACCCACATAGCACGGAAAGATTTTCGAAAATGTGGGACCCACACTCATGTGAGTGTACTGTTTACTTCTCATGAATGGATTTTGTATACATGAAATTGCGTTTCTGCATACATAATAGATGGGAGTCGATTTTTGAACTCCCTCTTTTACTATATGCAGAATTGCCGAAACAAAACTTTCTAGCACAAGTGATGTTTGAAGAAGAGAACTAGTGAATTTATATAGTTTACGCTCAACCCTCCAAGGCTCCAAACCTCCATTAATGATTAACCAAAAAACAAAAACAAAAAAGTTCAGGAGAAAGAAGGGTAATTTACAATATGCCCCCCAAAACAATCTTGTTACTTACACTTTACCCCCCTTAAAAATGGAAAAGTTTGATAGAAAAAGGAGTAGAATATTGTATGAGGTTCTATGAATGCTTTCTTCCAATTTATCTTTGACTTTGTGGCTATTGAAGGAATCACGACACGTGTCCATACTTAGCGTAGATTGTAAACAGCATCTACTTGGCGAATATTCCGAAACATGTATAACGCAACAAACAAAAGCATACTGACAAAAATGGACCCGTGACCAACGCACTCAAAATCTACCCAAAAATTACTACTTTAATCCCCTCTTTCCCCATCGACTACCCTATTATGCCCACTAAAATAGACCCCATGCGCAAGTTAGTGAAGAGAAATACATAACCATCCCGGCCATAAACATATAATCCCGGCCAAAAACATAACCCAAAATCCGAAACAAAACGACAGGAAAGAGAAAAACGTAACCAAGCGAAGAGTAATAAAAACGCATGAGTGCAATTTAGCAGCGGCAGAAAACCACAGAGGAATTGCAATAAAAAAGAGGAAACGGAAGCCCTATTGTGCTACATCCAAGTTCATCGCACAATTAATGGTCTTGATTTCATCTCGGCCCTCGTAGATCTGAGTTGTCCATTGCCGAGATAAAATCTAAACTATTAATTACCATAATCAACGGCTACAAAGTGTGGTGCTATAATACAAGATCACTTGATAAAAAGACCAAAAGCGCAAATCAGGGGCGGCGTAACTCTTTATGGATAATTTTCCCGTATATAGCCAAATATATCATGATTTGTGCCAAATAAAAAAAATACTCATTCCATCCTTTTTTAAAGATCCACTGTAAGTAAGAATACGTGTAATTTTAAATTCGTAAAAAATATATTTTTCTATATAATTTTTTAATTTGCTTTATACCAAATTAAAGTATTCATTGAGTATAAAAAAAAAAAAACAAACGATCTTGAATAAAATTCAAGAAAATACAAAAATAATATTTTACATTTCTAGTTAAGGTTTTGATCATATTATTTCCATCGAGAAAAAACTAATTATTTTTAAAGAATAAATTGTCAGAAAACTAACTGCAGCGCACAGCGCACGCACGTTAGCAAAACGCAATTAACCGCAATCGAATTCCCAAAAGAAACAAAAAAAAATAAAAGAAAAACAGACGCCTGAGTGCGCTGTTTAAGAAAAAAGAGAAAACTAAAAAGGGGGGGAAAAAAAAAAAAACGATCTAAAAGAGATTTGGAAAATCAAAAGCGACATGGCTTACTTGAGTTTGAGCCAAAAGTTGGCTTTTGACCAGAGCAGAGACAAGCATAGCGGCCAACGCTTCTCCGGTGCACGTTAGCATAGACTGCTTAACTGAAACTGAACCACAGTTACTATTAATAACCTCCATCTGTACGGCACGGCACAACCTGCAAACATCCACAAAATCGTCAGATCCACTCACTCCTCCCGTCCCAGCCGTTGGATCCAAAGTCAACCCACTCAAAAACAGTAAAAATACATAGATTTTGCAGCAAAACACAGACAGACAGAAAATTAAGAAAAAAGAACCTTAAAAACCACAAACTATTGCCAGTTGAAATACGGAGTATAAGACAAAAGACTCCTTTTTTACGCTAATTTTATCTGATGAAATGAAAATTCCTGGTGAAATAAAAAAAATTGAATCTAAACAAAACAATATGTTGAGGCTGCGATTAACCTCTTTATATTCCAGCAGATTTATCCCAAAAAAAAAAAAATTATTAGTGGAAAAAAAAAACAGAACAGAACAAACGTAAAAGAGGTTTAATACTAATAAAGCTGTAAATAAATTAATTTTGCAGCTGAACACAGACCAAAAAAAATTGAAAAAACACAAACGATTGCCAGCTAAAACAAAAGACAAAAGACCCCTTTTTTTAAGCGAATTTCAGCCGATTAAGTGAAATTTTCCAGGAAAATACAACGAGAAGTTACTGAAGAAGATGAAAATCCGATACATCAAGCATAAGCCTAAACAAAAACACGTAAAAAATGAAGAAAAACGGAGGATAGGGTAAATAAATAATAAAAAATCGAAGAAATCAGAGAGTAAGGAGAATCGGGTGAAGAGAAACGTACCAGGGTTGAGATCTGAGGTCCGATGAGGCAGATCTGGGGGTTTTGGTGGCTAAAACCTCGAGAACAAGGTAGCAGAGGCTGCGTTCATTGTGGACCGTCCGATGGAGATGGTAGAGAGGGAGAAGACCGAGAGGTAGATATAATCAGAGGGAAGAGAGAGAGTGAGAGGTGGTGTTTGTGTTTGCTGAAGAAAGCTGCCCGTATTCTCACAGAGGGTTACGGGCAACCCGGGCAGACCCGTATCAGCAGAAATATCGTAGGGTTTGGGACTGCCCCAGAAACGACTTTGGATTTAGACTTCTTTTTTTCAAAATACAAAAATAAAAATTTATTTAGGGTTAATATCAAATTGCAGATTTTATTTTGATTATTATTATTATTTATTTATTTTTTTTGTCTTTTTTAAAAAAAATTGAAAGAGAACCTAAATTATTTTTTTATTTTAAGCTTTAAGTTTTTTTTGTAAAAATAAAAAAAAGAGTACTTTGCCCCTCAATATTGACGTCATCTGTGGAGTCATTACAAGACTTTTTTTTTTGATTCTAATTACAAGACTTCATTTAGGCTAATTAAGAGAGTCAACTTTTTCTTTTAAAAATTACTATATTTAAAAATTTAGGTTAGCATGCTGCATTCTTTTTGGGCTGGATATGTTACCCAACAAAGTTGGTGTGGATGGATCAGAAATGGGGCCGAATTTCAGCCCATATCCAGCCCACAGTTTTGGATATGACTATCTAGTCAATTTCTTTGATTGGTTTTCAAACCAACCTGTGCGCTTCGGCTAGGGGTGCACACATCCAGCTGGCCGGGTTCGGATGAGACTTGTGCTTATTCAAACTGGGACCATTAATAATCGGGTTTCATTAATATTTTTGAGTCCAGCCCTCTTAAATTTTCGTTTTCCAAGTCCATCCACTAGCCCATTTATTTTTTTAAAATATAGTAACTAAGGCCTTGTTTCCCAAACGATAAAAGGAAAAGATTTGATAAAATCTAAGATTTTCAACCATAATAATTATAGTTATTCCAAGATCAATGAATATACACACTTTTTTATAAAAAAAATGGGTACTTTCTATTTATAATTATGGTAGTGGCTTATATAACTACAAAATGCACATTGTTGTCACTATTCTATAAGGGCCGGGTTTGATTTTTAAGAGGTATTTCCAAGCCCAACCCATTTACTAAACGGGCTTAAAAACTCAACCCAACACAATGGCCTTAAATACATATCTCAAACTCTTAAAAAATAGGGATTGATAGGCGGGCTGGTTGGGTTGGCTTTCGGGTTGGCATGCAGCCCTAACTTCAGCAACCTTCTGTCTTGGGCTTCAAAGTTTTTTTTTTTTTTTTGCCGTTAAAAAAAAAGGTGTTTTTTTTTTTTTTCCTTTTTCTTTTTAAATTGGGCTTCGAAGATGGAAGGGAAAATAATAAATAAACGAAGTCTTTAAAAGGATAAATTTATGGACAAAATATTTTGTGTGAATGATAGCGATAGCATGCACTGTAATTGCCAAGTAGGGCTACAAACAAAGCAAGCTGCTCGAAAGCAATTCGTGACTCGATTTGGTAAGGTTCGACTTGTTTGCAGCCCAATTGCCAAGTAATGGGAATTTTCATACTAGTACTTAAATTAAGGGAATTGATAATCGCACTCCAAAAATTGATGCAGGCACTCCAAGCTACAATGATTTTCCAAAACCACCCTTTTGCAAGTTTCAATTTTACTTCAGGCGCTCCTAAAGTTTTTTACTCTCAATTTTACTTTAGGCGCTCCTAAATTTTTTTACTCTCAATTTTACTTTAGGCGCTCCTAAATTTTTTTACTCTTCTCCTCTGCCTCCTCTGTTAACGAAAGAAGAAAAAATGGATGCCCACCCAAACCCTAACCTGTAACAAAAACTTTATTGTGAATTGGGTGTTGTAGATCGAGGATTCAAGCTCGGAAGGTAATTTTTTAGTTCTTTTCTTATGATTTTGTCGGGATTAAGTTATGATTGGGTGTGTTTTGTGTATTTTAAGAAGGGCGTGGTTTGGCTAAAAAATTTCGCCTAAAAATTTTTGCCATCATCGCTTCACAAATCCAAATGAGAGGGGAATCAAACAGGGGAAAAAACATCGATGCGCTTCAATACATTACCCCCACTACCACTACAGGCATAAATGCTGGAATTTTTTTAATCTTAAAGCTGGTTCAAGCTCGTGATTATTTATTTATTTATTTTTAGTAGATTCTCCACGTCAAAACTTACCTTAGTATTTTGATATAAGGTTTCCTTGTTCTAGCTGTAAATTTGTTATGTATATTTTTGAAATTTTTCTAACCCAACTCTCTCTAACCTAACTTCTCTCGTAAGCCCTTTTTTTCCAGCCACCGCTGCTCAGGGGGAGGCCGGGCGCCTCACGCTAGTCTCTTGAACACCGGCTCCCCTCCCCTTGCTTTTTGGATTTTCTAAGCGTTTTGATTAATCTCCCTCCCCAATCCATCTAGCCGCCACACCGATCGTTGATTTCTCTTGCTCCGATCTAACATGCAACAGTAGATTTGCATAGCTATGGACTATGATTGCTTCTGTCTTTACCATTTGGACTGCTAATGTTGATTGCTTCTGACTTTTTCCGTTTGGTTTTGGTTCAATATTCTGTTTGGAGTGCCTTAGTAAATGAGGAGATAGTTTGGAGGTGGAGTGACTCTAGTAATTTTTATATTTTCAAGAGGATAGTTTTGTAACTTCATTATATTTTGGAGTGTCTGCATCAAAAAAGGGAGCCCCAAAATCAACTCCCTAAATTAATTCCTACATTGTTGTTGTAATGAGAGATAAAGAGTATCATGAAGTCTTGGTTTTCCACTGTGTGTTCTTTTATTGACAATCATTGCTTTTCTAGCTTGAGATTCAATTGAGATGTTTATGATTTTATTATAGTAGTTCAGCGCAGAGTCAGCCCCCAGCAAATTAATTGTGATTTAGTGCTTATGATTGTTTGAATTTTCACATTATAGTAGTGATCCCTTCCCCTACCTCATTATGTGTACTATGTAATCTGTATATTCTTTTAGCTGAATTTCAACTTCTGCAACGAAATTCCCATTCTAAAAAAACGTGTTGAATGAGAGAAGTACAGAGTCACTAATTTTTATGAATTGAGTTCATGATTCGAGATAGCCTTAATCTTAGGCTTGTCATTGACTGATTTTGGTGTGTAATATCCCTATAACCATGCAAGCACTTATGCCAGGGGCGGCGGCACACTAAGGCTTCAATGGTCACATGACCACCCAAAAAAAAAAAAAATCCTTAGAATAAATGTAGAAATTTTTGGATAGTCTATTGTTGAACACCCTACCAAAATTAAAATTGAACACCCAACCCCCAATAAATTGAAAATCCTGCCCAAAAAAAAGCCCAAGTATTGAACACTTGGGCCTATAAAAAAAAAAGCCCAAGTTCAATTCAAATTGAAACCCAAACAAAGGAACTAAATGCAAATCTGATACCCAAACAAAGGAACTAAATGCAAATCTGATACCCAAACAAAGGGACTAACCGACTAAATGCAAACCTCATAACCAAACAAAGGGACTAAAGGCAAACCTCATACCCAAACAAAGGGATCAATCGACTTTTCACTTGCAAAAGCCAAAAATAAACTTTCTTGATTTCTTCTCTGGAGTTTGGACCACTGGTGGGACTTCGGACTTCGGGCAGTCCGACCGAGAGGATGACCCATCAACAGATCACAAAGTGCAAGCTTGTTCTTATAAGAAATCAATGCTATCTTTTGAATTTGCATTTACCTTGCACTTGGTTAGAGATGTTATGGGGATCACAAATGAGTTGTCAATAGCATTACAAAAGAAGACACAAGATATTGTAAATGCTATGGCACTTGTTGAAATGTCCAAGAACCGGTTGCAAATGATGAGAGATGATGGGTGGGATACTTTATTGGCGGAAGTGTCTTTATTTTGCAACAAGCATGATATTCTTGTCCCTAACATGAGTGACATGTTTGTTTCTAGTGATCGGCCACAACGCAAAGCTCCCTCAATCACACTTTCCCATCATTATCGTGTTGATCTATTTTATTCAGTCATAGATATGCAACTTCAGGAGCTAAACAATCGCTTCACAGAGGCGAATACGGAGTTGCTACTTTACATGGCTTGCTTGAATCCTAAAAATGCATTTTCGGCATTTGATAGGAAAAAGTTGGTCTGTCTCGCAGAACTCTACCCGTCTAACTTTTCTAAGGTGGACTTAATGGCATTGGACATTCAACTTCAAAATTTCATTGTAGATATGAAATCTGATACAAGATTTGTTGGGCTTAAAGGGATTGGAGAACTTGCTGAAAAGTTGGTGGAGACAGATAAGCATGTCATATATAGATTGGTCTATTTGCTTGTGACATTGGTGTTGACTCTTCCTGTCGCTACTGCATCGGTTGATAAATGATTGTTTAGTTGCGCAATCGAATGGGAGATCAGTGGATAAATGATTGTTTAGTTACTTATATTGAGAGTGATGTATTTGATATCGTTGATAACGAGGCTATTATGCAACGATTTCAAAATATGAAAACTCGTCGAGGGCAATTGTAATATACTTTATGTCTTTATCCGTTTCTTTTCCGCGGCATTGTTGATATTAATGGAAATTTTTTTTTGTCTATAATAAGTTGTGGTTTATAGTAGTAGGCCATAAGAATTTATGAACACCCTTAGAAAAATTCCTGGAGCCGCCACTGACTTATGCTGCAAAATGCTGATTTTTCGTCAGTTTAATTACTCCTATACGAATTTCCAATGAATCAATAAAAATAAAAATAAAAATCTGTCTTCTCACCAAAAACAAGAATGAGACAGAGTGGTTTTCTTTTGGCAACATTAGCGTGCGAAATGATGTGGTTTCATATAGGTCTTCCCGTATGGAGTAATAAAAAGAAGATCACCAGATATTTTTTCACTTAAGTCCATTACCACATCATTTTGTTACTTTACCACGAGACATCTACTGTTACTTTTTTTTTTATAATCGGATGTTTAGGTCAATTTGCGTGCACGTCAACTAATTTCGAGAGCTATAAAGTTAATGACCTTACAGACTCTTCAAAAATGTTTGACCTCCGTAGGATTCGTAGCTGCACCCCCTCACTGAGGATGTTTGATTAGTGTTTCCAAACGTTCAGTGTTTTGGGTAAAAAACCAAAAACTGGTTTTTTAATAAACCAGTTTTGTCCTTATTCAATTTTTTTTTGCATTTGTTAGTTTTGCGTCAAGATTTTGTGGTTTCTGAATTCCTCTCGACGAGACGAATCTAACAAGTATAAATTTATGGTCAAACCAAATATTTTTTTGAATAAAGCCAAAATACTTAGATTATTGGCTAATAATCCAACTATTTTGGCTTTATTAAAAAAAATTGAGTTTTGACTATAAATTTATACTTGTTAGATTCGTCTCGTCGAGAGGAATCCAGAAACCACAAAATCTTGATGCAAAACTAATAAATGCAAAAAAAATTTGAATAAGGACAAAATGGTTTTTAAAAAAACTACTTTTTAATTTTTTACCCAAAGCACCCTTAGAAGTTGTAGAAAGGTTATTGGCTTTCAGCTGTACTGGAAACAGAATCCAATCTGGGGGGAATCTGAATTCCCACATTCTGGAAAGAATCTCCACCAATTTAGGGATGACCACTCTTAGTGGCAATTACCCACTTTAGAATAATGCAGTTGCAGTAGTACTTGAGATAACCCAACAACTGGGCCAAGAAAATCTAGTGCTTTTTTGAGACGCATCTCTCTACTTATTCAAACACATACACAGAGAATATGAAAAGGCAGCCCCAAGGGCCAGTTTGGTTGGCAAGTGAGTTTACTCTCTACACTATTGATCTTTTTTTTATTAAATCGGATATTCAGACCAACTTGCATACACCTCGAACAATTCCGGGGCCATGAAGGTGACGATCGGACATAACCCCCAGTAGCCTCAAGAGTTTGATGGCAAGAGGAATTGAACCTAAGTTCCAAGGCAATACCACTTTGTTAAGTCCTTGGAGTTTGATCAGTTTTTTATTGTTCGTGACTTTGACCTCAAAAAATACTAATGTGTTATGAATTTTCTAGTCTCAGTGTGAATGACCTACTTTTAACGGGACCTGGGAAGTGAGAAGGAATCAGTCGACCATCGAACAAAAAGAAAAGAATATGAAAAGGCATCTGACCAACCATTTAACGTCTAGGTCTATACACGTCATCCGCACTCCATTACCACATCAATTAAACAACTATTGTTAAGCTTATCGTATACTGAATTTTCTTAATCTTTTATCCAAGTGGACAAGGCCCCACAATATGTTATGCTGGCTTAATAGGACTTCAGAATGCGAAGCCACTTGGGACCACTATTTCAGTATAAAGACAAAGATTCAGTGTACAAATTAAATATTGTGTTGGCATGTCGAGTATACATGCACACTTTCCGTATTTGCGTGTCAAATCGAACGTATGTCAATAAACGAGACGAATTAAGCTGAGTTATACATTATTTACGTTGCACACACACCCAAAAAATAAAAATCTATGAGTTCGATGGTTGTTTGTTGTACCTTCTGCTTTTGGCTCGCGAGTCAAGAAGCTCCAGTTTGATTTTGAGACTTCTAGCAACATTTCATTTAACAATTTCCCAATAAACACGAAACAAGTTTTTGATCGCTTGTTGAGGTCGAATGCCTTTGTCTCTTTGGTAGTCCTAAAGTGCGTATTAACTCTCTGAGCTCAAGCTGAATTTAAAAAATTAACAAATTTTAAATATGTCAAAATGGACCTGTTTAAGCCAATTTGATTTGAACAAGAATCAAGTTCAAATTCCTTGCTTGGATTTGTTTCATGTATGCTATCACTTGCGAAAAAATCGCTCTCCCGATATGAAATGGATTTGGAAGACATTCTTTTTGTGAGATGTACTGTGTAACTAATATTCCTCAATTGCGATACCTATAAATAGGTGATTCTTGCCCTAAACATACAATAATGGAGGCTGAAAGTATATGATGCTCTCCTCAGTCAAAAGTTTTAATTACACATCTAACACACACACATTTTTACATGATAATTACTTTGTTTACCAAGTTTTATGGTGAAAATCATCAAGTGGACCATCCTACGCTTTGTAAGTAGGGAGAGAATCTATGTGGTAGGAGAAGATACTTATTTCTAGACGAATCTTAATTTATAATCATTTTGCACAGATATCTGTTTTTTTGGAATATTTTTAAGGATAAACCTACAGGTACAGAATTTTTTGTACACAAATTGTACAAATCGCTCTCGGAAACCCACTTTTGGGTCTCACACGAGTGATCCGAACCGTTCATTATTCTTAGAACATTTTTCCGAGGGGCCCCACAAAATTTTAACTCAATCGGACGGTTAGAAGTACTTGAACATTTTTCCGAGGGTCCCCGAGAGCGATTTGTACAATTTCTATACAAAAAATTCTGTACTTATAGCGAGGTCCTATTTTTAATCACTCATAAAGTCATTCACATCGATCCGACACATTTCCTATATGAGTCAAACACAAGACGTTCGGTTTTCGTTCTGTAAGATCCTGTTTACGAAGCTTGTAAACAATGACAAGACACATTAATTTATGCATGGGTTATTAAACAAACTCAAATGGCAGGAGTTACTTTAATTTTGTAAGGGCATCTTCATCAAACTCAACAAAAAAAACATTAAATTTAATCTCAAAAACACCTTTTATAAATTAGCAAGCCACTTATCAAAAAATTCACAAAATCAAATTCTCTATTTTAACTTTACTATATTAAACTATTCCCCTCAAATCTATAAAAAAAAAAAAAAATTCCCACCAAAAGTTAAGTTTCTCCCCGCCTGGGGAATAGCATACGGAAGAACCCTCCCCCCACCCCCACCCCCACCCCCACTCCCACTTTTAGTCATTAAAATATCCTCCCATCCACTTACAATCCGCCACGTGTGAACAGTATCACTACTATTCGGTAGCCTGGGGAGCCACGGAGAGAGAGGAAAAGAAGTCAGGAAAGAGAAAGCATTAAATTATTCGGTAGCCTGTGAACAGTACCACTACCCAAATACAGAGTTACTGTAGCAAAACTATAAATTTTGCAAATTAGCCGAATGTTTGTTGAGGCTGATTTTGGGTTGTTTTTTTCACTTTGACTCAACAAAATACCCATTTGGCCAAAATAGCAAGGCTGATGGAGATGCTCTACCCAACCCTAAAAAGGGAAAATTGTAAAAGAAAAATAATGGGTATGTAGTATAGATGCCTAGTGGACAGAGAATGTGGTTTACCACTTAGCACACCAGTGCTCTTACTGTGAATTCAAATTTAGATGTTCCTCCTTAGAGCAACTTGCATGAGCACTATTCATGAAAGCTATATGGAAAAGGCAATTTCATATTTATGCTTTTCTTAATCTTGGATTTGACGAAACAGATGAAATTAAATGAATAAACAATTGAATTGCAGTTACTAAGACATGTTCAACTTTCATATGATTTATATATAATTATACATGTTCCTTTTCAACACATTTTCTCAACTATTGTATATAGGCGAACAACTCCGCCTGTGCTGTGCTTAGAGTCTTACGATGTTTACAGTCGGTCTCAAGCCCACATAAAGGAAGAGGGTTTTGTGTTAGGTAGTTGACAGCCAACACGTAAAAAGCCCCCTTTGATCTCTATGACATGAATCCTAATATGAATACGCGAACTACTAGGACGTTCCCCTTAAGAAAGGACTTGGGCTTACTAAAACTAAGTGGAGAGTGCGGAAACTTTATATCCATCTCAAAATCAATTGGCAACGAGTGGAGAGGTCTCAACATATATTAAGTGATCACTCATTCCATTCCTAAGCAATGTGGGACTTTAGTTCCTTAATATCCCCCCTCACATGTAGCTGCATTTGAGATCTGTCAACGTATGGTCACTTTTGGATTCTATCATTGTGTAACCTTTTTGCTGGTTTGTCATCTTAGGGTGTGGATTGTGAATTTTTTTTTTTAAATATGGGGTGGAATGGGCCCTGCTCTAATACCATGTGGAAACTTTATATCGATCTCAAAACTAATTGGCAATGAGTGGAGAGGTCTCAACATATGAAGTGATCACCTATTCCACTCCTAAACAATATGGGACTTTAGCTCCTTGATAGAGAGGTCTCCCTCGGCAGAGCTCAATGAAAAAACAGGATTCATGTAGTCAGCCCTAATTAATTGAGACATAAGGCTCGGTTTGATTTATTGTTTATAGGCGAACGGAAACAAGTTTTAGTACTTTCTTTTGATATCTTTTTCTAAGATCTTATTTACATTTTTCTCACCAAATTCAAGATCTAAACATAATCTTAAATGGGGAATAAATATTTTCTTTTTCTCTAATTTCTTCGTTCGTAATCGTAAACTATTAAAAAAATGAGAGAGTTGCTATAGGGTTCACTATAGCTATTTTCAAACACTTCTAGTCCACTTAAGATTTTCCTAACATATCCAGTCCACTCATCCATCTAAAATACAACAATACCTTCCCTGAAGTACACGCGACTTCCCACAGTTCTGCGACCTCCCACAGTCCCCCCTTTTTCCAACCTCAGATCTATATTCGCTCTGGCACCGGCGTCGGAACACGGCGGCGACTCAATCTCTCCGCCGTCTCCTTCGTCGGAATACAGTTCTCCTCCAGCACCTCCGACAGAGGATCTCAATTTCAGACATTCCCCGGAGGAATCTCCGTCGACGAAGTCACCGTCTCCATCTCCGTCTCCTTCGACGGGGTCACCGTCTCTTGCACCGACAGATCAGGGCGAAATAAACTTCAGCTTTCTCATGATTTTGTAACAAAATACATGTGTTTTATACAAGCAGTAACTTTCCGGTGAAATAAAACTTCAGCTTTCTCGATTCTTGTAGGACAGAGCCGTGTGCTCAAAACGATCATCGGGATCCACTGAATTCTGCTCACGATTCGACCGTAAAATGAATATACGATCAAGCATCCCGGTGAGACCGAAGAAAAGCTTGGCGGAGAAAAGTAGCTTTCTGAATGGGTAGTCTTTTAAGAGTTTGTGGTAGATTAGCACTCCAACTATAGAAGCCAGTGCACCCATTGCATAGATTATTGGGTCAGTTTGTGACTGTGTATTAAATACTCTATTACAACCCAACTAACTCCAGAGGTGGAGTAAATACCTAGCCTAACGTATAACTATTGGAAAACTGTTGACATAGTTTTCATGATAAAAAAAAAACAGAGAATATTAATTTGTGAATTGTCTTATATGTGGGTGGATGAAGATTTGATCCCAACTAGTTTTTTTTTTTTTTGAAAAAAAAAAGTCCAGATAACCACATATTTTGATTCTAGATAACCACATCTTATCCCAGTGGGCTTTAAAAAAAAAAGATATTGTCCAGATAACCATCTCTTGTGAATCCAGGTAACCACCTCTTATGAGTTCAGATGACCACATCTGATCCCAAGTAGGCTTTAAAAAAAATATAGTACATATAACCACATCTTATGATTCCAGATATGGTTATCTGCGCCGGTGACTTTTCCGGCAAAATCCAATTTTTCCGGCGCCAGTGAAATTTTCCGGCGAACTCTCCAGCACCGGTGAACTTTCCAGCAAGAGTATGTTATATGTTAAGTTTAATGTGAGGGTATATTTGTCTATTAAAAATGGAGAGTGGACCTTACACACCTTAGAAATTGCAAAAATGTGGATTAGAGGAGTTATGAAACTAAGAGGTGGACTAGACATGTTACAAAGAGCTATAATAGACCTTAGAGTAATTCTTTAAAAATTCATTTCATCCTTCAACTATTCAATTTATTTAAACCTATAACCAAACGAAAAAGTGAACATGCACTTATCACGACCCATTTTTTGCCAACAGGCAGGGGTAAAAATTCCACTTCTAAAGTAAACAGACAATCTAGTCTGCAAAGGGCCTTTTCAGCCAAACTTTGCATTCCGGTTAGCACATGACAAACTTAAATAGCAATTTAGTAGTAGCTTTTTGGCCTCTCTCGAGCACTGGGCAGCTTCGGGAGCAATAGAAAGAAGAGTTAAAATTCTTTCCACCTCGGTTGCAAACTCTTGGATCATGTTTAATTTGGGTTTTAGGTTTTGAGTGTGGAGAGAAATAGGAGTAATGATTGAAAATAAGAGATAATGATTGAGAGAGACAGAGAGAGAAATGATTGAAAATATGAGTCAATGATTGGAAATAGAGATAATAATTGAAGAGAAATAGGGGGCAAATAAATTTAAATTTGGGTCTTAAGACCCAAACCAAACAAGGCCCTGGTTTCCGCTACACGTTGTGGTTTTCACGGTGCATTCATGGAAGTAATCTGAACTGTTCATCTTGTAAGGCTCGTAGAGTTGTATATCCACGTAAAAGAAAAAAAAATTGATGCAGGACAAGATATACACCCCTATCACTTATGGAAACATTATTTTTGTAACAATTTTATTTACGAGTATTCTTAGAAGATTTTATTTGTGCTGCCTGTTTTGCACATTCCTAGTTTAATTTTGGTTAGATTTTATTTTATTTCCTTTTAGCAAATAGTCTAGGTTTCCAAGTAATGTTTTGCTTGGTCACCACTCTAAGTAATTTCCTTTTAATTAGGACTTCTACTAGTATAAATAAGGATGTAGCCTATGGGCATATTTAGCTTTAAATCAATTATAAATCAGAGTTATTCTCTTTCTCTTGTGGATTCAAGAACACTCGTGGATTCGAGACCTATTTTCGTTTGAACTAGTACGCAACTAGTTTCTCATGAATTCCGCTGCGTCAAGTGGTATCAGAGCGGGTTTTCCCTGGCTGATGGCACCAAACAAAGTAGAAGACACACCCCTCGATGTTGCTCAAGGGCTTGCTGATCTAAGGGCAGAGGTTGAAGAACAACAAACGCAATTCACAGATTTTCAAACAGAAATCCATGAACTGTTGCAGCAGAAGTCTCTACGCCTCGACCAAGGAGCAGTAAGGGTTGAAGAAGATCGCGCGATGGGAGTTGCCCAACGTCGTCCTCTTAACCATAATCGGGAAAGCGCGGTGGGATTTGCCCAACGCCAACCCGATAATCAAATAGTAGTTGGGGAACACCCAACTAACCGTGCTGTTAGTGAGGAAATAGAACCTAATTTCAGGTATTATCACAGTTTACCTAACTTAAGTGGTTTTGAGTATTTTGAAGATATTTTTTATTGGATTCTAGACATCGAAAATTTCTTCGATTATGAGGGAATTCCGTCCGAAGAATGGTGGAGCTTCTTCTTTTAAAAACTTACAGGTCCAGCTCTACAATGGTGGCTAGATATGCAATCTTTAAGAGATAGATTGGGCAAGCATCGTATTTGCGATTGGTCAAAAATCCAAGAACGTCTGACGGATAGATTTGTGCCATGGAATTATGGGCAACTTTTGGAAGATAAATATATGCCGAAGCAACAAAATACAATCAATGCATCTACCAATAATGTTGATGAAGAAGCTTTTAAAGAGGAGGCAACTCAAGTTGATGGTAAGAAAATTGATATGGATTTAGGTGATGAGAAAAATAATGGTATTGTTATTGGGGATCAAGTTGTTGAGGACCAAAGTAATTTTTCAAAGGAGGTGATCAATGCTCCCACCTTATGTGATGGCTACATGGTCACGCCAATATTTCTTAATGGGTCGATTATTAATATGTCAACCAACGCCGAGATGATGATACAAAATCAAAAGAACACACAATGTCAAATTTCCCTTATTGATTTTCTTGGAGTGCAACAGTATCATTGGATTTCCAATATTCATCTGATTGATCTTATCAATCACTTGAAGCATGCAGAGAAGATATCATTGCAAATATTATTTTCTGTGATGTTTTGGAAGGAAATAAAAGTGTTGAAGTATTCCAAGTATCTATTTATTTTGCATGGAAGATGGCAGATTCCCAACGAGAACTCGAGGACGAGTTCTTTTGAAGAAAAGGAGAATGATGCAGGACAAGATATACACCCCTATCACTTATGGAAACATTATTTTTGTAACAATTTTATTTACGAGTATTCTTAGAAGATTTTATTTGTGCTGCCTGTTTTGCACATTCCTAGTTTAATTTTGGTTAGATTTTATTTTATTTCCTTTTAGCAAATAGTCTAGGTTTCCAAGTAATGTTTTGCTTGGTCACCACTCTAAGTAATTTCTTTTTAATTAGGACTTCTACTAGTATAAATAAGGATGTAGCCTATGGGCATATTTAGCTTTTAATCAATTATAAATCAGAGTTATTCTCTTTCTCTTGTGGATTCGAGACCTATTTTCATTTGAACTAGTACGCAACTAGTTTCTCGTGAATTCCGCTGCGTCAAAAATAATCAACCTTATCAAGTATATCACAAATTATTGCCTTCAATATAATGGCAGAAGTCCATTCGTTTCCACTAAAAAAAATATACTATTTAATCCATTTAGTTAAAAGAAAGAAAGAAAGAAAAAATAAAACAACAACTTCTCATGATGTTATAGACAAACAAGTGCAGAAAATACCAAAAATATTGGTAGCTGAGCCTGACCCTTAATGTGCCATGCAAAATTTCCACCCAAAGAAAAAGTGGCTAATGGGTTTCCCATTTGTCTTATCAATTGTTATGTCTAATTCATCTTCCCTTTCCACTAACTCAAAAGGTTAAAAAGTCAGTTTATTGCGGTTTTTGAGATATGTCATTCTGTCACAATGCATCACATAAAAAACCGTGAAAAACCATTAAGTCACCCTAAGTGGAATGGTATATGAAAATAAAAATTGGCTTTATCAAAAAGTGATTTTAGTAAGTAGTGATTTTATTGGATTTTCCATTTTATAAAAGTACTACTCCCTCCGTTCCTTAAAAAGAGTAGTGTATTTTATTTTGGACTATTCCTAAATAAATGTGATCTTAAAAAGTTAGTGGGTAAAAGTTGATACATTTTCTATTTTGCTATTAAAAGTTGATTCCTTTTTGAAAAGTTAGTGGGTAAAAGTTGGTACATTTTCTATTTTGCTATTAAAAGTTGATTCATTTTTGAAAAGTTAGTGGGTAAAGTTTAATGATGATGTCTTCATTAATTGCAATAGTGCAAAGTGAATATAAAAGTTGATATGAAATGTGTAATAATAATGCTCTCTTTGGATGAGTTTGCCAATAGATAAAATCATATTTTAGCCAAGATTTTCTCAAAATCATTCCTCAAATGATAAAGGCTGTGTTTGGTTAGATAGTCTAGTTTAGTTTTGATGATGTCATAAGGTGTAATGAGTGAAGAGAGATAGAGAGAGAAATGAGGGAAATGATGATGTCATCAAAACTAAAACTAAACTGGGAAACGAACAGGGCCAAAATGTATTGGGTGGAGATTTTATCATTTGGGAAAACAATTTGATTTTATCACACCTTCATAAAACTCAACTAAAATGAAAAATCTCATTTTATCAATTGGCAAACTAGGCCTTTAATAAGTTTGAATTACGAAGCTACACACTTGAAAAGGAATAAAGGAGTACTAGTTTTACATAATCTTTATTAGAGAATTAGATACTCCATAATAAGATCAGCATTATTAATACTATCTTATTTACTTTTGCTTGGTGGGTAAGATTTAAAACAATATTATTATACTTGTGTTTCGTGTTGGAATTGCATTCTATTCCTTAGAGCATCTCCACTCCTACACCAAATTTTTACTCAAATTTGGTCAAAAACTTGATTTGATATCACCTCTTCCAATGGGAAACCACTCTTTTACCAAATTCTAGTTAAAATTTTGTCAAAAACAGTTTTTTTTTTTCTTTTCATCTTGGCTCCAAAACTTTCCCACCATTTTGTCAAAACAGTTTTTTTTTTCTTTTCATTTTACCTCCAAAACTTGCAGTGAACAAATTCCTTTTCATCCTCTTCTGTGGAAACAAGGAAACAACGAACAAATAGTACACCTGCTTTGAACAAATATAGTCGTTGATAATTTGATGTTGGGTTTGGTGTTGAGCAAATTTGGTGAAAATTTTGAGTAAATTTGGTGTTGAGCAAATTTGTTGAAGGAGTGGAGTGGCTTTTTTGGTGATTTTTACTCAAATTTGAATTTGGTGAAATATTTGGTGTAGGAGTGGAGATGCTCTACAAAAAGAGAAATTTCTTTACACAATGATGAGTCGTGCAGTAGACTTAAACCTACCTTGTTCCTCTTAACTTTTTTCTTTCATCGTCCAATTTTTACCTCATTTGTAAGTTTTGCGCCATACTTTTTAGGTTTGATCACTACAAGAAAAAATATATACAGTGAGGATTGAGTTTCCTCGCCAAAGCACCAAATTTCCTCGCTAAAGGATTTGGCGAGGAAAAATTTTCTCGCCAGGTTTCTTCACTAAAAGGTCGTCGCAAAAGGTATTCTAGCGAGAAAAAATAAATTTCCTCGCCTAATCTGCCAATTGGCGAGGAAATTTTTCCTCGCCTATTCTGACCAATTGGCGAGGAAATTATGTTTTCCTCGCCTATTCAGAACAATTGGCGAAGAAATTTTTCCTCGCCTATTCTGACCAATTGGCGAGGAAATATTGTTTTCCTCGCCTATGCTGACCATTTGGCGAGGAAAATTTTTCTTGCCAAAACTCTTGAAACTAAAAAAAGAAGGAATCCAATTCCAGCTTCTCCGCCTTCGCTAGGAATCGAACCCGCGACCTCCCCATCCACCACACCAACTTCCATTTCAATGCAAAGTTCAACAACTTTTAATATATAACCTTTTGTAGTTCTTTTCACTTCACTACTTTTTTAAAATATTTTTCTCTAATTTTAGTCTCTTTGTAGTGTTTCTTTAAACTTCTTTCTTAAATCTTTTAATGTTATTTGTTTTTACTGAAGTTTTTATTTTTTATAATTTGATATTTTCCTATACCCTTTTATAAGTCTTTACTTGTTAGAATTACTTACCTTTACTTGTTAGAATTACTTACCTTTGCATTTATATATTTGTTTGTTTTTAAATTTTGTGAATTGATAACCGATTAATGAATTTCGTTCTTCCCCTTCCTCTGGCTTTTCATCGCAAGGAAAAAAAATTATTACCACAACTGACTCATGAGAATGTTTTTGGGTGGTCTCTACCTTCGTAGGCATTGACTTGTTACGTTTGTGTTATGATTGACTTGAATGATCTTGTATCGAGAGTTCCTTGAATATCTGGACTTGTTGAAGTAAAGATTAGTTTCTTATTTACCCTTAGAACAATTAATTTAATGTGAAAAATTATATTCGTCCGATTACTCTGCCATGCTTACAATTAGATATTCGCGACGATATTTGTGCTACTACTTTTTCTATCTTCCAATTTTTTTATTTTTATTTTTCAAATCTAAATAAATCAAGCAGCAACATTTGGAAATATATATTTTCTTTTCTATGCCAGTCAGATTTTCTAATTTTGATACCTATGTAATGATTGTAACACATAAATCTTAATTCACTTTCTAATAAATGATAGTATGATACCCACCTTTGTTTCAAAATGGATGATCATTTTAGGAGACCAAATCATTATTCTACTTGAGAAATAATAATAATAGATTTATATGCAAATGACATGATCAATATGATATGTATACATTTAGTCTCACTAATTAGTGTGTGCATACGACGAATAAGTTGTTTTATTATAATTTTATGGTATCATAAATAGGATAAGTGTTTAATTTGAACTAATTATTTATTTTACGATATTAAATACCGATTATAAATTTATACAAGTATGGTTTTGCGAAACATTTTTTGATCTTTGAAGTGTCAAACTACGGTGAAATAGAGTAAAAATAAAAATGAAAAAACTACGATATTCATATGCAATGAGTAATTATTCCATGCTTCTAGAGTAATATGTGATATTTTAGAGTTACATTACCATGCATTTACGTGTAACGAGTGATTATTACGTCTTATTACAACCATATGAGACATACATGACTTGAAAAGTTATCAAAAATTGACTTGCGTGTGCCCCACCTCTAGCATGTGGAAAACCCCAATATGGTTAAAAACCATGGAAATGAATAAAATCTTCGATTTTTGGAGAGGAAACATTTATTTCCTCACCAAATCTTAGCTTTTTGGCGAGGAAAGATAATTTTTGTCATCAAATGGGTGCTCCTTAGCGAGGAAATGAATTTTCTCGCCAAATCTTAGCTTTTTGAAGAGGAAAAATAATTTCGTCGCTAATCTTAGCTTTTTGGCGAGGAAAGATAAATTTCATCGCCAATCTTAGCTTTTTGGCGAGGAAAGATAATTTCGTCTCCAAATGGGTGCCCTTTGACAAGGAAAGGTAATTTCGTCGCCAAATGGGTGCCCTTTAGCAAGGAAATGTTCCTCGCCAAATCTTTGCTTTTTGGCGAGGAAATATAATTTTGTCGACATAGAGTACTCTTTGCCGACGAAATCAATTTCCTCGCCATAGGTAATTTTTCTTGTAGTGGATTCTTCTCGACAAAAGGATTCGGAGAAGTACAAGTTTCAGTCATCGAGACGTATCAAACCTATGAAGTATGACGCAAAACTAACAAATGCGATTTTTTTTTAATAAAGACAACCAAAAAGTGCAATAAGTCACAAAAATAAGTTAAGAAAAACTTAGATTTCATTTTATAAATTTGCCCTAATAAATTAAAAATAGTTTCAAGCTAAAATTACTTATTACGATAGCTAATTCAAATAAACTTTAATGAAAGCAATCGCGCTGATTTTGAATAATTTGAGTACGCCAAACCGAATAATACTCCTATATTGTTAAAATTTGAAAGCGACGAGCTTTAAAAAATATTTAATTTAATTAAACCAATCTTAAAAGAAATTCAAAGAATTGGATGTGAATTCGAGCTCAACTTGATTCGTTTTCTTTTTCTCTTTGTCAAAATGGTTATAGCTTCATTATAATAAACACGAATAGACAACATAATCATTTGAAAGTAGTATCTGCCTATAATCAATCGACTAGAAAATCACAAAGGGGGGCAAATTTTCAGGTGGACACCTAGACCGCTACTTCTTCTCCTTGTTAAAGAATAGTCGCCTCATTCACACTCCTACACACAAAAAACTCACATAGTCGCCTCATTCACACTCCTACACACAAAAAACTCACATTGATTAAAAACAATAACACCAGTAGCGACAAGCTAATCAATCTATTTTTCCATTGGACGAAGCCGAAAGAAAGGACAATAGGAGATAATATGGAAAAAAAAAACTCTCAAATTTAGGCTTTGTTTGGAACTTTTAGAATATGAGAGAAAGGAAAAAAATAAATAAAGAAGAAGAAAAATGTGAGGAAAATAAGAAGGAAATTTTACTATTCCTATAACACTCTATTTACTCATTTTCTCTTGTTTTTCCTGTCAAACCAAACAAAGGAGAGGAAAATTTTCAAACTTTCCCTTCTTTTCCTTTCTTTTTCTCCAAGTTCCAAACAAAGCCTTAAGATTGAGAGTTTAAAAAAAGTATAGTGAGAAAAACCTATCGTTACGAAAGAAAGAAACACACATCAATGGCGAAGGAGAAAAAATTGGGTGCCGGCTGGTACGTGACAATACCCACATCTTGGCCGTCCAAAAGCGTTTTGGACGTTCTGGATTTTAGAGAGAGAGAAAAGAGAGAGTAAAAGGAGAGAGAAACGGAGAAATTTGGGCCGTGCAAAACACTTTTGGACAGTTGAGATGCACATTCGGGCACTTCGTACGCGGTACCCAATTTGCATCCAAGTTTTGATGTTCTTGGGGGTGGGGGTGGGGGTGGAGGTGGGGGTGGGGGGGATACAAATTTTTTAGCATCGGCTCTGTTTGGAACTCAAGGAAATAAAGAGAAAAGAAGGAAAAAAAAATTGGAAGGAAAATTGAAGAGATAATGGGATGAAAGTTAAATAGGAAATTGAATATTTCATTCCTCTTTTTTTAGAAACAAACAAAGGGATTTGGGGTTGCTAATGTGGATCCGGAGTGGGTGTTGTGCGGTAAAACGACATAGTTTTTGGCACACCTCTGAAGCTTCCAAAGACCTTGTTTGGAAGAAGGAAAAAACCACTACAAAGTGCCTAAACACTAAACCCAAAGTGCCTAAACCCAAAGCGCCTAAACCCAAAGTGCCTAAATTCAAGTGCCTAAAACCACTATATCCTACCCCAAAGAGCCTAAATCCCCTAAAATTGAACCTCAAAATTAACTTTCCAAACATGGCCTATTGAAGTGCACCAAGAAAATGAACAAAACTATGTCGTTTTGCCGCATAACATGTATCGCACAACACCTCTCCCAGATTCTGCTAATGTACAACTCTGTGTACAGCAGGTGCTATACACATTCGGGTCGTCCGTTGCTCGGATGGACGGCCCAGATTTCATCTTGTACGCACGACAATGAGCAGTTCGGATGCAAAGGTGTTGAGGTAAAATTTAGGTTGTCCATTCGAGTAACGGATTACCCAGATGTGCACAACACATGCGATGTGCACAACACATGCTGTGTGCAAGGGTGCACAACAACAACTCGAAGTCCCAAGCAAAGGAAGCGAAAATATAAAATTTTCTCTCCCCTCCCCTAAGAGCATGTACAATAGACTCCCTAAATTTCCTCCTATCTCTATTTTACCAAGCCAAACATCAAATTTGAGCTCCAAGAGCCTCCCTAAATAGGTTAACAAAATACATAGATGAATAGTGCCTCCCTATATCATCTCACTTTTAGGGAGCCACTACTCACTCCCTAACCCTTTTTTTAATCCTTTTTTTTATTTTTCTCTTTCCTCTTATGTATGTGTATATATATTATATGTATTAGTTTATATTATTTAATTGGTATAGAGAGAGTAATAGAGAAGATTGTTGGAGTGTTGAAAAAGATGTGAGTAAGTAAAATACTATTCACCAATCTTTTTAGGAAGGATTTGTGTTCTCCTTATTGGGGATGCTCCAAGGGCAAAGTGCAACAAGACTCCTCATCCTCCTCCCATCTCTATTTTAGGGAGCCAAACCCCAACATTAGCCTCCAAGAGACTCCCTAAACCCCTCTCTAAAATACAAAACGCTACAGTACCTCCCTAAAATTCCCCCCATTTAGAGAGACACTATTCACTCCCTACCCATTTTTTTATTCTTTCTCTCTCTCCCTCCCCCTCTTTGCCGTAGCTTTCACCCTTTTTTTTATTTTTTATTTTTTATTCTCTCTCTCGTCTCTCTCTTATTTTTTCCCCATATATCATATTTTATTAAAAATAGGAAGGGTAATAGAGAGGATTGTTGGAGACGTGAATTGGTAAAATAAAAAATATGTACTGTTCACTACTTTTTTTAGAGAAAAATTTGAGTCATCCATTGGGTTGCTCTAAGATCCAAACAGAGCCTTCATTTCAGTTATCGACCCTAACGTGGTAGCAAACAGGCCCCCAGCCACGATTCCCTTCCGCCATTCAACTTCCCGCGAACTCAAACAGCACAATTCGAATCCTCGAACCCCACTCTCCGCCGTCAGCGTGTGGATTCCTCATTCCCTCCAAACATCCTATCCCCACCACCGTAGCATCGCCGGTAAATGACGTCACACGGTTAGGGTGAACGATAGGGACGTGCCGGGGGAGGGGTGCGCAGGTTAAGACTATGGAAGTGACCTGGTGCGCATAATATTAATTGTTGTTGTTTGGTAGTGGAGATGTGACGACGAATTGATCGGTTTGGCTGTAGCACACGATTGCACACTTACTCGCATACAAGAATAAAACCATTACAAACAGCAATAATACATCCCGATCCAAAAAAAAAAAAAACAGCAATAATACATTCATACATATATACATATTTTCATATTCTGATTGTGAATTGTGTTTGTTGGACTCTGTGTTTACATGACAATAAAATATTTTTTGATATAAATTTGGCGTATTATATTTTTGTCTCTGCGGACGTCGTTCGGCGTTCGATTGTTCTCTGCTATCTGTGAATGGGTGCTAGGGTTTTGCAGAGTTCGGTTTCTCTGTTTCGTGTTTGGATAGCTGGAAATTGAACGGGAAAGTCCCTCAGATTGACTTGGAAGGTTCGGTTTCTAATTCTTCGTGTTATCGTGGTTTTTTTTTTTTTTTTTTGATAAGTGTTATCATGTTTGGTTACGAATAAACTTGAGGAAATGAAGGGAAGAAACAAATGAGTAAAAATTGAGCTAAAGCAATTGGGTTTCAGTTGATATGGTTGTTACATGTTTGCTTTTGTACTATTCTTTGGAATTTGTTTTCAGTAGCATGGCAAGTATAAGGAAAAGAATGCGACAAGACTTCTTTTTATTTCTCTCTTTCTTCTTCTGCTGTTTCAATTTGTGGTTGCTGGATTGAACTTGTATCGCAAGGTAAAAATCGCTAATTAGCGTACTAAGTAAGTGAGTGTTAGTGGAGTAGAGTTTAGAGGGTAAGCAATTTGAAGAGTAAGTGATAAAGGCAAGGGGTCTTGAAAGTAGTGATTTTGCAAGAACACACGAACACTTATGGGTAATATCTAAAAGAATGGAAGCCAGATGTGCATGCTAATTGAATCAATGGATATATGGTTAAGAGTCTTAAGAATGCTTTCTTGAGCTAATTCACTTTATAGACTTGATTGATTCAGTTGGTTTGAGTTTCTGGGCTTATTTTGGTCATTTGGTGTTCTCGACTTTATTAGGTGCATTGTGCAGCTTCTGCCTCTTGTACTGACGAAAAGGCCTTGGCTTCATGTTGATACAAGTCTCCACTGGAAAGATTATTTTGTTTTTATCCCATGAATAAACAAGAAATGGCTTTCTTTCCTTCGAAGAAGTCATCTAATAGCTAGTACGGATACCATCGAAATTTGGATTTTGTAGAGCTCTAACAATGTGTTGTGCTGCATGTAAAATTTTCTTGAATCTCTGTTTTACACTGCAGCTTGTCAGTTCAAAGTTCATTCTCTTATTGTGCATGTCATCTATGTTTCTCAGTTCAGTCCCTCTCTTTACATTAACCTTGCGAGATCGGAATATTTTCTAGTATGATTTTCTGTTTTTTCTTCAGCTTGCTACATTATTTCCTAGCTTTGATTATGGAGCAATATTGAAATTTTATTAAGTTGCCTCCATTACCAGTTCAAAGAACATGAACTCTCCAACCACCCAGTTTGTCACCTCAAGGAGGATGGGTATATACGAACCAATGCAGCAGATTAGCATGTGGGGAGATTTTGAAGTTACTGGCTTTCAAAAAACTTCTGCTACTATGATGGTCGAGGCGGACACAGAACTAGACAACCAGGTGTAAATTTTGTTTTTAGTGTACCTGATCTTTTATTTGTGCTCTATGATTTTTGCCTCGAAGCTAACCTTTTGATATGGCTCGTGTCTCTAGTCAGAGGATACTTCTCACGAAACACAAGGACATGTGAACAAGTTTGACCCAGAGATGAGTAAACATTCAGATAAGGTAAAATGACTGTGTCGTGTGTTCACTTCTTCTTTTTATGACTCACATGCTAAAGAAAGTTAAACCAAATAACAAATGGGGACCAAATGTGAATGGCTACTTGAATGCAAGACCCCCACGATGAAAACTCTGATTTTTAGATCACCAATTTTCTCAAAAGCTTTAGCTATTATTTGTACAATGACATAGTCATCACTATTACCATTTCCATTGTTTAACACTAGTATTGGTGTATGAAATTATGATGCGGTAAATATGTCACATGACACTTTTGTCCTCACTAGAATACCTATACAGCCATATATTATATCCTCATCCTAGCTCGCTGTTTTTTTATGCAAATACGAGATATTTTTTTATCGTTGTTGACATTCGTTGAGGGAAATAGTTTACACTTTTTTGAGCAATCATGGCAATTTTTTCAACAATGAAGATTTTTTTTTTCTAGTCTCCGACTATTTTTCAGCACTAGTCTATATAAGACCTGAAGTTGCCTATCAATCTACAGATGCTTAGACGTCTTGCACAAAACCGGGAGGCCGCTCGCAAAAGCCGTTTGCGGAAAAAGGTCAGTATGGCATGTCCATTGTGCATTGTCATATTGAAGTTATCTTTTATTTTTCTTACTATGAGCTTAATTTTATTTTATAGGCTCATGTTCAGCAGTTAGAAGCAAGTCGTCTGAAATTAATTCAATTGGAGCAAGAGCTTGAACGAGCTAGGCATCAGGTAAGGGGAATATTGACTTGTTTCAATTGCATCTTTTCATTGCTTTGCTGATAAAGAAAATACTTCCCTTATGTATCTCCTTACTAAAAAATTATAGTAAACCTGTACATGCTTTATCGCAGGGTCTGTATGTAGGTGGTGGTGAAGTGGATAATAGTCATCTAGGGTACTCTGGAAGTGTAAACTCAGGTTTGTCAGTTGATGTGCTTCCACTGTTATGATACTATCTGCAGTTTGCTTCTTAGCACTATTTTCTGTTTAAATTACTCATCTTGAAGCCTTGGAAGCTTGGTAAACTCCTTTGCCACCAACAAAGGTGTGATAGTCACTGGTATGTAAATAAGCCAGAGACCTGAGATATGTTCCTGTAGGAGTCATATTATTGTACTCCGTATTTGATTTTCTGTGATGATGTTTCACCTGGTTTTGGATATGGACCATTCATGGACAAGAAGTCCTTAGAGACTTACAACTGCACTCAAGGCACCTTGTTATGCTCACCAACATATGTCTTGTACCTGAAATTTATTGATCTACTCTAAAATTTTAGAATCCTCTGATGCATCTGATATGACCTTATGCAGTTATAACTTATAATTTGCAGTACAATTCACTTTCAACCTAGGTTTAGATATTCTGTCTTTGAAGTTGGTATATCCTGTAATATCCATTTTAAAGTACCTTTGCAGGTATTGCCGTATTCGAGATGGAGTATGGACACTGGGTGGTAGAACACAATAGACAAATTTCTGACTTAAGGACCGCTTTGACTTCTCATATAGTTGACAGAGACCTTCGCATCCTGGTTGAGGGTGGCATGAACCACTATTTTGATCTCTTCCGCATGAAAGCAACTGCTGCAAAAGCCGATGTCTTCTATCTTATGTCTGGCATATGGAAGACATCTGCTGAACGCTTTTTCTTGTGGATTGGAGGGTTTCGCCCTTCAGAGCTTCTAAAGGTAATGCATTGTTCAGTTAAATAGGATTATTTTGCAATCTTACACTAGGCAATCAAGAGGTTGAACTTGGTGAATTTTCTTCTTCTTCTTCTTCTTTTTTTTTTTTTGGTGCAATGGAATTATGAATTTTCTTCTGTGGTCACTTTGATGGAAGGACTTTTTGCCAGTTTTAAATGATAGGAGTTTGATGCTAATAGGCATCTATTTACGTCTGAAACGAGGCTGAACAGAACCAAATAAACGAAAACTGGTTACCTCACGCCACTACCTAAGTATTGAAGTTTTTTCAAGTGTATGTTTGTGGATACAAGTATACAACTGTTTGAGATTGGATTCTACTCATCTTAAGTGCATAATGTGACCCATTGTCATGTTTGGTATGAAATAGAACAATAGGTGAACTGATTTTGATTTTTAAACAGGTGGTTGCTGGAAAAGTAGAAACTAACTGAGATTTGAATATTTTTTCGGTTGATAAACAAGAAAACTAACGGGCCTAAGAACTTGCTTCTGATTCTCCTTTATGGAATTCTGGTTCCCTACTTGTACAGAAAGGAAAAGCCCTCTAATTGCTATTGTTCTCGAAATGTGAAGCAATGCTTCATTAGTCTTCATATTCATCACAGGTTCTCGTCCCACAGCTACAGCTCTTAATGACAGAGGAACAACTTGTTAAAATTGGCAACCTTCAACAGTCATGTCAGCAAGCAGAAGATGCTCTTTCACAAGGAATGGAGAAACTCCGGCTAATTCTGGCTGAAGCTGTAGCAACTGGTCAACTGGGTGAAGGAAGTTATATCCCACAGGTGACAAAGGAGAAGTTAGAAGCCCTTGAGAGGTTTGTAAATCAGGTAATCACATTAGTTCTGATTGAGTTATCTACATGTATCTGTAGACTAAAATATGTGTGAATAAATATATATACATGATTTATGGGCTCCAGGTGTTACCAAGCAGATTATTTAGCATTGTTGATTTGCTTGCACTGAGCACTTTCACACTCTAAATCAGGAATAGTGTGGTCATTTTCATCCATAATAGCAATTGGAACGAGAACATGAGTTTAGAACTGAATTTGAATGTAGAAAAGACATGGAGTTGTATGAGGGTGTTAGAACTTAGAAACTTCAGTTGTCTCTAAGGAAACTATCAGTTCTGAAATGTTATTGCATTAATACCTTTTTTTTCGTATGTGTTGAAGATACCTGTATCAATGTACAATATGACGTTTCAGAACTTGCTATTTGGCAATTACTTGCTAGTTACCTACCTGTTTGTATCAAAGTCCAATCACTCAAAGAAGGTTTCATGAAACATAGTTAAGAGTGAATATTATTAAAACTTGTCATGGGGGTTATGTTGAATTGCAGAGAGCGGATCTGGGTTTCCATTATTGTTAGACTCAATGTCGCTTTGTCGGGTTCTTGATGACAGGCTGACAGCTGATAGGGTTTAGGTCGTTTCAGTTTTTCTCTACTTTTGCTGGTAAGCGATATCAGGAGGAACAGAAGTAACTTCTCCCACAGCAAGTTGAGGGGATTTCTCCCTTATTGTACCTTAAGGTCCATGACCTTTTCCATGTTTCCCTCTTAGAAGCTTGTATATCTATGTATGTATGGATATATCTACACAAGTGTATGTATACATATTTTGTTTGCACACCCTCTTTTCTTTTCTGTTCTGTTCTTAAAATCTTACATCTCAAGAAATTCTCCTCAAATATCACATTACTGTTGTATATTTGACTTGGACGCAAATCATGCAACCTTAAACCTCGACTATAAAGGGAAATATGGTTGTGACACCGTCTTTGCCTTTTCCTACCATACAGGTGATGGTTAGCCTTATGGCCACATGAATCATCGAACGTTATTACTTCGTAGATGTAGATGTATGTATATGCATATGCATATGTACATGCCAAAATAGCCAATAGACCAATAGATACAGACTTATCTTTGAAGTGTCTTGACGCGTTTCTTCCTCTTTCTTTTCTTTTTGTTCCTCAAAACAGGCAGATCATCTACGGCAGGAAACCCTGCATGAAATGTCTCGCATCCTAACCACCCGCCAAGCAGCCCGGGGCCTACTTGCCTTGGGAGAGTATGTACAGCGCCTTCGAGATCTGAGTTCACTCTGGTCTAATCGTCATTGCGATCCTTCCTAGTCATACAATGTAAGAAGCTAGATATTATTTCCAGCAGAAATCATGCTTCAGCAGCATATACCTCTTGTTAAAACTTCATTAGACATCGAGGATAGAATCCAGCTGCTGACATTTTATAAGCAGCCGCTCATATTTGAGAAGTACACTTGAATGACTGTTTTATCAAGAGGATCCTAGTTTGTGTTTCAGTGCTTTGTACAACATACCTTGTGTTGAGAGGCAGTTTTAGGTCCCGCTTCCGAGTCTCCATATGGAACTCATCATGTAAAATACCAGTTACAGTGATTTCTTTGTACTACTTTCGAGTTTTTGTGGTAATGTATTCATGTAATGCTGTAAGGAGTCCCCACATTGATTTTCAGTTGCTGTAAATTACATTATGGAACGTGCTTCGGAGCAAGGAACAAGTTATTGAATTTCTATAGAATCGTGTGGATAATATATGCGTTGTACAATGCTTACAAGCTGGTTTATAGTTTCTTTGCTGTTGTAGCTCTCCTTTCCCTTTCCTCCCTTTCCTCTCTTTTCCGTTCCAAGTTGTTCGATATTTGTATTTATATATCGCTCGTGAAACTTGAAAGAATTCTCATTTTATATAGGTCAGACATCAGAGTTCTACTCAGATTGATTCTACTGCACTTTGCTTGCCTCAACTCAGTTATTTGCTATAAATCCAGTTTGGCTTGTCTCCAGCTTGGGTTTATACATAGTTTCTCTCAACTCTTACTGAAATTCAAGACAAATAGACCAACTATTTTGTAAGAAAGTGAAAAAATGAGTCAAACCTTGAATTCAAACCTCCCATTTACCGGGTAATTTGAGGAGGTGCAATTTTTTTTGTATAACCAAAAATGAGCCCAAAAAGGACTACAAAGGAAGCTACCAGAATGCTAGACACACATTGAAAAAGTCCTGCAATAAGAGACCCAACAAAGAGGATAAAACGTCTTAAACATGTTAGACGTCGCTTCAAAAACCAAACTTCAAACAATCCTACTAGCAAATTCCTGTAAAAAATACTCCCAAAGCAATCACAATCCGAAGCCCTTCACTAGGAAAAGATGTCCACAATTAACGGAGTGTCCATGTGGATCCGCAGGAAATTCAAAGAATACAACGAGTAGGAGAGGATATGAATCAGAAATGCTAAGTACCTACCGAGAGATGGTACCCAAAAATTACTCAAAAAGTGAGAATGAATGGCTCAGATTCAATCTCAAGTGAATTCCAGCCATTTATTTTTTTTTGATCAAGTGAATTTCAGCCATTCATTGCCACTTTTTGGGTAACTTCTAGGTACCATTTCTGTGTATGTAGCAGTGCCGGGAATCCGGGATATGAATACCTTCTCTCTTAGCTGAAAGTACCCATGCTGAAAACCCATAAACTTCTCAAATCAAGAGAGGCAAAGTGGCCATAACTCGACAATACCGAGAAGTAGATTAGGCTTAAAAATAGACGTCCAACTCAATGCATCTTCTTCTCCTCTAAATTCTACCCCTCCAAACATGCACCCAAATCTCTCTCCTTGCTCGTTACAATTCTCCTCCATTCCCACTTCCTCTTTCAAATCAACCCGACCCACCTCCTCCGGTCCACAGCTATGTCTTCCCCCAAAACCCAATTCAAGTACTGCCCGCGTTTCGACCCGACCCAGGAGGAAAACGGGTTCTACGGCGGAGAAGAGATCCGAGACGGAAGAGCTGGTTCGTGTGCTTCTGAGGAATTTCGACGACAAGAAACCGTTGCTATTGACGCTGAATAGGTACGTTAAGTTTGTGAGAGTGGAACACTGTTTTCTCCTGTTTGAAGAGCTTGGGAAGAGAGACAAGTGGCTTCAATGCCTTGAGGTTAGCACACCACTCTCTCTCTCTCTCTCTCTCTCTCTCTCTCTCTCTCTCTCTCATGGTTGCCAGGCATTTTGATTTTCTGTTTGTTTTGAGTTTGTTCATTTTTTGCTGGAACTTGGGATCTTCTTGAGCATCTCCAGGCCTTACTCAAATTGGAGCAAAAGCTTCATTTTGTGGTATGAAGTAGTCCAATGTACAAACCTCAATCTAAGCACAAATTCGATTAAAAGCTTCGTTAATGGCATAGTGTAAATTGTGAAGAGGAAAAAACTCTTCAAAAATTGAATGAAAATTTGTATCTCCCTTGATTTGAGAAAAATTCGAGTAAAACTCAACGTGGTATGAGTTTGAGTCAAGACTAGAGTAAGTTTAGCGGATTTTACTCAGAATTTGGTTCTGAGTCTATTAAAAGAGTAATGTTGGAGACGCTCTTATGATTTTGATAGTGGTTGTTTGATTTTGTAAAGACCCTTTACCTATCACACGAGCATAATGTTGGGTTTGCCTGATTTGGTTTAATTTTAGCTTCTCTGACAGGGGTATTACGGTATTTTGGGATGTAAACCTTAGGTTATTTATATACTTGCTATACAAAACCGATATAACTGTGCTTCATTCTTCCTCAATATATTGTGAGAGCTGATGTAAGTCGTGGATGTACTCAACTACACAGTTGGGGAACCACGTGAAATATGTGTCTTGCTTTCTTCGTTTCTTGCTTGATTGTTCTTCGCTCACGCTTTGTGTGTTTGTTGGTTTGACCAATTTTCAACACACAAGTCACTGGTGTGTACCCCATTGTGGTTTTAAGTAGATAGGTAGATATAGTTGTCACTGAACTTGTTGTCCTCAATCCATCTGTCAATTTCCACTACTGCACATCATCGTGACAACATTATTCATTTGGGCCATGTATGTGTCCAATGTTTTGCGGGATTTGTTGTGTGACGGTTATGTAGTTATTTCTGATTGTTGCATTCAAATGCTGAAAATGCGGTGCTCTTGGACTTGTAGTCCAATCACATGCACTGATGTACGTAATCTGATCAATCAAGACGGCCTTAGTTCACAGTTTCAAGGCTGTATTGTTTTGGTTACATTCACATAATTGGTTAAATTATAGCAGGTCGTTTCATAGGTATACGGTTTGCCATATTGGTGAATTAGTTGTATAGGTAACATGGTTTGTATCTGGTGGGTTGGCCGCCAACCCCAAGTGAGGAAAATTAGAGGTTCATTTTGTTGCTGACTCACTGGCATGAGCAGTCAATTGTTTCACTTATATATCTTATATTTAGGTCTACAGGTGGATGCAAAAACAACGGTGGTATATAGCTGACAATGGGGTTTACTCAAAGTTAATATCAGTGATGGGAAAGAAAGGCCAAACCCGGATGGCCATGTGGCTCTTCTCAGAGATGCGTAATAGTGGGTGCCGCCCGGACACGTCAGTTTATAATGCACTCATCACTGCCCACCTCCACTCGCGAGACAAATCAAGGGCTTTGGACAAAGCTCTTGGGTACTTTGACAAGATGAAGGGAATGGAAAGGTGTAGACCCAACGTTGTTACTTACAATATTCTGCTGAGAGCTTTTGCTCAGGCACGAAACGTCGATAAAGTGGTTACTTTGTTCAAAGATCTTGATGAGAGCATAGTTAGCCCTGATATCTTCACATTTAATGGTGTAATGGATGCCTACGGGAAAAAACGGAATGATTAGGGAAATGGAATCGGTCCTTTCTCGGATGAAGAGTAATCAGTGTAAGCCAGATGTCATCACTTTTAATTTGCTAATTGATGCATATGGGAAGAAACAAGAATTTGAGAAGATGGAACAAGTTTTCAAGAGTTTGTTGCGTTCTAAGGAGAAACCAACACTTCCTACCTTTAATTCTATGATCACAAACTATGGGAAAGCACGACTTAGGGAGAAATCAGAGCTTGTTTTCAGAGAATGACTGAAATGGGATATACCCCAAGCTTCATTACGTATGAATGCATGATTATGATGTATGGGTATTGTGATTGTGTTTCAAAGGCTAGGGGCATATTTGAGGGGATTATGGTATCTGGGAAGGAGATAAAGGTTTCTACCCTAAATGCCATGCTTGATGTTTACTGCATGAATGGTTTACAAATTGAAGCAGACACGTTGTTTGAGAGTACACGTCATACAAGGGTTTCCTCAGATTCCTCCACTTATAAACTTCTATATAAGGCCTACACCAAAGCCAACATGAAGGACCTTTTACAAAAATTGTTGACGTACATGGACAAAGATGGTGTAATCCCTAATAAGAGGTTCTTTCTTGATGCTTTGGGAGCCTTTGGGGTCTTCTACAGCAACCAAAGTGGGTAGAGTGGGCTAAACATGTTGTAAGAGAATAAGTGCAAGTAGTTGACATTTTTGCTT